>BSBK01001698.1:0-519224 GCA_027943335.1 Chamaecyparis obtusa
AGAGTGAGTTTGGCATAGACTAAGTTGAAAGGACATGATTCTCTTTGGTGGAAGGAATTACAAAGAGATAGAGAAGATGAAGGTGAAATGAAGATCAATCAGTGGAGGTTGATACTAACTAAATTGAAAAATAAGTTCATACCTACTAACTTTGAGATTGATTTGTTTAAGAAGTTGTAGAATCTGAAGGAGAAAGATTTGAATATTGAAGATTATACAGAGGAGTTCTAAAAACTTACTATTTGGTCTGGACATAGAGAACTTGGTAAGGAAAAGGTAGCTCGGTATGTGAATGTTTTGAGATTCAATAATCAGGATGAGCTTGGTATGCTCAAGATTGATTCTGTTGAAGATGCTTATTAGTATGCTCTAAAGGTAGAAGATAAGTTGAAAATAAAACAACATAGTAATCCTTAAGGGAAGGAAAAGATTGATCACTCGGTGAAGGATAAACTGATTGTTCCATAAGATGAACCAAAACCTATTGAACCAAAGAAGAAGAAAGGTAGAGCTATCTTTAAGGGTACTTTCTATAATTGTGTTGAAGAAGGACATCATTCTTTTGAGTGCACATATAAAATGTTTGGTGATTGACGAACTACTGTGGTGAATGAGAATGTTGAGAATGAACCTGAATTTGAGAACTTGCTAGTTCAAAGAACATTGCTCGATACAAAGGTGAAACCTTGTCAAAGGATTAACTTGTTCAGAACTTGATGCAAGTTTGGAGGTAAACTTTGTGATGTTATTATTGATAGTGGTAGTACTGATAACCTTGTTGCTAATTAAGGACATGGTTAAGAAACTTGGTTTGAATAGAATGAAGCATCATTGTCCTTATAGGATTGGCTAGTTGCAAGATGATCATGCCCTGGAAGTGAGGGAACAATGCTTTGTTGACTTTCAGATTGCCTAGTATAAGGATCTTGTGTTATGTGATATTGTGAAGATGAATAGTTGTCATATATTTCTTGGTAGACCTTGGCAATATTATTGTAGAGCTATGAATGATTGTGTAAAGAATGTATTTACTATTGAGAAGGATGATAGGAAGTTTTTCGTAATGCCTTTGTTGGATACAACACTCAGTAGGAGAAGCTTGAGTATTGGTAGCCGAGTTGAGTTGGCAGGTCTTGAAGGTATGGATGATCAATATGGAGAACAAACCTATGTGTTATCTAGGAAAGACTTGAAAAGATAGAGGAAATAGAAGTGGAAGAGTATGCAAGTTGAAAAGTTGGAGGACTTGTATGTGAAGAATGAGTTTGGGGTTTATGTGTTGAATCCCAGAAGATGTTCTTCCAGCATATGAGAACATCTTTTCAAACCTGGAGTGTCTAATGCAGGGGCATTCTTGGGTCCTTGGTAAATCTACATAGTGGTTTGTTATTTTGGCTAGTGGTACTCAGTTGCAACTTTAACCAGTGGTCTCGGTTACTGAAGGAAGCTCAATTGCTAAAGCAACTCGGTGAAACTTCTTGTGTTCAGTGATGCCTATGTTGCTTGGTGTTTCTTGGCTTGGTCAGTTATTTCACTGGTGCTCGGTTGTTTCTCTAGTGCTTGGTAGTTCTTGTTTACCAACTAGAGTTCTTAGTGATCTGGTTGGCCAACTTGGTGCATTAATTGTTGGTAGCTGTTGTTGCTTTCTCCTATGTAGATATAGAGGCTGACATGGAGAATTAAATAATTGTAAGGCTATTTGAGAGCCGACTTGTATTGCATTTAATATTTGTTTGTAGTAGCAGCTAACTTGGCTTAGGAGTTAATTATTTCTTCCAGTTGGCTTGTGGCTAAAGATTAGTATTTATGGGTGTTTGGGTATTTTTTTAGGGACATGACATTAGATTGGAGATTAAGATTGATTTGATAGACTTGGATCCTGTGAGATCGTGAAGATCAGATTGACTTCTGATAGTTTGTAATAGCAGAGCTAGTGGTTGTCACTTGGAGACAAGGAGATTTCTTGGAGGCTTGCAAGCTAAAGTTCAGATCTACCTTAGGGTTTCCATTAGTTGATGATTTTTTTAGAACTAGACTAGTTGGGTAGGGATTGGATCTTTTATGATCTTGCAAAACTATTTTGATTGTAATTGGCCCTAACCCAGAAGGCCTTACAGTCGGGCATGTTAATGAAAATCTGATTTGAAGTATGTCTTGTTGTGTTATTTTTCTATGTTGTTAGTTAGCTACAAGGTTGGACTGTCCTTAATTAGATCCACCATCCTTGAATTGCATCAAAAAATTCTTAATTAAAAAATTTCAAATATTCTCAACCATAATAAATACTTTTTATTGCAATGCTTAGTTATCAAACAGTCAAACTATAGTTCACAAACTTAGTTTTAGAGAAAAAGCTTACAAAAAAAGACCCCAATTTAGGGTATGATAATATATTCTTAACAAACTTAGAGAATCACAATGGATTTAGGTTGTGTGCATGTCCATAGACATGGATGATTATATCCATCACTTTGAGTAAGTAAAAGCAACTTACGTATTCATAAACACATAAAACCTTGAGTGGGGTTGCAACTGAAATCAGAAAGGTCATGATCCATGTCAGGTTTTAATAATAATAGGATACCCATACAAAATAAGAGACATGGAATGAGTTAAACAATGAACTCTAATTGGAACATAAAACCCCAACAGAGACATTAAAAAAAATGTGATTAGATTAAAAATTCTTGTTAAGTAACTCATAAAATAATAATGTCAACGACTAAAGACATAACTTGAACCATGGTTAGCAACATAAAAAATGGATGCAAACTAAAGTCAAAAAATTCCCTCATAGATGGAAACATGTTTAACCCCTTAATAAATTTAAATGAAATATCTTTTAACAAAAATTTATAAAAAAATAAACAAAGAGTTAAACTAAGAAAAAGGAAGATAACACCTAGACATAATGAATTAGAAAACCCCATTATTCCAATAAAAAAAATCTTCTACAAACTATTCTTCTGAATTGGCTTGCACAAATGTATTCTCAAGTATTATGCAATTGTCAATAGCCAAACTTCCTCTCAATCCATTCCCTAGCTTCTATGAGTTAGGATTTCTAATGAAACCCAACATCTTAACAAATGTTGATAATTTCAATGTTACAAAATGAAACTTATGTCAATGTTGTATATTTCATGCATTAAGGCATATCTTTTCAAACATTAAACTCATTAAATGATCCATTAATTCTTATTTCATATTTTAGAAAAACTTAGCACAATTTGCTAAGTGTTAAGTGTTGCATTAATCACAACACTCTTTAAGATATAGAATAGATGACCCAAAGGCATGCTTATAATATTTTTTGATATTTTTTGATAATTTAGAATCAATATTCACTTACTAAATAGGCTTGATTATTTACTTTAATTAGTACATCCGATAAACAATATACATTTCCTTTAGTCTTGATTCATATAGAAATAATTTTACCATTTGTTTCCATGATTTGACAACTTAATATTGTGAAGATAACTGTAAAATTTTTCTTACAAATTTGACAAACACATGAGAAATTATACACCATTCCTTCAACATAATAAACATCATTTTACCAGTATTCTATTTTCAAGAACGATAATTCTTGATCCTTTGACCCAAAAACATTTATTATAACCAAATATCACTATGCCAGCATAAAAACGTATAAGTTCTATAAACTTATTTTCAGCATTGATCATATGCTGAGAAAAACCACTATCCAAGATCCAAACTTCTTCTATTTTAGGAAGATGAGTTATTTGAGCGTTCATAGCAATATTTTTGGATTTCCAAAACTAATTTATTTTAGAAATTGCATTAGATTTCTTCATCAAAGATTCTTTACAGAATCTTGTGATATGTCATGGTTTACCACACTCAAAACATTTTTGTTTACTTAAAAATTGATAGACTACTATTTACTAAGCTCATATTTCTTCTTGATGATCAATATTTATATCCATTTATTCGGTTCTGTAAAAACTTTCAATTAATAAAATACTGAGAATATATTTTACGTTTTCCACCTTGGATTTTTCTCCTAGTTTCTTATTAGATGCACTTAACAATTTTTTACTTAATCCAACTACCCTTGCCTCTAGAGTGTAACAATTTTGTTCTTCTAGAGTGTAACAATTTTGTTCTTTTCTTTTTAGTTTTTCAGGAGTGACTTCAAGAATGCATTTTTTCTTCAATATGAAGCTTTAAAGATGAAACAAGCTCTTCATCTTTCTGATTCTTAGATTTTCTAACAATAACTTCTCTTTTTAGTTTCTTAACTTCTTTAAGAGAAGCCTTTAACTCCCCCTTAAATTTAATTTCAGATTGTAAAATATTTGATTAGTGACTTTCTTGAGAAGTATTGGTTGACACAGTTTCAGTAAATCATGTTTCTCCATTATCTTCTATTGGTTCATCATAGCCACTATCTTTAATGTTTGCAATTAACAATTTTTTCTTTTTAAAGCCATTTTTGTTTTTAAAATTTAAGTGTTCTTTTATTTTATTTTTCTTAAGAGAGCTATTATTTATTTTTTTTAGACGCGAAAGTGGACTAGCCACCATAATTATATTTATAATAAACTGATTCAAGGACTCTTTCGTGGAAGAATCAGGAATAAACCCCGGAGTCATTGTCGTATACATGTACATATAGATCGATCGAACTATTTGATTTTCCACATGAAAATAAAAATATCCCTATAAGATATATATCAAACTATTTGATTTTCCACATGAAAACCAAACTATCCCCAAAAGATATACAATATTGAACCCTTTTACAAAACAAGGGGATCAAGTACAAAAAATTTTCAAAAAAACATCGATTATAGAAAAACCCTGTCACTCTTCCATGGCCACGGGAGATGAATCACACCTTCATAGATCATAAACTTGTTCCCACTTTTTAGGATGACACTTTGGAAAATCCAACACCTATCCATCAAGCTCCTCAGCTGAACAATTTTCAGACAATTCATTCACCTACTGGAAGGGTAGAGTAATCGGTGAAAGAGGCAAGTTTAAATCTAGAACTAGCTTGGCTGAGATAGAGGATACACCACTGGATGATGGTAGAAGGGAATGAAACAATGGTGGAGGAGGATGATTCAGCAAGCATAACAGGTCCAACACTACATGGCAAATCTTTGAATATTATCAACTAGTTCATTACCAAGAACCATACCCACAATTTGAAGATTATTGGAAATGATACAAAAACTTTGTCACTCCATAGCCCATTTGAAATAGTCATAAGCCATGAAGTGTTCATGGTTGGACATCAAATCATGCCAGGAGAAAAGGCCCCCCACCAACGCCTTACCAGACCAGAGGTCATACTTTTGCAAAGCACTCACAAGTATATTATCCGCAATGAACTGAGGATGAACCACCTTGGGTGCAATAATATTGACTAGTTCTATTGACTATAGTAAGTCCATAAGGTTGGATAGAATAATTGACACTAGATGTGATGGACATATAACAATTTTTGTTCTAGGAAACAAGATTTTCTCACCAATGATCCAGCAGACTGCCCTATATATTGACCTAGAGTGGAATTTGAAAACAAGATCCAGTTGAAGACCATCAACTCTGCCTCGAATGGTGAGCTCAACTAATGGTGGTGGAATAAAAACCATTTGAGTCCTGGGTAGTAATTCATCATGGAACCTGCAGGTCATACATCTCGAAAACTGCATCCGAAAGCACACAGAGAGCATGCAAAAATAAGAAGAAATCTTTCACTAAAATGGTGAAGTCTACTTAATAAATTAAATAGTAATTCGAACCCCACCCATTCATCATTATGCTCGTTTGGGGAATGCTTTGAAGCCATCATGAATACATCTTCAATTAAACCAGTATAGTGGTTTAATTCATTAGTATATTGATGAATGTTAGAGAGCTATTGTTATGTACTTTACCACTATCAATATATTTATTAGGACATTCTACAACATAATCACCTATCCTACCACAATAAAATCATTTAAAAGGAAATTTTCCTTTGTATTTTCCCCGAACCTCTTACATGTTTCCTAACAAAAGTAGATTCAGACTTATCTTCTTGATCTGATTCAAAGTTGGTTTCTACTTTAGAAAAATTAAATGAAGATTCATTATTGGATGAATCAATAGCAATTCTCATTTCATAAGAAGTAAATATTCCTTGCAAAGTATCAAGATTTACCATGTTTACATTCCTTCCCCCCATAGAAGAAATTTTTTAGTCATACTTGGAAGGCAATGATCTCAACACTTTCATGACAATAGTGGTTTCTTCAAAAATATCACCACGTCCTTGAATTGAATTTACAACATCAAAGACATGAGGTAAAACATCAATTATTTTTTGATCTTTTCTCATTTGGAGGATTTCAAACTATACCCTATTGGGTTACAATTTAGCCTCCTTGACTATTTTGTCCCCTACATAGATATTTGAAATTTTTTCCTTAATACTATGAGAACATTAACAATTCTTTATTTTTACAAGAACATCATTAGATAATCCATAGTTTATAGAATTATATTCCTTTGCATCATGCTCATAAGAATTTTTCTCATATGTAGTTGATGGAGGGGTTGTTGGAAATATAATTGAGAAAAGTGATACTGAGAGAGGGGGGGGGGGGGTGAATCAGATATCACCTACTACTTCATTTTATATGAATCAAACTTTTTCATAACATCAACATTACTTGATCATAAAAAAATAACTAACATACTAAACAACATCCATGAAAGTATTCATAACACAATAATTTTGGTTACTTAGAAACCCTTGAAAGGTAAAACTAGGGTGGGGATGACACCCAAAAATCTTCACTATTGTAGTACTTAATTTTCCTGTTAGGGCTTACAAAATTTGATCAAAACATGATCTACCCTATGAGGGGTCTACCCCATTAAGAGCTAAAAGACTTATACAGTCTACCTTGCTAAAGGATTTGAAACTTACAAAAAAGTAAGCACTCGGTTAAGAGATTACAAAAATTCTATTAGGACTACTTAGTTAAGAGATTTACCCTGATACACTAGTTAGAATGTCTCAATACCTGATCTTTTGGTTTGCACTATATGCAGATTACATACCTTTTCTTTACTGTATTGTATTGATCTCTTCTATCATATTTTATCTCTATTATGTCCTTTCACTACTTAACTCGATCACTGAAACTTGTTTGAATACTTCACTTCATTGAATATGCCTTTCTGCTCATTCCCTTCACATTCTCTATCCCTCTCTACTACATTTTATGGTTTAGATCTTATCCTTATATAATCAACAAAACATCTTCATGATTCAAGATCTACGGTTCAGATTAATTCCTTTTGCCGCTTAATCCTTACTAATATCTAATTGGCTCTAGGTATTACATAGGGATCAATGATTTCTAAGTAGATGCATAATTACATCCATAATTATCTTCAATAAATAAAATACAAAACATGAATATCGCCCAAATTTTTTTACCTCAATCACTGTGCCATAACAAACTCTTATGTCATTCTTGGCTAACTCGGCAAATGCAGTTCCTAATACTCGGCATTCACTATACTCAGCATATGTTGATATCTTTGTCACTCGGTAATCATTTCATATATGATTCAACAAAACTATACTCGACATAATACAAAAGTACATAGTGACCATAGGTTTAATCGACAGTACTACTGCTCGGTAAGTAAACATTACATAGCTCGGCCTTTACATAATGACTTGGTCACAGTGATGACTGACCATCATTGCCTAGTTAAATGACTAAGTGTGGGTTGCTAATAGTCAACAAAACTATAGAGATCTACAATCTCCCCCTTTGACATTAGTGGAAAGAACACTTTGTCATGACATTACATTTGCATTATCAAAAAGTATGTAGTATAAGAAAAATACTCAAAATAATCCCCCTAAGATATATATACATTCAAAATTTGTTACCTTCCCTTTGCCATGTCATGTCATTTTGATTTCCCCCTTTTTTTTGACATGAAAAATCTCTACTGGAGTGGAGATCTCAAAATATCTCTCCAGAAATGGTTTATGCAGCATCATAACCATGTGTAGTGAAGTTTCCCATCCTCCAATAGCAATGTTTAAAACTCCAGATTGCACTTCTAGCTTGACAGCTAGATTGATTAGGCCCTCAACAGTAGACAGATTCAGATCCTTTTGAGTTAGGTCCTTTGCCTTGACCAACTTTCTCTGTATGGCCTCTAGGTGAGGTGTTAAATTTTTTTGCATAGAAAGAAGTTGAGATCTAATCTTTCCATCATTAGCCATCAATTCAACTATCCTTCCTTGTGTATTCATGATCTTGGCATAATGTGTGGAACTATTTTCTACATTCACACTTAAGAACTGACTAGTTGATTTGAGTTCTTGCTAAAGTTGATCAACTGGTCGTTGGTTTTCCTTAGTGAACTCTTCTACATTAGAAATTTTAGCAAGCAGAGAGTGTGGATTTGCAACTACTTCTTCAGTCTCTATTACCAAAGTGGAAAGTGCGACCTATTTGACTGCAATCTCGATAGATACTTTCTCTAGCATCTTGGTCTAGAACTTTCTTTCCGACCACTCAAACAGCTTATCATTGGCACTACATGTTGTATTATTTACTTTCTAAACAATATGTACAAGTTGTTCCAATATGGGAGTGGAACTATTTACATCTAACAACTCATAAACATCATTAAATATGTCTTTGATTTCATATAGAACCTATTTCTACTGATGTTCTCCTCTCAGCTCTTCCTATTTTCTTTGTGTTGTCAATAAATCTTTCAATATCTGCATCTGCTCATAAGATAAGTTATCAAAATCCCATTTAGGAATAACAATAACTTCATCAATGGTTACCTCTAGGGAAAAGACTTCCATTTTTTTCTTGAGTGCCTTCTTCGGTGTGCTCCCACTTGGCAGCTGTACAAGAGCTTGTATTGCTTCTTGTTCGATAGGCTCATGTACCTTAATAGCTTTGTCTTTTACTTATCTTCCTTTTGTTCCCTTATCCTCCAAATGAGGACTAGTAGCTTTTTCTTCTAACTTCTTTTCTTTTTCTTGGTGTAAATCCTCGGTAGATGTGGGTTGAGTTACTGATACTAACTTATCTAGTTCCTTGGTAGTGCTTATACTGACTAACATGTCAACTGTATCAACTACAGGTTTGACGGGGGTAGTGTTATCAGTTGATGACTTATCAATTGTCAGATAAGCTTTGACTTGAAAAAGTATAGTGTTACTACCTAGAAAAGATGTATCTTTTGCTTTCATAGCCTGTATATCTTCCTCGATCAATACCAGATTCTTATTTGGGGTATCCTCTATTATATCAACAATGTGTACTTCTGAGTCCTTCTGAATTTTCTCTACCTTGGGAGCTTTAATCTCCCGAATGGGTGATTCCATTACATTTAGTTATGTTGTAGGCTCAACATCCTTAGATGCACTAGCACCTTTATCTCCATCTTTGTCAATCAATAAACCAAACACTATCTTCTAAATCTTGATACTTTCCTGTACAACATCCTCAACCTTGTGTTGAAGGATTGAATAAGCTCTAAGCTTAGGATCAAATTTTTCTTGGTATTGTTCCACAATTTTGCTAATGTTGGTAGGGGTAAGACTTGATTCCACTTATGCTATAGTGCTCTCTCTTATTTTTTTTTCTCTATTAAGAGCATATTCCCATTTTTGTGCAACCCTATTGCTTAACTCCTTAGGGATTCGGTTCTCCAATTGAATAGGTAACATCTTGAAAATGCAAAGCATTTCAACAATAACATCTTCAACCTTTTATTTCCCTACTATACTTAGGCTTCCAAACTTTAATGCTTTCAAGTCTTCCAATCCTAAAGAGTTTGCAATCTTATGACATATTTCATCCATGGTAGGTTTGACATCCTACAATGTGTTAATCTCTATTGAGCATTTAAGGTTGTCATTAGTATCAAAGGATAGTAAATAGGTCAGTCGGTTACTTATGTTGAGATAGTCGATAACTAGAAGTAAGATAGAGCAGTCGGTAAAGCCTTTGCACCGAGCATCACATAGTTAACCGAGCACCAGCAACACCGACACTAATGGTCAGTAAAAACTGAGCATTGCAGTATACATCAAGAAGATTATATAGTGTTTACTGATGATCATAGAAAATGGCATAGTAATCTGAAATGGCACATTATTCTATGAAAATAGTTATAAAAGCTCATAAAATGGTTTACCAAGATCGAGGAGCATTTATTGTAAAAAAAAAAACTCATTAAATGTAATGTTTATCTTATTGTAATAGTTGATCTAGGTTATTTTGCACCATAGATCTTAGGGTTATGATTATTTTTCTAACCTAATTTTTGCTAAGGAGGCAAAATAGAACACTATATATTTTGTATGTTCGTACCATTTTTATGAGGTTGGTGAACTAATATATATGAATCAAGGAGCACTTGAAGACATTGCCTATCTTCAAGACAATCAGTTTACCGAGAAGAATAGAGCACAGAGGATATCAGATTGAGAAGAATCAGAGAAGGCTACTAAGCACAACAGAGCAGAAAACCATCATAGATAAGGTGATATTTTGATGAGCACTTATAGATCTGTTTGAGACAATTGAGTTCTCAACTAGCAGATAATTACCTATTACTTTCTTACAATTGTGATAGAGTTTTTGACAAATCTCTTAACAGAGTAGACTTAATAGTCTTTGTATAAATCTCTTAATCGAGTACACACTTCATTTAGTGTTGTTAAATCCTATAACTAGGTATATCTAACTAATCTAATATGTTACTCCTAATAGGGAAAGATCACCAGAAGTGATCAAAACTTGTAGCCTTAACAGGAAAACCTTTTCTATCTACAGTAGTGAAGAATTTGTGGGTGTCATCCCCAGCGCAGTTTTTAACTTCTAACAAGGGTTTCTGCGTTACCAAAATACTTGTGTTATGTGATTGTCATATTGATTTCATGTTGTTTACTTTCTTAAGTTAACTAGATGATTGATTTATACAATTTTATTCAAGTTATTTTGATCGTTTATCACAGTATTCAGTCATAGATCAGAAAGGTTTTACAAGTAAAAGTTTTGAAGGCACTGATTCACCCCTCCCCTCTCAATACCTATCTCTCCTAATTCTAACAATTGGTATCAGAGCCTGGTTCTCTTGTTGAATAGTCTAACCACTGAAGGGTAAAGATTTAGGTCAAGGAGAGATACAAACTTGACAAGACAATTAAGAATTAGAAGATACAAATACAGATGTTTGTTGAACAGTATAAACAAGCCAAGGAAGAATTGAAGAAATTACTAGCTGATAGGAAGAACCTTGCAATTCAGATGAATGAAATTAGTTATCATGAAGAACCTATTGATGAAATATTTGATCATATTGGATCAAGCTCTGGAAGCATCTCTGACAGATCCGATAGCATAATCTTTGAGTTATCTGAAAAGAATCAGCATCTATCTAAGCAAGTGAAAGCACTTCAAATCGGTCATGCATCTCAAATGGTGAGAATGGTGGAAATCATGAACAATGCTAGACAAGCTGAACAAGATCAGAATCTGGCTATTGAAGACTGAAGACTAATGATAGAACAACTTCATGCAAAAGAAAGTGAAATACAGAGACTCACTGATCATCACTTCCAAGTATCAAATCAGATGATGACAATTAATCAAGAAATGAACCGAGTATTAAATGGATAATTATCAAGAAGACTTGAAGATGTTGCAATACTCAGAGAAGATAATGAAAAATTGAGAAATGAAATAAAGACACAAAAGAAACACAATGAAATGATGAAGATAGCTGAGGACAGTTCTAAAAAGATTGATGATTTCCTGACTAATCAGAGGAGATTCATAAGCAAAACTGGTATAGGCTACACCGGTGAAGGAGAAGCATCACAACAAGATGAAAAATTCAACAACAATCAAACTCAAAAACCTAAAGTGATGACATGTTACCACTGTGGAAAACCAGGACGTACATCTAATGTGTATAGAAGGAAAGCACAAGGTAAACTTCCTGTCATTCCAAAATTCAATGGATATTGTTATTATTATGGTAAGTTTGGACATCCAGGTTATGAATGCAGAGCTAAGAAGAATGACATTGCTAATAATAATATGAGGAGAAAATATGCTATACTTGTAATAAGCATGGACACACTGCAAGGGACTACAAGGCAAAAATGAAACAAGTCTGGACACCTAAGGAGAAACTACAATGAAATCCATATCAACTGAAGAGACAAGGTAACTCATATGTTTGGGATCATAATATATGGACTAATTGTATTGATGTGGTCAGTATGGACATATTGCAGCAAACTGTTACAGAAAGGATCAAATTGGACAATCAAGAAACTGGACAAATGCAGGAATGGCATGTATGCACTGTCACAAGATCGGTCATGTAAGCAATAAAACCAGATGAAAACCATATATTTGAGAGTGGATATAACATTGCAAAAATTACAAAGCTAAGGAACACAATGTGGAAGAAGGCATCTAATGAAAATGTTGAGTCAAGTAACACTGTCGGTGAAACCTCATCCACTGGATTGGGTGACATTGGTACCTCCACTTAAGTTGACAATAGTATGTATGGAACTAACATTTTAAATGATCACATTTTACATACAGTTCCTTATATATGATGTACAAATACCAAATCTGCATGAATAAAGATGCACTATGCTTTATTTGTTATAAGTTTACAAATGTTATATAGTTGGTAAAACAAGAAACGTGACTTGGTTACCTGTCAGTAATAACTATACAAGGTTAACTAACAACAATACAAACTGATGAAGAAATTCTATGTTAATCAAGCTGACAGCTATTTTGTATCAAAAGTAAGGTCACCCATTTAATGCATCAAAGTTTGAGTGGGAATATCAAAAAGTATATATATACACAGAAACAAAGTTCATTGTTACATTGCCACTTTGAAGAATAGTGATTTTACAAAGAAGAGTTTGAGCTAGATATTTTTAGAAAATATTCCAAGCTACTGTAGATCAAACTAATGAAAAATCTTCGATGATAACAAGTAAGTTCATCTGCCTACCATACACTGGTTATCTATTGTTTTTTGAAACCCTAGAAACAATTTATGGCATCGACATTGACCACAAGCAAATTGTAGAACATTGAGGAGGAAGTGGAATTAATTGTTAGGGCACATTTTGCCGAGGAGAAATTCAAACCTCATCCCAAGGTCGCAGCACAAATAGATGATATGGGTGCATTTTCTAGTATACCAGATAAGGTTTTGTTAACATAAGATGTCAGGGCTTACATTCATTGCAAGATCTATGAAGTATGTTATTTTGAGACCATTGCTACTTATCAAAAAATTTGTGGACCAGATGGTAAGATCAAATCTGAATATAAGAAGATTGAGAGTCAGGGTTATGGTGTTTTACATTCTTCCTGCAATCCTTTCAAAATGACTGGATAAGAATTATGCTAAGCATATTTAATGATGGAAAATTTTGGTTGGATAAACCTATTGAGGTCACTAAGAATATTATCAGTAGGGTTACTAGATACCCTACAACTAACAAAGCCAAAGCATTTTGAAGTTTGTCTCGTCCCGACATAGAAAAGAACACTAGAGCTTAATGGGACAGTAGGGCACTGAAATATCAACTATCAAAGATCCAGTGGTAAAATTCATAGCTTATGTCATTAGGTACAAGATATTCCAATCAAGTAGACCAAATAGTGTACCCTGCAGCGCCGTGGACATGGCTTAAAAAATTGTGAAGAAAGATCACCAGGTTGATCTTGCTAAGCTACTACTACACCGACTGCATGACAATTTGAAGACAATAAAAACAAAGAAATTTAATAGATGTAAGTACAGATCACTGCTTGTCTGTACATGTACCAAGTATTGGTAAAGTAAACTGGCAATCAGACAAACCGATAACTACTCAAATCGGTGAAATGATGAAAATTTTAGGAGATAATTTGAATAAAGAATTCAATGCATATTTCAAGGAATTTCAAACAAAAATGCAACCAAGGAGTAGAATTCCAAGGGAATTAGTAAGTAAATTTGAAGATGATATATGCTTTGTGGTAAGCACAGACCACTCAATGATAAAGGCAGTAGAACCAAGAACAAAATGGCTAGCAATGATGGGATATGAAATGAATTATGATTTCACTTTGAAATCTATCAATGCATTGCTAGCATTACTGATAGACATCACTGCCAGTAGGTTCGGTGTATATGAGGAAGCTAAGTGTAGAATCACAACAAACATAGAGATGGGTAAAATGTCAAGAAGGGCAAAGAAAATGAGAAAAGATCTCTCAGCAAAATATGGAAATGTATCTAACTCACCTAAGGAGTCACTGGTTGATGAAGCAACCAAAGGTCAGTTACAGTTGGCTGACAAGCCCTATGATAGCAAGGAAACCGAGTCAAACAAAGAAAAGGATCACACATCGGTTCCTCCCACAACTGATGAACAAGAAATTCAGCTACCAGAACCTGAAGGAATGAAGACACATTCATCAACTACTGCACAATCCACCGAGCAAGCAGAAGCAATAAAAATAGAAAAAAGAAGAGTAGCTAAACCTACCAGGAAATATGTTAAGAGAAAGACCAAGAAATTAGCTGAGCCACCGAAGAAAAAGAGGAAATACATAAGAAATAAGGAAGATCTAGAGGATACAGAAACTAAAAATGATCCTGATCAATTCAAGTTAGTTCGTAACAGGGAAAGTACTATAGAAGAAATAATTGAGGATATAATTGAGAATGGAAATCTTATAGGTCCAAGCATAGGAAAATTTGACAAAATGTCAATTAAGGACAAGACAAAGATAGAACATGCTATCATCCAAATGATGATAAAATTCAAGAGAGTACCAATGGAATTTGCATGTCAATTGCCAAAAGAACTTGATGACAAAATAAGTGAGAGATGGGCCATTGCACTAGATACAGAGAAAAGGAAAAGAGAACGGTCACTAAGTCGTGCAGCCTCACACTTTAGCTATGCTATGGTAAGTGAATACATGACAAAATATTAGGCTAGATTTCTAGTCAAGAATAGAGCAATGCAGATCATGGATGAGAATGTGGATGATATGGATGTCATATGTGATTCTCTATGGACATCAATTTTGAAAGAAGAAGAGAAAGCCGAACAGGAAGCATTCCTAAAACTATCTAAGAAGAGACACAGTTCATAGGATAAAGGTATTTTCATTGATGATAACAAAGGTAAGAAAATAGAGGACATCGGTATATCAGTTACCGAGGTAATTGATATCACTGAACAAAAGGAAGAAATCAAAATTTCACAAGATGCACTGGATCAAGTTAAGATCCACTTAAAAAAGAAAACCGATGATGATGCACTCATTGAGGACATCACTAATGGTGATCCCGATGATGAGGATGACAAAGATGTGATAATTGCACCATATAAAGATGAAGCATTAGACACTGATAGTGTGCTCACATCTCTACTAGGTGAACTACCTATACTTGCAAAGGTAGTTGAAATAATTTCACAAGTACAACCTGATGTGCCTCATCCTAAGCCAAATAAAGATACAACTAAGATTCAAGCACCCAAGCAACCTATAGATACAAATGAGCCTAACAAACCAGAGGCACTGTCTACAAAAATAAAGGACCCAGAAGAAACATAGTCAACCGAGGTGAACCCACCTGACACTACAACCAAGACTTCAACACAATCTACTGAGGAGCAGAAGAAGGATGATACAGTGTCAACTGGGAAGGATACTCCAAGAAGTGAAGAAAAAGCTATTGTCATAAGTGAGAAGAAGTCACCTCTTTCCTAGAAGAAGAAGAAGAAAGCCAAAGGGCCAGTCACCATTGATGAAGTTATCATTATACCAAAATGTGACCCAAGAACCCTAAGCCTCAAGGAACTAAGTAGGTATGGGGAATTATGTTGAAGGAAAGTGGCACAAGAGAAGTTAAGGAAAGAACACAAACATAAAGAAGTGTTAAATGATGTACAAGATATTCTACAATAGATAGTACTAGAAACAAATATTGATGAGAATACTCCCATCTTAGATCAACTTGCCACACTCACCGACAAAATCAATGCCCCTGATATAGATGCAGACAAAAGAATAGAAGAAAGGGTAGAATCAAAGATTCAGAACAAATTGGTAGAAAGGATTAGCACAGAAGTGGCACTGAACAAGGTAAAATTATCTGAGGTCATTACCAAGGTAAAGTCTATCACCCAAATAATATGTCACCTTCTAATCAAGCTTTTTACTTCAGACACCTTCACTATAGAAGTTAGTGAAAAGATAAAAGGTTTAGAAGAAGAGATAAAGTTAAGTACACAAGTAGCTATCACCGAGCCACCTACTTTCTTAAAGCATATTAACTAAGTTTGGGAACTCCGGTGGCTGATAGCAGACTTAAGGAAATAAGAAGCACACATCACTAATCAAGTTACAGAGTTACAAAAAGAACTCACTCCTTACCTGAAATTTTTTTAAGAACACATTGTCAAAGTAGAACAACTTGTGGCAACACTAGAGATTTCAGTGTTGGATAACATCTTTGACATGCATGCACAAGTCAGTCTTGAGCATATTTCTCTTACCAACTTGAAAGAGGAATGGGACAACCTCTTGGAGCCTGTACAGAAAACCCATCCACACATTTTTGATAAGATGTAAGTATACATTATATTTTCTTTTTGCATTTGGCATTATTATCAAAAAGGGGGAAAACCATGTATATGCAAAATAAGTATACTTTGATATGTATATTACAAACTACTAGGAGCATGCATCGAGGGGGAGTACTCTTTACTTAGAAATTTTTGTTGTGGATATGTATATGGTGGAGACATCAGGCATATATAGAAACATTTTGTCTATATACATTCAAAGTTTTGATACTAATGCCAAAGGGGTAGATTGTTAATCTCTATTGAGCATTCAAGGTTTTCATTAGTATCAAAGGATAGTAAATAGGTCGATCGGTTACTTATATTGAGACAGTCCATAACTAGAAGTAAGATAGATCAATCGGTAAAGCCTTTGCACCAAGCATCACACAGCTAACTGAGCACTAGCAACACCAACACCGATGGTCAGTAAACACCAAGCATCATAGTATACACTGAGCAGATTATACAGTGTTTACCGATCATCATAGAAAATGGCATAGTAATCTGAAATGGCACATTATTCTATGCAAATGGTTATAACAGATCGTAAAATGGTTTACCAAGATCGAGGAGCATTTATTGTAAATAGATACTCATTAAATGTAATGTTTATCTTATTGTAATAGTTGATCTAGGTTATTTTTCATCGTAGATCTTAGGGTTATGATTATTTTTGTAACCTAATTTTTGCTAAGGCAAAAAAATAGAACACTATATATTTTGTATGTTCGCACCATTTTTATGAGCTTGGTGAACTAATATATATGAATCAAGGAGCACTTGAAGACATTACCTATCTTCAAGACAATCGGTTTACCGAGCAGAACAAAGCACAAAGGATATCAGATTGAGCAGAATCAGAGAAGGCTACCAAGCACAATAGAGTAGAAAATCATCACAGATAAGGTGATATTTTGATGAGCACTTATAGATCTATATTAGACAATTGAGTTGTCAACTAGCAGATAATTACCTATTACTTTCTTACAATTGTGATAGAGTTTTTGACAAATCTCTTAACAGATCAGACTTAACAGGCTTTGTATAAATCTCTTAACCAAGTACACACTACATTTAGTGTTGTTAAATCCTATAACTAGGTAGATCTAGCTGATCTAATATGTTACTCCTAATAGGGTAAGATCACCAGAAGTGATCAAAACTTGTAGCCTTAACAGGGAAACCTTTTCTATCTGCAATAGTGAAGAATTTGTGGGTGTCATCCCCACTGCAGTTTTTACCTTCTAACAAGGGTTTCTATGTTACCAAAATACTTTTTTTATGTGATTTTCATATTGATTTCATATTGTTTACTTTCTTAAGTTAACTAGATGATTGATTTATACAATTGTATTCAAGTTATTTTGATCAGTTATCACAGTATTCAGTCATAGATCAGAAAGGTTTTACAAGTAAAAGTTTTGAAGGTACTGATTCACCCCTCCCCTCTCAGTACCTATCTCTCCTAATTCCAACACAATGCAACCTTCTTCTTCACTTCTTCATCACTTTCAGTTTCTTCATCATCTTCTTGCTCCAAAACAAGTTTCCTTCTAGGCCTTTTGTTAACCTTACTTGGCACTTCCTTAGGCTGTACAGGTTTTTGTTTACTGGATGCAAGGGATTTCTTAGGAATGTTAGTAGCAACTCCCCTTGTTCTAGGCCTTAGCATAGGTGTCGAAGACACTTTAGGTTTAAGTATTCTTTTCTTGGTTGGGGGCTCAGAAATCACTGACTTCTTACCTTTCTTCTTTTCCACTTTAGCCTCTTCTTCTTATTCACTATCACTAGAATCACTTGGTTCATCTTCTCCCAATCCTTGGGTTAATTCTAGTGGTGCATCCTTGTCTATTTCTTCCACATATTTCTCCAGATTCTTTACTATTTTCTTTCTCTTTCTTTCTAGGGTTGCGGCCATTAAACCCATAGTGATTTTAGATTTGGCTTCTTCATATTTTCCAAAGTAGGGTGCTTTACTGTCAATTCCTTCACCTAAGAGGTTTGTAATAGTGGTAGTGGTTTCATCTATATTTACTTCATTTGGTAGTGGCATTAGCAATGAAATCCTAGGAAATATTACTTGTACATAAGTGAAGTCTATGTCAACTAGAAAGCATATATCTTTATTGTACTTTTCAATTAATGACACAAGGATTCTACTCCTCTTTCTCATTTTCTTCTTGAATTCAATAAAATAGTTATCTATCACACCATTAAAACAATCTCCTATCTGACCTATGAATTCACTGATTTGCATAGTAATGGGTCTCTTCTTGTCCCATATCACACCTCCATGAATAGGAAAACTCTTCTTTACATAAAAGAATAGACAGATTTGCAAAGAGCCAAACTTACACATTGAATTGTTTGTAGTCTAGATCGAGTTAAGGTTCTCGGCAAGCTGAGTCAGCTGGAGCTCAGCAAGATCATACGTGTGTCCTTTCTTAATGATTTTCCATGCTTGGTCTACTGCCATATAGGGGACACTATCCAACTGACTAGATTGGTAGAATTTATGTGAGATAACCCTAACAACAAAGTCAATTTCTAGATCTGTTATGGTGGAGATCATCATTCCATGCTTGTTCCATACCACCTATGTGTTTTCCTAAATATATTCTTTTCTTGAACACTTCATTGTCCTTTTTCCTTGAATCGTAGGGTATCCAGTAACTCTTTGGATCATTCCTTAGTTATCTTCATGGATCCATCTTCCAACCATAGTTGCATATCATGTACTCAACTCAACTCTATTTTTATCCATTCAACTTTGAAATTCTATGGGAAATCTAGGGCATGTACTAACCCTTGTTCGGCAATAGATTTATACTCCAGCTTCAACACTCCATTAACACATAATTTGTCATATGCTTCCTTGATCTCATAATCTCTAATTTTGCACATGTAACATGACCTAATATCATTCATGATCAACACATTTTTTGGAATTGAAGATAGGGCACCAGAAAAATCTTCTTTAATCGTGGTTTTTGAAATTGCCTTAAAATTTTGTGGCTTGCAAACTTCATTTCTTACCAATTGTGTGTTGAAAAATTTCATCCCTTGTTTCTTCACTATAGCAGATGTTGATGATGCCATTTTAAAAATTTTGAATAGAAATGTTTGCTCGGTAATGTACTTTTGTCTTGTAAGTGTCCTGAAGATTATTTTTGTCGACGACATGCTGTAGAGATTTGGAATCATCTTTGACAAACTAGTTTCTCGTACTCTGAATCGCTCAAAGAAATCTCAATTCGCTAGGTGAAATGAA
Organism: Chamaecyparis obtusa; assembly: GCA_027943335.1. Taxonomy (NCBI): domain Eukaryota; kingdom Viridiplantae; phylum Streptophyta; class Pinopsida; order Cupressales; family Cupressaceae; genus Chamaecyparis; species Chamaecyparis obtusa. Next base: position 19,974 of record BSBK01001698.1, read on the forward strand.
ATGAGTAGCAACTTTTTTCTTTATTGATTCCAAATGGTAGAATTAGGGCCTCATAAATGCTCCGTACAAATTTGTAAGTGGAATACAGTTGTCTCAGAAAACTCATGCTAACCTCATCTAGCACAAGCTCGGTCAATATAGCTATTATGAAACGGCTTGGGATCTATAGCATCTCATCTACAATAGGTGCTCAGCATACACTGATAACTCAGTCAAGACATTTATGCTCAGCAAAAAATGAAATTTTCCATTTTGCTTAGATATGTCTTGATGCATCTTTATCTATGTAGATTGGAGTTTTTCTCAATCTTTATGTTAGGAACTGATGTAAGATAAAGCCTTATAAAATATAGTTCCAAACATACCTTCTATGCTCAGTTAGAAGAAGTGTGATCACTTGATCCATTAGATTGGGTGACCTCAGATGTGCTAGCTTCACTTGTGCTTCCTTCTTCTTTCTTCTTCCATGTCTTGTCCATCTAATTTTGCAATTTTTCATGGATATCTTCATTCTTATTCTGATCATTGCTCGGCATAGGTGATCTATAATCTTTCTTTAGGTGACCTACCTTATTACATTTGTAACATACCATGCTTCTATTCATCCAAATTTTAGATCTGCCTCTGAAATGTGTCTTCATACAATTTTCTCCAATGTGTCCATATTTTCCATAGTAATGAAAATTGTACCAAGTGTTATAATCCCAATTGTATGAGTTATTCTTCACAAGAGACTTAGTCTGTTCATTTGATGACCATCTAGGTTTAGATCTGCATTGAAATTATCTATGCCCATACTTCTAACAGTTGAAACAATAGCCTTGAAACTTAGGTGAGGTAGGTGGATTACTAACCTTAGACCTATATTCATGTGCCTGATGTCCATGTTTCTTATAGCTAAAGCAATGCCCATTGAATTTAGGTTTAGAATCAAACTTACCATGTTTTCTTCTACATATGTTGGTTGTATGTCCTAGCTTTCCACAGTGATGGCATATGGGCTTGTTGTTCTTTGGTTTTGCATTCTTCTGCTCTCCATTCTTTTATGATTCTCCTTCTTCAGTAGATGATACATGTTCATTTAGTCCAAGTCCAAATCTATCACTAGATATTTTAGGTGACCTTAATAGTTCTTCAAAATATTTGGCAGCTTCATTAGGTTTGTTCATCCTTTCATTTATTTCCTTTTCAAATCTTAGTTCATCCTCAATTGATCATTCACAAACCTCAATTGGTTGATTTCCATATCTTTCCTGCCCAACTCTTGATTAACTAGCAGCAGTTGATTTACCATGTCTAGTTGATTATTAGTCAACCTTTGCATGTCACTTGTCCTTTCATCTAGTCTCATTAAAATTTGTCTTTTTTCTTCCTCAACCATTGTCTTGTCATCTTTAGCTTTCTTTTTCTATTCAACTACTTCACAAAGTCTGACAGATTGAATTTCTTGTTCTCTCCTTAGATTTTTTATGTCATCATTTAGTATAGTGTTTTTCTCCAGCAGTTATTTTATGGCTTTGTCACTTTCTGTGGAGTTTCTATTATCAAATAGTCTAGTGATATCTTCTTCTTGATATTATGACTCATTTTGCTAAATAGCAATTTCTCTCCTTTTTCTCAAGGATTTCTTCAGTTCACTTTTGGTTGCTTCCAATTGTTGTAATGGCAGTTCTACATCAATCTTCTAATTCTCTATGACCTTTCCCAACTTATAGACTTCCATCTCAAGATCTTTTTCTTCAAGTGGTTAGACTTTCTTATGAGAAACCTTGCTGCTCTAATACCAATTGTTGGAAATATAATTGATAAAAGTGATATTGAGAGGGGGGGGGGGGCTGAATCAAATATCACCTACTACTTCATTTTATATTAATCAAACTTTTGCATAGCATCAACATTACTTGATCATAACAAAATAACTAACATACTAAACAACATCCATGAAAGTATTCATAACACAATAATTTTGGTTACCCAGAAACCCTTGAAACATAAAATTGGGGTGGGGATGACACCCACAAATCTTCACTATTTCAGTAATAAATTTGCCTGTTAGGGCTTACAAAATTTGATCAAAACATGATCTACCCTATGAGGGGTATGCCCTATTAAGATCTAAAAGACTTATACAATCTACCTAGCTAAAGGATTTGAAACTTACAACAAAGTAAGCACTTGGTTAAGAGATTACAAAAAGTCTATTAGGACTATTCAGTTAAGAGATTTACCTTGAGACACTGGTTAGAATGTCTTAGTACCTGATCTTTTAGTTTGCAATGCATGCAGATTACATATCTTCTCTTTACTGTATTGTATTGATCTCTTCTATAAGATTTTATCTTTATTCTTTCCTTTCACTACTTAGCTCGGTCATTGAAACTTTTTTGAATACTTCAGTTCACTGAATATTCCTTTCTGCTCATTCCCTTCACATTCTCTATCCCTCTCTACTACAATTTAGGGTTTAGATCTTATCCTTATATAATCAACAAAACATCTTCATGATTCAAGATCTACAGTTTAGATTAATTCCTTTTGCCACTTAATCCTTACTAATATCTAATTGACTCTAGGTATTACATAGGGATCAATGATTGCTAAGTAGATGTGTAATTACCTCCGTAATTATCTTCAATAAACAAAATAGAAAACATGAATATCGCCCAAAATCATTTACCTTGATTATTGTGCCATAAAAAACTCTTATGTCATTCCTAGCTAACTCAGAAAATGTAGTTCCTAATACTTGGCATTCACTCTACTTGGCATATGTTGATATCTCTATTGCTCAGTAATCATTACATATATGACTCAACAAAACTATACTTAGCATAATACAAAAATACATAGTGACCATAGGTTTAATCAGTAGTACTACTACTTGGTAAGTATACATTACATAGCTTGGCCTTTACATAATGACTCAGTCACAGTGATGACTGACCATCATTGCCTAGTTAAATGACTAAGTTTCGGTAACTAATATTCAACAAAACTATAGAGATCTATAGGGGTTGTTTTGGTGTAGGCAGTTTGGGTGGTTTTTGACACATCATGACCTAAAGACTTCAAATGTCACCTTATCTTATGCTTCTAGAGAGCATAACTAGACCCATCAAATATAGGTGCTCTAAATATCGACAACCCTTCTTGACAATCCATTAAAAGTACTCCCTAACCAAGAAAACCATAAAGGAAAGGGATGGCTTTGATAGCAATTGTTGGAGTATGAGATCACTCAGAGGGGCATTGAATCAATAATATAGAAACAATGTATCAATATTTAAACAACTGTATAATAATTTCACAAATGAAATGAATAGAGATAACAATATAAGATGAAACATGTACATGAAATGTAACACAAGATATTTCCTGAGTGGAAACCCTCCTAGGGAATAAAACCACTCAAAATGCCTCACTGGATTATTTGGAAATATCCTTTTAACAATGCCTCACTAGAAATACAATTGTCTCGATGATAATGCTATCTCACTAATAGACTTTTCTATGTACCTCACTGGCTTTCCCTTCTGATATAGTTTCTTTTACATTCAAAATTAGAAATACTAATTCTTAATAGTTATTAAAATCTGATACCACTCACCAGTAAACATAAATATAGCTTTGTATTGAATAGTGCATAATATAAAATCATGAATCACTACCTAAATCAAGAATTTTTTATCATTAAAGTGATTGTTAACACAAATAAAATATTTTTTTGAAGATCTAAATAGCCTATCTTTACATTCATACATTCTTCACTTTCATGTATATATACATCATTCTGAAACTGATCAACTTCTCCATACAGAACTATAAATTTCAAGAGAAAAATAAATCTATCTGTTAATCCTTAATATATTAATAAATAATCATTTACCAATACAAGTATGTTTCTATTTTTTAAAAAATATTTATGAATGTATATATGTTTATGGTTTTTCACATAATAATCATTATTATAATGAAAACCTAATCACCGTTCCTTACTAATTATTTGTCACTTGTCAAACTTATCTTTTGAAATAATATGTTATCTCTATAACTCAAATATATTTAAATTTGTATTAACATTTTAATCTTAATTAAAACTTGTCAAATATTCTCAATGACAATCATTACTTGTTAGTACATTGCTTATTTTGTTGAATACTCAAACCACAGCTTAAAAACTCAGGTTAAGACCATAAATCTTAAAAAAACAAAGACCTCAATTTAGAGAATGATAACACATGCTTAACAAACTTAAATACTCATGTAAATGGATTTAGTAGAGTGTACGGTCATAAACTTGCATAATGAAATGCGTCACTTTGATTAAGAAAAGAAAAACAACTTACAATAGTGGGTTACACTTTTTTAGACATGTTGATTTTGTTAAAATAACATATTTTTAATAAAATATGATTATTTAACCCTTGAGAGGTTCCATTTGAAGGAATTAATTAAAAAAGGTTACTCAAATCCTCTTAGATAAAAAAACATTGATATAACATCTATACTCCCCATTCATACCTACAATGGAGTCTCCTTCACACCTATTAAAATGCTGAAAAAAATCACTCTGAATTTATCTTTTGGTAGATCAAATGAATCCATTTGAAAAACCTATCTATGTAGTAAGGTACTACTAATAATTTTTTTTCCAATGATTAGAATGTTAAAATATTTTTAGTTTATTATGACTTTGTATTTTTAGGTTTACTAAACATAGATATTTTACCGTATGTCTACCTCTATGTTTGATGCTTATGTAAAAATAGTAAATGAGAGGGAAAAAATTCTAAAAAATATCTATGGCCTAGTTATTGAAGTTCTCTTTCTATAAAAAAAAATAAAAAATTAAATTGGACAAATACATGACAAGTTATAAACTATGTAGTGAAGGTATGTAAAAATTACGGTTTAGTCAACTTCAAATGTTAATAAAATATGAAGTAATCATGATAATATTTTCAAACCAATGAAATTTTTTTTTATAGTTATATGATATTGATTAATTAAGCCCCTATTTTATACTGATGGGCAATAGAGCAGGTCCAGGAGCAGTAGCAGGTACGGGTGCAGTGGCACGATCAGGTGCAGCAATAGGTAATCACGTAGCTTTCAGATCTGTGTCTGGTGCACTTTTCTATGGAGATGGCTCTCACCTCTTTCCACCTCAAAATGTTCCACATAATGCCTGGTGGGGTATCAGTAGTAATAAGGAGGGTTTTCAATCAAATAAGAATTCATCAGGGTTACAAGGCTTTGATCACATTTTCTCCTCCATGCCCATTGTGCAGCCCACACATAAGCCTCCATTTGATCCAATTTTTCAACATTGTTTCTTTAAACACAAAAAATTTCTAAATGGGCAGAGTGATAGCAAAGGTGTGGGTTTGATCTTTCATGGAAAGGAATTTTTTCAACTTGCCAAACCCTTTTTCATAAATCCTCGATTCCATGACCACCGTAAAACACTCCCAAACCCAGCACCTCGTTCTTATCTAAGACAACTTCAATAGAACTTTGACATAGATGCTTGGAAGGGGATTGGTGAATGCTCCATCTTTGAAATAGGAGAATCTTTGAAGCAAGCTTCAGATTGTCCCTTACTTTCCTTGCATTTTGAAAATGGATCTGGGCGGGAAAAAATAAATTCAAAAAACCAAAGGGCTAAGGGATAATTTCAACCACACAGGAACAATATGTATGGAGCTAGTAGTAACCAACATCAATTTCAAAAGTAGCCTGTATTTGATATATGTGAAGGAACTCCTCCAGGGTCACTAGTCTGCATTCTCACAAATCCCCCCAAAGATTTGAAAGGATTAGATCCATCAGCGAAGGATAAGGATCCTCCCCCTTCACACGAGTTGCAGAATCATGATGGCACAAAGTCAAGGCACATGAATTTTGGGCCCTCTTCTAATTCTTCAAAGCCAGCCCAAACTCAAGCCCCCTTCAATCCAAAAAGTGTTTAACAAGTTTGGAAAAAGAAGCAGTCTCAAAATGTTGCCTCCCTAGAGACACCTGAGCATCTATTGTCAATCACGCTCCCGCTGCATATGTTGCAGAAATCCATTGGTCTTCTTCACCAATCTGTACTTATAGGTAAGTTTTCTTGCAACTCACTTCCCTTCTCTAATATTAAAGATTGTGCATTTTCCACATGGACGAGATTAAAGGACATGGATAGGACTAAAGGATATCTTCTATATAGATCAAGAATTTAAATATTGCGTTGCTATTTTTAAGTCCAAAGAGTTCAAGGATTTTGTCCACAAGCAGAAAGGATGGTTTTGTCTTGGTTTGGGTCTTTTTACCATGATCTGGGTCCCTAACTTCAAGCCTCAACTAGTAGACATTTAGTTTTTTCCCTTTTGGATTTCCTTTCCTCTTCTTCCACTTGAATATATAGATCCACAGATTATCAAAATGTTTGCAAACAAACTAGGGATATTTCTCAACCATGACCTTATACCTTTTGATCATCCGCATTAAGAGGTTAGAGTCTACCTTCTTCTAGAATCTTGCAAAGCTCCCCTGGTGCATCTGGTGATAAATTCTCAGTGGGGGCTTTGGAATCAGTCCATTAAGATTTAGGATGATATCATAGTCAATAAATTTTAGCATAGGCTAGGTCATTTCAATACTCAATGTCAAGATATCACCCAAGCTACTATGGAAGTTTTTGCTGATCATAACTCAAATCTAGCCTTCTGTATGTGTAAGCTCACTCCTCAGTAGCATGAAGGCCAAAATGATTTCCACAATGTTGATAATTCCCTAAGCACAGTTCAGGTATCCAATGCCAGGAAGGTATCTAGTCAAGATTTTTCCCTTTTTTTAAATCTAGCCCTGCTTGTCTGGCATAACTTTACAACCGGTTTCAAAGTCTTTGAGATCTCACAAGACTCTTCAATTCAAAATCTATTGGAAATTGATAGTAGGAGGTCGTGGACTCTTCACTTGAAATGCCAATCTCCTTTAACTATCCAGGGGGATTTGGCTAATACATCTCAAATATCTCAATTGAAGGCCCGACAAATTAGTGATAAGATTATGTCTGAAATAGCTACATCCATTATTTATGAAATAGTAGAGGACAAAGGTCTCCCAGTTGATCATCATAATACCAATATTGATGAACTTCTCAAACAATTTCAAATCTGGAATAACAAGGCTCTGCCGAAAACTATGAAAACATTTAATATTTTAGAGGATATGGGGAATGATTCTAACACACCCTAGGAAACACAATTAATGGCTACTACCAGGAGTAATGAGGATTCATTAGGTTTGGAAAAAAATATCTATCAGAATGTTCGAATCTTGATAGACTCAAAATGTTCAGATGCTATGATTAGTATGCCTGAACTTACCAACGCATTAAATTCTAGAGAACCAAAGGATGTCACTTCCTTGGTACAATTTGATCATCATCAAATGCTTTCAATACATCAGACTCCTTCCAAGTGTCTACTTGTTCCTAAGACTCCCAAGTATAGAGGCAGACCAAAAGGAGCTAAGACTAAAAATGAAATAGTAGTAGGTATTCAGACAACTTTGGATGACAGTTTCATAGTTACCAAGCGTGTGAGGAGGAGAACAAAAAGTTCTCTTTGTCTGCAATGAAGATCAATTCTTGGAATGTCAAAGGCATTAATGCCTTTGACAAAAGGAGTAGAATCAAGAAGTTGATTGATTCTATGAAGGCAGATATTCTTTTGATTCAAGAAACCAAGCTTTCTCAGGATACATTTGATAACACAATTTCCAAATGGTCAAAATGGTCCTCAGTTCACTCTCCTAGAATAGGAGCTTCAGGAGGCCTAGCTATTCTTTGGAATCCTCAAACAATTCAAGGCCACGTCATTCAACAAAACCCCAATTGGAAAATTTTAAAGATGTTAGACTTTGATATCTCTTTTATCCTGGTAAATGTTTATGGCCCTTCCTCAACGCAAGACAAGTTAAAATTCTGGACCAACATTAGTCACTTGATCCAATCTCAAGAATCCCCAAGTGTCATTCTGGGAGATGACTTCAATGCTATCTTGGATTAGTCTAAAAAATCTATTGGCATCTGTCCACCACTAAAAACAATTAAGGACTTTTCTCACTTTGTGGATAACAACAACCTTATGGACATTCATCTTTCATAGGGCTCCTTCACTTGGACTAATAGGAGAACTAGATTTGCACAAATTTTTGTTCAACTGGATAGCTTTCTTATTTCCCAAGAATGGAAACTTCACAACTTTCAAATTGAGTCAGAAATCTTGGCTTCACCAGGCTCAGATCATTTTCCCATCTCTCTCTATAATTCAGGTAGCTGATGGGGAAAATAATCAACATTATTCATCTTTTAAGTTTGAAAGAATGTGGCTTCGTCATCCACATTTTCTTCATCTAATAAAAAAATGGTGGGTAAGTGCACCATTTGTTTAGGGTTCCAAGATGTACCAATTTGCAAACAAACTAAAGCACGTAAAATCTCTTGTTAAACACTAGAATCAACATGAGTTCAAAAATGTTTTCAAGAAGAAAGAAGTAATCAAGTCATAGCTGAATGATTTATACACAAATATCATCCAAAATGGCATGGAAAATGATACTTATGCACAACAAAAAAGTCTTTACCTTGAATGGGAGGAATTGTGTAGTAGAGAGGAAGAGTATTGGAGGCAGAAATCTAGAGAACTATGGCTTCAACAAGGTGACAAGAATGCTAACTATTTTCATGCTTCAGCCAAACAAAAAAGTGCTACTAAAACTATATTCCAAATAAAAGTTGTAGAGTTGGGGACCACTTTACATAATTCACAACATATTCAAGAAGAAGGTGTTAAATTCTTCAAAAACCTCCTAGCTCCAGATGAATACCCAATGCCATTGGATGCTCAAGTTAGTGAGTTACTAGAGTCAATTCCCCCAATGATAACCTCTGAAGATAATTTGAATCTCATGGCCCCTTTTACTATTCAAGAAGTTTTAAAGGTTGTATTTTCATTTCCTTCAGACAAATCTCTGAGTCCAGATGGCTTTACTACATTTTTCTATCAAAGCTGCTAGGATATTATTGGGTGGGATCTGTTAGCTGCTATTGAAGAATCCAGAAAGAATAGATCCATGCTCAAATACTTCAATACTACCAATGTTGTATTAATCCCAAAAATTAAAGAGCCTAAAACATTTGCAGATTTTCAGCCCATTTCTCTGTGTAACTTGACATATAAGATTGTCACAAAAGCCATTTACATGAGACTACAACATCTTATTCCGAGCATTATCTCGCATGAGCAGGGAGGTTTTGTTCTGGGATGGGAAACCATGGAAAGAGCTCTGGTTGCTCATAAAGTTCTACATTCCATCAATACATCCCAATCACCTTCTTTTGTGGAAAAACTTGACATGATGAAGGCGTACGATTGAGTATGTTGGACTTTTCTTTTTCAAGTCCTTCAAAAAATGGGATTTGCAAAAAGCTGGTGCAAATGGATAAAAGCATGTATTTCAGGAGCTTGGTTCTCAGTTATCATGAATGGGAAAGCATCAGGCTTCTTATCCTCTACACAAGGTGTATGACAAGGTGATCCACTATCCCCAATCCTTTTCATCATTATGGCTAAAGCTTTCAGTAGGAATATTAAGCACCGCAACATGATAGGGAACTGGAAGGGTGCAAAGATTCAGGGTACCTCTATATCAGTTACTCATTCCCTATTTGCAGATGATACATTGCTTTTTGGTAGATCACAGGTCTCAGAAGCAAGGTAGATTAAGCACATACTGCAGCTATATTCAGAGGTCTCAAGGCAGAAAATCAATCCTCAGAAATAAAAAATCTTTCTTTTTAATACTAATAAAGTTATCTCAGACAAAATTGTGAGAATTTTGGGTTTCTCTGAGGACTTTTTACCTTTGAAATACCTAGGCATACCTTTCCTTATAGGCTCCAATAAGGAAATTTATTGGACTTCGGTCATTGAAAGAATTAAAAGTAGAGTGGTTGCATGGAAAGCTTGATAGCTTTCTCTATTAGGCAGAATAATGCTCAACAAATCAATACTTTTAGCTATACCGAATTGTTACTTAGCTATCCTTAAAGCACCACCATCAATCCTGCTTCAGATTCAAAAACTCATCAGAGGGTTCCTTTGGATGGGAAATATGATAGAAGATAAGAAGATTCCACTAATCTCTTTGCAAGATATGGCATGTACCCCTGATTTAGGTGGAGCGGGAGTCCATGATCTGTCAAAATGGAATGTAGCATTCAGAGGCAAGCTAGTTTTGAAAATGTACAATAAGTCTCATACTACATGGTGCCAAATTATGTAGCAAAATTATCTAGATAAGAGTGAGCCATCAAGGATATTCTCCATACTTGATCCTCCAAAGGGGTCTGTTATTTGGGATTTTATGGTCTCTTCTAGAGACATTGTACTGAAATATGTGACATGGGAAATTAATAAAGGAGATAAGGTTAGTTTTTGGAGAGACTCATGGAATGGCCAACCTCCATTGACAACACTACCTAATGTTCATAATATTAAATCAGTTATAGAGGCCATGTGGGGGAAATGGGTTATTCATTACATATTTACAGTTTTCTTATTCTCAAGAAGAATTATATGGAAGGATCTGGATCCCCTACCATTAGCCAATCAGGACAAAAATCTCTTTCAGGACATTCTTCACAATAGACATGTCTTCCTTTCTGAATATGAAGACAAATTGAGGTGGGCACCGAAAAAGGATAGAAACTATTTAATCAAAGAGGGGTATAAGCTCATTCAGAGAATTGCATTAGATAAGATTCCTACACGAGCATATTCGTTCTGCTAGAATAATGTGGTATTACCAAAAGCCAGTTTCTTTGCATGGCTTGCAGTCAAGAAAAGGATTCTAATTAGTGATAGGTTAGAGAGGCTAAACATTGCCCCAGTCTTCAATTGTGTGCTATGCAATGAGGAAGCAGAGACAGGAGATCATCTTTTTGCAAGTTTTTCAATGGCATACCAATGTTGGACATTCATGCTAAAAAAGTTAAGCTTTAACACCCCCCTTCAAAATAACATAAGGGACATATTCCAAGCTTGGCCAATTCTACATCCTAGGGCCTTGTTCACAGGACTTTGGAAATGTACCCCGGAAATAGTCTTATGGGCCATTTGGTGGGAAAGAAATAAGAGGATCTTTAGGAAAGAATCAACCTATATAGAAAAGGTGTTGGAAGGCATTGAAAAATCAATTGCAGAGGTTACAAATGTGAGCCTTAGCTAATGTAAGGTAAATCTTGTTATCACTCCTTGGGACAACAAGATGCTTAGGGAATGGAAAACATTAGTCATCCTGACAGGATGGGGCTTTTCAATATAGCACAACCAAAAGTAAATCGAGCTTCTATACAATGGCATACATCTATCTCAGGGCATGTGAAGCTCAACTTTGATGGGGCTTCCAGAGGAAATCCCAGAAAATCAAGGTTAGGAGCTTGTATTAGAGATTACAATGGATCTATTTTAGCAATCATGGTGTCTCCATTACCGGATGGAACAAACAACATTGCAGAAGCTCAAGCTCTGCTTGTAGGTCCAGTTCTTGTCAAAAAAGGGAAGTTCAATAGAGTACACATTGAAGGTGACTCGCAGGTAATCATAAACACTTGCATTAAGAGAGAAATATTCAATTGGCAGCTCAACTATATTATGCAACAAATTTGGAATCTTGTGGATCAATGTCAGGAGGTTTGCATATCTCATATGTTAAGGGAGGGGAATAAATTTACCAACTATCTTTGAAACTTAGGATGTGAAGGAATCACAATTTCAACACTATAGCTGAGGTCCTTCATCGAGCAATATGAGGAGCTACAAACATTAATCAAGACTGACATTGATAAGTGTCAGTACTAATTGCATTGCATTTCAACACATATGACATTAGTGCGGTCGCATCATCAAAATTATGATTCTATGAGTATGGTTAATTAGTTACTGCCACCTTGGGGTCATCATCTCTATACCTCACACACATTTGAAGTATGTGACCATCATGTCACCAAGTCTGATTTTGATATGGTGACAATTTATCTAATATTGTTCACATGGCTGCAGGTACTTCATATCACCCGAGCATGTTATGGGTGATTGTTTTTTATTCCCATCAGATTTTGCAATCAAGACAAGGATCCTCACTTATTTATGTACCTATAATCCTCTATTTTTTTCACTCAACACAAGATTAGCCCTCAGGATGTCACTCCCATCAGATGTTTGCGTCAAATGCGATTCTTGCCACCAGTTCCATAGATCAGTCCTCCCAAAAAATTACAAAATTTGGATTCAACCGATGGTGGATGAGGATGCTCTCCCTCATTTTTTGGATGATGCAATCATGGATACTATGTTCTCTGGTCACTCTACATCAATTCAGCAAGTGATAAGACATGTAATTAGGGAGGAAATTCTCTCTCCCTCCTCAAGGCAGGTTTTATTCCCTACAAACTTGGTGTCAATTTTCTTGTCCCATGCAATGGACTTACTAGAGTTAGCCTCGCTATTGGAAATAATTGCAATGAAAGTGGTATACCCAAAATTTTGAATAGAAAATAAGCTGAAAGTGGCAATGTAGCATTATGATTTGTGGGCTGGAAATGCTTTGGTGGGTGGTTTTTTTATGAGGTCTCGGCTCCTATAAAAACACGAGGTCATGGTTACCTTTGAGGCACTCCAAAAATATTTCAAAAAGAAGATTCCATGGTTTATGAAGTCCACCCTGCAAGTCACAGTGAGAGAATTAGGACACCAGTTGGAGGAGGGTGTGAAGAGAAAGGACTTTGCCTTGCTTGACATTTTGGGGCTGCTGAATAGAGATGTCCTAGTTATGCGTGGTCACAGGGTGTCTCCACAATGGATGTCAGGCTCCCAAATTGGGACTGAAGGTGGATTGGTGGTGTCTTCAACTAGTGCATGCCTTGGTTACCCTATTTCTATTGTTCAAGGCTCGGGATGGTCTCCCCCTTCAGATAAAGCCTAGGAAATAGGATGGGAAGTGCTTCCTGGCAATGTGTTTAAGGTCATCATGTTAGAAAGTAAAGATCCCCAAGATAACTGAGAGGGGGGGGGGGTGAATCAGTTATCTAATAATTTAACCATTCAACTACTTTAAACAATATAATTAGTGTACTAATCAACCATAGAAAGATAACCATACACAATTGCACAATAACACAAGATATGTCGACTAGGGAACCTCTTGAAAAGAGTAAACCCCGATGGGAATGATGCCCAAAAAATGATGCACTAATATGAAAGTTCCTTGTTAGAGGATGGACCCTGTTAGGAGTCTTATGAAATACATTAAGTACATATAAATCCCTGTTAGGAGATTTTGAATCCCTATTAAAAGATTCTAACCCGGTTAAGATTTTATGGAAGACAGAAGGACCCACTACCCAAACAGCTTCAAGGCAACATCTTTGAACCCACTATCCAAAAGATCTTAGAATTATTCAATATAATAATATGAAATATATTACCTCCTTCACACTATGCCAAAACCACACTCTCTGCTACACAAGATCACAATTCTAGATCTCTGTACTCACAAGTCTTCCTTCATCACTGAATTAGCTCTTTTCTTCACTTCATGCATATATTCGCATCTCAACCTTCATAGTACATATTGCAACAAGGAAAAAATTCCTTCTTATATACCAAACTCAAATAATTACAAATGATTCGGTCCTCAATTATAAAATAATAAATTCTACACGCTACACACAAAATTTCACATAAAACTGTCGGCTTCCAGATACTATAACTTTCTCCAAACATATCTTCAAAGTTTGCACTATGAACCATGTCATCATTAATGAGTCTCCAACATCCCTTTAACTACACAAAATTAGATTCCATCCTAGCTAAGAGATATCCTTTGATTTCTAAAAATCGCTTCACAGAAACATTGTCTAAACACTGCTTTCACCAAAATGCTCATAACTCTCATGAATGAATGAATTTATTTTTGCACTGTTAACCATAGGTTAATAACACACCAAAGAAAATACCATCAACTGTGCAAAATCCAATCTACAATACAACATGTGCACAAAACAAAATTATACCTGCTTTCCTGCTGATATCCAGAATATCACTGTGTTGACATCAATGACAATCCAAGTCATGAATGCAACAACAACTACTATAGAATGACTGCCAAAATACTTTGCATTTATTCCTAACAATCTCCCCCTTTGGCATTAATGAAAACATAGATGAAAAACATCCAATGTTCCAAAAATCCAATACTGCAACATCACTATAAAATATCAAATTAAATCTTGCTTCATTTTCCTATTCAGCTCTCTCATACAATCCACAATTTTTTTCATGTATATCTCTCCCCCATTGACATCAATGACAGAAATTCCATCACTAAGTCAACAAAAACTTAATGTTAAAAGACACTTTTTAGAAAAATACAATAACAAGAGTCCTCATGACTCAGCTCATAAACTCCCCCATAGAGGAAGTTCCAACATCCAATCCAGAAGAAAGACAGGGCTCATATACCACTAGATGGATGCAATCATCTACATCAATTCTCAAAAATAGGTTGGGGCATAACCCCAAGCATACCTCTTAGATACACGAATGTATCCTTAGGTAAAGGTTTTGTAAATATATCTGCTATCTGTTCCTTTGTGCTTATGTACTCCAATCTTACTTCTTTTTCTGCAACTTTCTCTCTTACAACATGATACTTGATCTCAATATGTTTAGTCTTAGAATGTAAAATAGGATTTTTTGACATACTCACTATACTGGTGTTATCACAATGTATAAAAATAGGCTCATCAAACTTTATTCCAATATCCTTCAACATCTGCTTCATCCAAATAATCTGATTACAATTATTTGCTACCGCAACATATTCTACTTCTATTGTACTTTGTGAAGTACAATTCTGCTTCTTACTTAACCAAGAGACTAATTTTCTTCCAAGAAAAAAAGCTCCACCACTGGTGCTTTTCTTGTCATCAACACTGCCTCCCCAATCTGCATCAGTATAGGCACATAAAGTAAAATCATTAGAATTCTCATACCATAATCCATAATCCATTGTTCCTTTTAGATATCTTAGTATCCTCTTTACCGCTACATAATGTGATTCTCTAGGTTCTGCTTGAAATCTTGCTACAATCCCAACTGAATGTGCTATATCAGGTCTTGTATGTGTCAAGTACTGCAATCCTCCAATCATAAATATATATTTTTTTTGCTCAACTACTGGTGTCTCATCTTTGCTAGATAACTTATGTCCAGTTACCATAGGTGTTCCAACAGGTTTAGAATCTTTCATTCCAAATCTTTTCAATAAGTCATTCAAATACTTAGTCTGACTTACAAATATACCTTCCTTGCTTTGTGTTATCTATAATCCCAAAAAATATTTCATTTCTCCAATCATACTCATCTCAAATTTAGTCTTCATTTCATCTGCAAATTTGTCAGTAGCTTCATCTTCTCCTCCAAAGATAATATCATCAAAAAATATAACTATAACCAAAAAACCATTCTCAATTTATTTTGTGTATAAGTTACTATCTGTTGTTCCTTTTATAAATCCCAATTTCAATAAATACTTATCCAATCTTGCATACCAAGTTCTAGGTGCTTGTTTTAATCCATATAAAGCTTTCTTTAACTTACATACCGTATCTCCTTCTTGTGTCAAAGGAAAACCTTCAAGATGCTCAATGTAGACTTCTTCTTCCAATTCACCATTCAAAAATGTTGATTTCACATCCATCTGATACACTTTGAATTTCTTGTAAGTTGCATATGCTAGAAACATTCTCACTGCTTCAAGTCTGGCCATAGGTGCAAAAGTTTCTTCATAGTCAATTCCTTCTTGTTTTGAATATCCTTTACATACCAATCTTTCTTTGTTTTTTATCACTTATCCTTGTTCATTCATCTTATTTTTGAATACCCACTTTGTTCCAATCACATTCTTGTCTTCAGGTCTAGGGACCAATTCCCATGTCTTGTTTTTTTCAATCTGCTCTAGTTCTTCTTTCATAGCATTAATCCAATGTTCATCTTCACAAGCTTCATTAGTAGTCTTAGGTTCAATTTGAGAAATCAAACATAAATGTACCTTATTTTGAGTCAAAAATCCTCTATCTAAACTTCCAATAACTTGCTCAACAGGGTGATTTCTCAAAATATACTTGTTAGGTGTCATAGTTACTGATCTTGTTCCAGCTATAGATTCTTCTCTGCTTTCTTCTCTATTTTCTTCTCTATTTTCTTCAGTATGACTTTCATTCAGCAAATCACTGTTAGTTTCAAAAAATAATTCTGCATTTTCAATGTTAGGCTAAGGTTGTGCTTCTCCATCAGATTCATAATCAAGCATTCTTTCTTGAATTTTAAACTTCTCATCAACTTTTACATTTGCACTTTCAACAATAGTCTTAGTTCATTTGTTATAACATCTATATGCTTTTCTTTTTAAAGAATATCCAAGAAATATTCCTTCATCTCTTCTAGGATCAAATTTTCCTATATCATCATCTCTCTTTATATAAGATTTACTTCCAAAAATTCTAAAATACTTAACTGAGGGTGAATGTCCAAACCATAATTCATAAGGTGTCTTTTTTGTATCTGCTCTGATTTGTACTCTGTTCATAGTGTATACTGTTGTGTTCATTGCTTCTCTCCAAAAAGTCTTAGCGAAATCATTTTCAAACAACATAGCTCTTGCTACTTCAGTTATTGACCTGTTCCTTCTTTCTACAATACCATTTTGTTCTGGTGTTCTAGGGGCTGAAAGTTGTCTCTTAATACCATTCATTTCACAAAAAGTGTTAAACTCTCTAGATGTAAATTCACCACCTCTATTAGATCTTAGACACTTAATCTTCATTCCAGATTCATTCTCAATTTTTCTTTTCATGATCTTAAATTTATCAAATGCTTCAAATTTTTCTTTCAAAAATGCAATCCACATCATCCTTGTAAAATCATCAACAAGAATCATAAAATACCTTTCTCCATAAAATCCTCTAGTCCTAGTAGGACCACTCAAGTCTATATGAACAATCTCCAGCTTCTCTATCGATGTGAACTTCTTGTTGGGAAATGAACTCCTTTTCTACTTTGCCATCATACATTCTTTGTAAATCATGTTAGTAGGTTTCATAATTCTAGGTAAATCTCTTACCGCAAGTGTAGTGCTCACCTTGACAATATTATCAAAGTTTATATGACAAAACCTTTTATGCCATAACCAATTGTCATCAATCTTAGTTATCAAACATGTCATCTTAGTAGGATTCAACTGAAATGCATTACCTCTGGTTCTGGATCCTTTTCCATTCAGATTTCCATCTTTATCTTTTATCACACAAGTTTTCTTAGCAAACCAAACTTGATAACCCTTATCAGCCAATTGTCCAATGCTTAGTAGATTATGTCTCAATCCATCAACAAAGTAATCATTAGTGTTAGTATTTCCATCAAGAGTAATAGATCCTATACCCTTAATCAAACAAGGTGCATTTTTACCAACCCTAACAATTCCTCCATCATAATTATCTAACTTAAAAAAATTTCTTTTATCTCCAGTCATATGATGTGAACAACCACTGTCTATAATCCAATTAGATTTCTTTTCAACTTGAGAAACTAATGCTTTTTCTTCCCTTTTATCAGATTCAAAACTTTCTTCTTTAATTACTAACAATCTTATTTCCTCAAAGTTATCATTATCACTATCACTTAAATGTCTTTCAATTCCTACTTTAAGATCTTCATCATTTGCATAATAACATTCTTTAGATCTCCTAGGTTTAAAGTTGGTTCTATACTTCTTAACTCTTTTAGGACATTTAGATGCAAAATGACCATATTCTTGACAAGTCCAACATTTAAAAAATTTCTTACCATCTGGTTCGCTTTCTACAAGTAATGCAATACCTTCTTCAATCTTCTTATCTTCCTCAGATTTAGATCTACTACTACTGGCATAATCTCCATTCACACTAGTACTTCTTGTAGGTCTAATGTTAAGAGCATTGAATGTTGTTTCCATTCTAGGTAGCTCTCCTGATAATCTCAAGTTCATCTCTGTTGTTTCTAATCTTCTAAGAAGAGTCTCTCTTGAAAAGTTCAATGTACAAGGTATCACTTGTTCAATCATCTGTGTTGTCTGCTTGAATACTGGTGTCAAAGTTCTTAAAATTTTCCATATCACTTCATTCTCTGTCTTATCACCTCCACAAGACTTTATTCTTGTTACAATCTCAAACATCCTACCAATATAGCTTCTAATAGACTCATCTTCCATCATTCTGATATCTTCAAATGCACAAATCCAATTATGTAATCTAGCCTTCTTTGCATGTTCATCACCTTCAAAAGTAGAATGTAAAGCTTTCCAAATTGCATGAGATGTTTTCAAACATCTTACTTGACTATATTCATTCTCTGGTAGTGCTGACAAAAGTGCTTCTCTTGCAAGTATGTTACACATGAATAGATCTAGTTCATCTTTAGTTCCTGCCTCTAGATTGTCTTCCTCAATGATAGTCTTCTCATTCTTTGTAATCAACCAATAACTTGGTCCTAAACACAATAGATGAGTCTTCATCTTTTCTTTCCAGCTGTCAAAATTTTCTCCATCAAACTTAGGGCTTTCTTTTCTAAAATTCACCATGGATCTCCTTAAGTTGTTAAACTTTTCTTTCAAGGACCTACTGCTCTGATACCAATTGTTAGAAAGTAAAGATCCCCAAGATAATTGAGAGGGGGGTGGGTGAATCATTTATCTAATAATTTAACCATTCAAATGCTTTAAACAATATAATTAATGTACTAATCAACCATAGAAAGATAACCATACACAATTGCACAATAACACAAGATATGTTGACTAGGGAGCCTCTTGAAAAGAGTAAACCCCAGTGGGAATGATGCCCACAAAATCATGCACTAATATGAAAGTTCCTTGTTAGAGGATGGACCCTGTTAGGAGTCTTATGAAATACATTAAGTACATATAAATCCCTGTTAGGAGATTTTGAATCCCTGTTAAAAGATTCTAACCCAATTAAGAGTTTATGGAAGACAGAAGGACCCACTACCCAAACAGCTTCAAGGCAAGATCTATGAACCCACTGTCCAAAAGATCTTAGAATTATTCAATAGAATAATATGAAATATATTACCTCCTTCACACTGTGCCAAAACCGCACTCTCTGCTACACAAGATCACAATTCCAGATCTCTATACTCAGAAGTCTTCCTTCATCACTGAATTAGCTCTTTTCTTCACTTCATGCATATATTCACATCTCAACCTTCACAGTACATATTGCAACAAGGAAAACATTCCTTCTTATATACCAAACTCAAATAATTACAAATGAGTCGGTCCTCAATTACAAAATAATAAATTCTACACGCTACACACAAAATTTCACATAAAACTATCGGCCTCCAGATACTATAACTTTCTCCAAACATATCTTTGAAGTTTGCGCTATGAACCATGTCATCATTAGTGAGTCTCCAACATCCCTTTACTGTGCAAAATTAGATTCCATCCTAGCTAAGAGATATCCTCTGATTTCTGAAAATCGCTTCACAGAAACACTGTCTAAACACTGCTCTCACCAAAATGCTCATAACTCTCATGAATGAATGAATTTCTTTTTGCGCTATTAACCATAGGTTAATAAAACACCAAAGAACATACCATCAACTGCACAAAATCCAATCTGCAATACAACATGTGTGCAAAACAAAACTGTATCTACTTTCCTGCTAATATCCATAATATCACTATGTTGACATCAATGACAATCCAAGTCATGAATGCAACAACAACTGCTACAGAATGACTGCCAAAATACTTTGCATTCATTCCTAACACGTCGATGCTGCGGGTTTAGGCTCAGCTTTGGAGTCCACTTCATCGCCTCGCATGGATTTCGGGTGGGGTTATTCTCTGCAAGATGGAAAGGCCTCAGCCTCTAGTGATGGTGCTACGTGCTAAGAAATGGAGGAGTGAAAACGTAACATTTTTTTCCTTGGAGAATTTTGTAAACACCATGGAAATTAGAATGTTTTGAAATTTTGGAGGATAATGTGATTTCTGAGTATGAAGGCTGAAAAGTCTGAAATATTGGAAAAATTAAATTAATTTCAAAATTAGGAGGAAGCTTTATCTCCATATTGTAATTAGAATTTTGACCATCGATATAAGTATGTTGTTAATATCGATGCTTTTAACATTTATATATAGCGATGATGCTGGGTTTTCTTACTGGTTATTTCCTGGTTGAGCACTTTTTGAATCAGATTTATTTAATAAATATATTCAGTGGCTAGTCCACTTTTGCTTTAAAAAAAAAGAAAAATTTTGAACCAATTGCATGCCTTTCATATGTATGTTACAAAACTAAATTCGAAAGAAGCACATTGATATCTCTTTTAGAAAAAAAGTTATGCTCTATGAAAATAATGTAACTCTTTGAAAATGATGTTTTTAGCAACATACCAATTTTCATGGGAGAAATAAAATACCATTCAAATCAATATATATATATATATATATATATATATATATATATATATATATATATATATATATATATATATATATATATATATATTGATGGAATATGGATGAAGTGACTGAGAGGGGGGGGGGGGTGAATCAGTCAACCATAAAACACTTCACAATTATTTATTTTCAGATCCCTTAGGATATCTTAATGAATATTATCTGTTTAACACTCGGTAAATAGATTGCAGTAACTTTGTAGATGCAGAAAGTATTAGTAAAATTATCTTTAGATATTCATCACCATTTGTATATGATTAAGATAACCATTAAGAACACAAGAGACACAGAATTTAATGTGGAAACCCAATATGGGAAAAACCACCAATGTATCTAGATACTGATTTTCACTTTTCTGAAGTGATGCCCGGTTAGAAGCCAACCTGGTAAAAGGTTACAAAACACACTGTTAGGTGTGACCTTGTTAGAGGATTTAATCACCCTGCTAGGAGTGGCCTGGTAAGAGGTCTTGAAAACAATTCAATGGAATTGTCACCTTGTTAGAGGATTTACAATATGGTTGTTAAACCAACTCGGTTAAGAGATTTAGAATTCACTGTTACAATGATAGAAGGGTAACAATGAAAATGACCTGTATAATAATGCAACTGCCTTGCTAATTATAGATCTCTGTTCTGCATAAGTGTGATCCTTCCTGATCAAATAAATCTCTACTGTTCCTCATGGATATCTGATCATCCTTCACAAATTCACACACACCTTTCCTGTCTCTCTTCTATAAATCTTCTTCTGTATTTCTTGTTTATTTTTCACATTCGACCTTTTATTTATATGATTTTAGATTTGTCAAATCGACATTACTTAGTATAACAGTCGGCTGAATTAAGAAAACTTTATTTGCAAAAATCCTTCAAGGGCCGATAGTGCTCGGTGACCATAACTTTTTACAATCTTTCAGAAACTGAGGGAACTCAGTAAACACTAACAATCCTTTACCTTCGATAACCGACTGAACTCGGTAGATGCTATCTTTTCTTCGACAACCGACTGAACTCGGTAAACACTAAATTTTCTTTGACGACCGACTGAACTCGGTAAATGCTGATTTTTCTTTGATAACTGAGTGGACTCGATAGACACTGATTTTCTTTGATAACCGAGTGGACTCGGTAAGCACTGATTTTCTTTGATAACCGAGTGGACTCGGTAAGCACTAATCTTACTGCCTGGCAGACCGACTGAGCTCGGTAGGTACTGAATGTTGCGGACTATGACATTGTGTGGCATCAAAGACAATACATAATTTGAGTAGCAATTTTCTTCAGACAATTGTTTCCAACAATATATATATATATATATATATATATATATATATATATATATATATATATATATATATATATATATATATATATATATATATATATATATATATACATACACACACACACACACATATATATATGTGTGTGTGTGTGTGTGTCTGTATATATCTATATATATATATATATGTGTGTGTGTGTGTGCGTGTGTGTCTATGTATATATGTATATATATACACATACATACATACATACCTACGTACATACATACATACATACATACATACATATATATATATATATAATCTAGACAGAAAATCTTAAAAGACTCTAATTTACTTCATCTTTCGATTTCAAACAGTTTAATGACAATATGCATTTGAATATGAATTTTTTTTTCAAAATGCAGACTTAATTGTTTGTTCAGGTGAAAAAGTGTAACCCACTATTGTGGGTCCCACAAGCGCTTGACTAGGTTACAACTGAAATAGAAATGGATATGATGCATGTTGTGTTTGAATAAGAATAGGATACCCAAAAAAATAGATTCCTAGAATGAGTGAATAATTTGACTCTAATTTTAACATAAAACCCCAATAGAGACATTAAAAAGAAAAGTTATTAGAGTGGCAAAGACTTATTAAGAAACTTATAAAAGAATAATCTCATTGACTAAAGACATAACACAAATGAAGTTTAGTATCATAAATAAGATGGATGAAAAGTAATCTCAAAAAATTCCCTCATACATGGAAACATGTTAAACTTAAATGAAAGTTGTTTTAACGTAGATTTAAACAAAACATAAACATAGAGATAAACTGCGACAAAGGAAGATAAAACCTAGACATATTGAATTAGAAGATAGTGTGATCCCTACAAACAAAATATTCTACAAATTTTCCTTCAAAACTGTCTTGCAAAACTACATTCCCAATTATTTTGCAACCATCAACACCCAAACTTCCCCTCAAAGATGTTCCCTAGTTCATTCAAACTAGGATTTCTAATGAAACCCAACATCTTAACAAATGCCCATAATTTTAATGCTACAAATGAAACTTATGTTATTCTTTTAGATTAAGGCATTTCTTTTCAAATATTAAACTCACTAAATGCTCCATCAGTGCTTAACTAATATAGAACACAGCCTTATCACAATATGCTAGGTGTTGTGTTAATCACAATACTTTTCATGATATAGCATAGTCAACCAAAACTCATGCTAATAATATAGGACAACCAACTCAGTTTAGTGACTTATGAAATACAAACTCTTATTTCACCTTTGATAATGTTTTTAAAACAATGATGCACTATGCATATTATATGTTGGTAAGTAATATATTTGAAATACTAAATTTAGACTATTGCAATTATAACGCAATAAACAAATGATTTTGAAAATATATTCAATTTTCTCAAGACATGTCCTTGTATTGTACACAAACTAATTTTGAAGCCAAAACTCAGACTGAAATATTTATGTGTACCATATATGTTGATCAAGTATATTAAAAAAAATACAATGAACATGATGATCAAAGAATAATACTATGAATGATGTTCTAAAGGAGTGATGCACCTAGTCAACCAAGAATTCCTTTTGGATCCATATGCTCAAACTAATCAAATTATAAATATTAATCATCATATAATACAATCTGAATAATTATTATTTGGTTAGTGCCTAAATATTAATGAATGATGCAACTTTGTGATCATGAATGATGATGTAAAATTAATCTATACACTATGAATGATGTACCTATGTGATCGTGAATGATAACACAAATTGAATCCATATATTATCTCACTGTCATTGATCAATTAATAGGATCGCCATATGCAACTGATCATATTAGTGCTTTCGGTATCAAGAAAAACATGGAGAGGAGCAACATAATCAACAATTAGAAGATTTTTTATTTATTTTATTGATAAAAAAGAGAAATTTACTACCATATAATTGATGTAGAGGGTATTGAGTACCCAATAGGGTTTCTTGTTGTCTCATGAATATAGATTATAATGTATTCTATGTATAAATATCATGTTTGGTTGTTCAAGGACTTATACGCACACATGCATATTCTTTATTCCACTAACATTGTTGTCACACCATTTATATTTGTTTCATTAATTATCATGGTAGATTTATTTATAACAATTTATGAAAATGTTCCCAAATCTTACCAAGAGGCAATAATTGACACAATAGGAGTTAGAATTGATTAACAAGGTTCACTAAGGCGATTTTGAAATTTTATAAATATCATTTGTGATTAATATATCTATTAATTGAACCAATCATTGTACAAGTTAACTTTTTTTACAAATATAAACAATTAGGAATAATTTTGTTTCTATTTCAATCTCAAGTATTATTTATAAATGGTTGTAATCTGATTTGCAAATTTTTAAAAGCCAAAATTTGTGATCATAAATAGCCATGAGCTATTTTTTTGCCTATTGAGTGGCCATGAGATTATTTGTACCTATTTAGAGGCCAATTTTTTATATATAAATTTTGTACCATTTCATTAAAAATTCTTGTGTGGTAATCTTATATCAATGATTCTCAAAAATTTTAAAATGCAATTACCAAATAAGTACTAGCATGTATGTGTAATGTTTATTATGGGTCTAGAGTGTATGCAAATTATGATGATTATGAAAAAAATGGATAGACTAATTCATCTTATGTTTTCAAACAACTTATGTATGTTACAAAATGTTGTGTGTATGTATAATGATTATTATGATGATGCATGTTAGAATATGATCTATTTAGTGGCTAGCATTTGGATGAAAAATAAACTTAATAATACGAACGTCCAAAGTTAGATCTTCAGTAGTTATGATTTCCCTCATGGAATTAGCATTTTAATAATTGTGAAAAACACATTGTACATCATCTTTCCACCATACTCCTATGGTGGGGTTTGGGAAATCTTTTGTAGGGAAATTATTTCCCTTCTTCCTATTTGACCTAAACCTAATAATTCCTACAATATTAAGAACTACTCAACTTACTAATTAGGAAGTTCACTTTCTAGTAAACTATTTATAGACAAACTACCAAGGAAATAAATTCCATTTAGTTTAGCTATCTTATGATCCAATGAAATCATATTATGAACTCCTAGGTTCATCAGGGTTTCTGTAGGATAACTAGGACAACCCTATTTGCTTAAGTTTTACTTATTAGCCTAAAAGAGAAGAAGATTTGAAAGATCACCATCTTGGTGTAATTAGTTTGTGATAGATGTAATGTGAATCACAAGACTGTCCACCATATATGTGACCACTTGGACATGTTCATGATAATAGTTCAGTCCCACAACAAATAAAATTGGTAAGGCTACCTTGAAACCTTTTTTGTACACATGTAACAATTTTTGCATCAACAGAAAAGTTACACCCCTAAGAAAAAAGGTTCCAAGTCAAAAAATTATGAGATAGGTTATTTTAGAGGGATATAACATCATCCTATATATCCAAAAGTACATTTATGTATACTATATATTTTTTTGTATAGCCCAATTAAGTTTTATATTATTTGAACTTAAGCTATTAAAGAGATAGTTCCACTATGATATGGCCCTTCCTGTTAAAGAAAGTTAGGAATAACAATTAGAATATGCCTACCATCAACCCACCTAACAACATTTATTGGAACAAGTGGTTTGTGTCCATGAGGATCAAAAATAAAAATCAGGATACCTTGCAAGTTTTCATTACATGCATCTGACAACGTTTACATCAAACAAAAAAATCATTCCATAGAAAAAAGGGATTTTAGTCTTGAAAATAGAAGATATATTATTATTGAGGGGTCTCAAACAACCTTGTAGGTTCAATAGGTACATTTGTGTGTTCAAAAGATAATGAGAAACTTCTCATGAAATCTTGAAAGTTTTATGAACTTAAGGAACTTAGAGATAGTATCTCAATGGTATTGTCCTGAATGTTTGGATTTGTTAGAAAGCAAAATAGGACCATGCCTATCATAAAAAAACCTAATCAATAGTGTTTTCTCTAATATAATGTTCCCATGATGAATAAAAAAGGCTACCTTGTAAATTTTTTTTGAAAATGACTCAAACTCTTGAAAATATGAGACAGGTTACTATAAAGGGACTCACATGATGGTGCAGTTCTAAGGCATAATAATCCCTAAAGGAGAGGCCTAACCTCATAGTTAACAGTAACATAGGGAGGAAACAAATAAAAAGTAGAGAGAGAGAATAGATAATTCAATATGTTTATTTAGAGATTGAACAACATACATGTCACGATGTCAAGCCTTCCCAGTTACGAGCTTATATAATGAAATGAATCTTAGATCCTAATATAGATCTGCCAAAGTCTTAGATCTAGGTTTCTCTAACTAATTACTACCCACTCAAGATGCATCTAGTTATTACATATAGGTAGTGCCTCTATAGGTTGGCCAAGAGATAATTACATTCTTGAAGAAGGAAATGTTTTGAAACAAATAGGTCTAACCCAAAATGAATCAAAGAGCCATGAAAATGAAACTACAAGATGTACGATCATAGAAAATGACCCACTAGAGATCTAGGAACCACTTTCTATGACCATAATGGTCAAAATCCAAAGATCAATGACTACACATCAAATCTCTTAATAGGTCCAAGAAAGCAATGAACGTGTTATCCAAGGATAGTAAATGGATCAAATCTTCAGAAGCCACAAACAAAAAGAGATACGAGCATAGGAAGATGATCCTAGATAGGTCTAGAATAAGAATTTAAGATCACACATGTGCTATATCTAACAAATGACAATCGGTCATTGTAATCTCTTCAACAAGTAAAGAAGAACAAAAATACAAAGAACTATTTTTAGTTGATGCAATATTTCTATGAACCCAAGATCCTCCTGCATCAGACACCTACCCGGTTAATAAAAATGATGCTCTGAATTAGAGATTATGTACAACTTTAAAAGAATCCAGATGATTTAACTCAGATTGAGAAATCTTAGTAGTGTTCTAAACCCATATGTTCTTCCACTTAACTAAGTACTCCATGTAATCATTTTCTCTTGTGCTTCTCCCATTCTTTCTATCTAATAACTTCTCAATGTCCTCTATCTTCTTCATAGGATGTTCATGCTTCATGTTTATCTCATCATCTGACTCATGGTAATCATATAAATCTAGAATATAGAAGTGTATTTTCAAGATCATGAGGGGCCAAACTATGTCCTTAAGTGGCAATGAAAAATCAACAAATCAGGGTTAGTCAACTTGACGTGAAAATTTCAACTAGCTATGAACCTAATATCAAAAATTTGTAAGAATAGAATCTATAGAAAATTGAATATAGTTTCTAAACTACTAGGCCTTTTTTGAGAAAAAGTTAGTATGATTGGTGAAAAGTATAGATTTCAATGCAGCAGTACAATAATTTTAGGAAAAAAATAAGTAGGTGTATGTCTGACCACCTTAATCATAATCAAATAATAATATTTTATTATAAGATTTTATATATAAGTAGTAGACTCATGCTTAGATGTGACGCATATTTTTTTGTAATTTTATTCCAAAAAAAAATTAATTATGAATTTTTTTCTACAACGTTTTCAGAATAAAAAAAACTCCCGTGTCTGACCACCTTAACTCATTCAAAACTTTACAAAATTCAAATTTTATTTATTTTTCCTTATAGTAGGTGAAGCACAGAATGTGACACATTTTTTGAATTTCAAAAATGTTATACTGTCTGAAAGTTATAGTTGTTTTTCAATTAGTATATAAATCAGCACTTTAGATGTAGCTCAATTAGAAAATAACTAATAATTACTTACTGAATTTAAAATTTGACAGCAATTATATCGATAGAAAGCTGATAATCTTCTTAACATACCCTTTTCATTTTATCAAATTCGGGTGAAAAAAAACTCATCAACTACATTGTCAAATTTTTGAACTGACATCACCACTTTTTGGCCCCTCATGATCTTGCACATACCCAGAATATAGGTGATATATCCATGTCAATTGGTTACTCAACCTCAAAAGCATTACCACTATCAAATTTATTCAGTATTTTAAAAGGCCCATACTTCTTCATGTTCAACTTACTATATGTTCCAACAAGAAATGTACCATTCTTCAAATGAATTATAACTTCATCACCAACCTTAAAATTATTATGTCTCCTAGATCATTTACCTTTATCATTATATTTTTTTTTACTATGTTCCAAATCATACTCGACCTCATCATGCAAAGTTTTCATGAACTCGGCACATCCCTCTGCTTCAACACTTCTCTTCTCCTCTAAGACAACATATTTCAAATATTATATTCCTTTAGGATGCATGCCAATAGCAATTTCAAAAGGTGTTTTACCTATACTTTGTTTCATTGAATTGTTATGTGCAAACTCTTCTTGTGCCAAAACCAAATCCCAATTACTAGGTTTATTTCAAACAAGACATCTTAACAAATCACCCAAACTTCTATTTACAACTTTTGTTTGTCATCAATTTTTTGATGAAACGTAGAACTAAACTTCAAATCTATACCCATGTTCTTCCAAATTGTCTTCCAAAAGTATCCCAAAAACTTACTATCCTAGTTAGAAATAATAGTCTTAGGAAACCAATGCAATATCATAACTTATCTAAATAATAGATCAGCTATATGTACAACATGTGATGTTTTCTTACAAGGAATGAGATGTGACATCTTTGAAAATTTGTGTACAACAAAAAATATAGAATCATTACCTCTTTGTGTCTTTGGTAAGACAATAACAAAATGCATGTTAATGTCTTCCCAAGGTCTACTAAGAATAGGTAAAAGTGTCTATAACCCTATATTCTGACTTACCTCCTTAACAACATGAAAAATTATGCAACTTATAATGGATTTATGAACATCTATATATAACTAAGGCCAAAAGAATATCTCCTTAATCAGACATACTATTTTATCAATACCAAAATGTCCTACAAGTCTTCTACTATGTTTCTCCTTGATTAGATTTTCCCTTATTGATCCTCTTGGTATACATAATTGAATACATTTGAACAACACACCTTTTTTAATGATGTAATAAGCCCACACTATTTGATTATATGTTATCATTTCCTTATATTCTTCCTAAGGTTATGCCAAATCAGGGTTAGTTTCATACAAAATTTTCAAATCATGAAAATCAAGTACCTCAAATCTCATCTCAGTCAATAAATTTATTCTTCTACTCAATGCATTTGCAACCGTATTTGACAATCCACTTCTATGCTTCAACATAAAAGTAAATTTCTACAATTATTCAACCCACTTCATATGTCTTTGATTCAACTTATTTTGACTATCCAAATATTGCAATGATTTATGATCCATGTACAACAAAAATTCCTTATGCATCAAATAATATCTCCATTTATTCAAAGCTTGAACAATAGCATAAAATTATTGATCATAGAGTGAATACTTCCTCTTAGTATCGTTCAATTTCTCATTGTAACAAGTAAAATATTTACCTTCTTTACTCATATTTCTCCTATTGCACTTCCACTTGCATCACAATCAACTTCAAATACTTTAGATAAATTAGGTAAAGCTAGCATCAATAAATTAGCTACCTTGTTCTTCAAGGTCCCAAAAATTTTGTCAACTCCATGTGTCCACTTGAAATATTTCTTATTTCCTCTCATTTTCTTTGTCTTAGCATTACAAATATAACTAAAATTCCTTGTAAAATTTTGGTAGAAACTTTCTATTCCACTAAAAGATCTGACTACACTAGCATTCTCGGGAGTAGGCCATTCCAAAATTTCTCTTACTTTCTTACGATCCATCTTCAAACCTTTAGTTGAAATCATAAAACCCAAGTACACTATCTCTTCCTTCATGAAAGAAATTTTCTTCAAGTTAATCAACAAATTATCCTCTTTCAGTGATTACAATAATTGTTTACAATGAAACATATGATCATCCTTACTCTTACTAAATTAGAATATCATCCAAGTAAACAATCTAAAAATTACCCATAATTTCTTCAAGACCTCATTCATCAGCCTCATAAAAGTATAAGGTTCTTTGGTCAAACCAAAAGGCATAACCAACCACCCATAAAAAAATTCAGTTTTCTTGAAAGAAGTCTTTCATTCATCTTCTTCTTTGATTTTGATCTTATGATAGCCACTCTTTAAATCAATTTTGGTAAAGTACTTCCCTCCACTCCAAAAATCCCTAATATCATCCATCTTAGGACAGGGAAACTGGTATTTCACTATGACTCTATTTATAGCTCTTGAATCTATACACATTCACCATTCCCCACTCTTCTTAGGTGCCAACACAATCAGTACTGTACAAAGACTCAAACTTTCTCTAATTAAACCCTTTTGTAAAAATTCCCAAACTCATCTATTCAATTCTTCATTCTCTATAGGTGTCAACCAATGAGGTTCCTTATTAGGTAAACTAGCTTTGGTTTTAGATCCATGCAATGACTGATTCTTCTAATAAGAGGTAACCTATCAGGCACATTATGTAAAATGATATCTCAAAATTCTTTCAATATTCCTTTAACTTCCAATGGTGAATCATCATTTATCTTAATAGCTGGTATATTAGGAATCAAAACACAAAAACACATCATTCTTCTTTGACCCCTTTATGAACTATTTTCCTTCAAGAAAGAAATTTTTAACAGTAGTATAACTCTCATTCTTAAATTATTCTACCATAAGTAACAAACCTTGTTTCTTCCCATTATCCACAATAGTATGTCTATTCAATCTACCATCATGTATAGCTTGTCTATCATACTTCCATGGTCTACCCAACAAGATGTGACAACAATCCATCGGCATAATATTACAAATAAATTCATCATGATAGTTTCCAATCTTAAATTTCAAAAGACATTGTTCACTTACCAAAATTTTATGCTCATTCTTAGTCCAAGAAATATAATATGGCTTAGGGTTCTTCATCCTTGATAAATGAAACTTTGTAACCAGATCATCTGATGCCAAATTATCTGAACTTCCACTATCAATGATCACTTTTCAATACTTTCCAACAACTTTACATCTGGTTTTGAATCATCCTTTCCTTATAGGTTCCTCTCTAGTTCCTTTATTCCACAAAGCCCTCCTAATCATCAAGTTTTCACCACCTTCTAGCTTGTTTATTGAATCAAATATATCTTCCTAGACAAGTGCATTCCTTCTACCACTACCACCATTCTTGGATTCAAATTCTCTATGTCCTTCTTCACCACACTTGAAACAAGTTCACTTAAACTAGGTTTTTTCTTCCCTTTTATGATCATTACCTCTAGGGTACCTACCTCTTGTATAGCCTCCTCTTCCTCAGTAAGATATTTCTTCTCTCCATTCTGATTTACCCTTATCTTGATTTGTTTTATCCTGATAAAATCTTCTACTTCTCCATAAGATCTACATCTTACTTCAGAAAATCTACCACCTCTTCCTCTCTACCTCTACTCATTCTTGTTTTTTAGATTCTCCTCTTTCTTCAATGCAAATTGATAGGCTTCTTTAATAGTATACATCTTGACCAAACTAATTTCATCCTATATAGAAGTCCTTAATCCATGTAGGTACCTTGAAACTCTTTCAAATTAATCATACACATGTCTAGATCTGATATCCAATTTGTAGAACTCTTAAGTATATTCCCTTATAGTAGTGTCCCTTTTCTTCAAATTTTGCATTCATTTCAACAAACTAACTTGATAATAACCTGGTAGGATTTTACCCTTCAAATTTTTTGTCATCTTATCCCATAACTTGATCTTTTCTTTTCCTCTTCTTTTTTGATCAAGATAAATATGTTCCCACCATAAATATACACATCCTTTCAATTTTGTACTTGAAAAATTCACCTTCTTATGCACCGGTGGACCTTCATATAAAAAATATTTCTCCATTTCTGCGATCTATTCCAATAATTCATTTGAATCCAACTTGCCATTATATTCTGGAGGATTTAAATGTGGTTTATCTTCCAAAATTGTTAAATCGCTAAGAAAAATTTCTTTTCCTTTTTCAAGAATAGGGGATTCCTTTTGTCCCATTTCTACTTCTTTGAATTCATCTTCACTAACATACTCAATAGGTCTTCCTTTTCTTTGGGTTGTCTTAATTGCTTCAAGCCTAGTAGAAATTTTTTCTCTCAACATATCCAACATAGAAGGATCAACATCTCTCCTTCCTCGAACCATTTTTATAACCCTCCCCAATTATAGGCTAGACTGCAATCTACCACCCTACAATCAATTCATCTAGGTTTCTCTAACCAGCTAATACCAACTCAAGATACATCCATTTATTATATATAGGAAGTGCCACTATAGGTCGGCCAAGAGAGAATTACATTCCCCAAGAAGGAAACATGTTTAAACAAATAGGTCCCACATAAAATGAATCAAAGATCCATGAATAGAAAAAAACAAGATGCATGATCATAGGAAATGATCCATGGGACATCTATGAGCCACATGCTACAATCGTAATGCTCAAAAGGAAAAGATCAACAATCTCACATTCAATCTCTCAATAAGTTCAAGCAAGAAAAATACATGTTACCCAAGGAGAGTAAATGGATAAAATATTGAGTAGCCATGAATATTAGGAGATGCAATCATATGAAGATGATCCCAGATAGATCTAGAATAAGACTTTATGATTGTACATGATATGTTAAACAAATGATGACTGGAGAACATCATCTCTCCAACTGGTAAAGAAGAACAAAAATACAAAGAACTATTTTTGGTTGATGCAAGATTTCTATGAACCTAAGATGCTCCTACATCACATGACCCTATAGCTTCAAAGGGTAGGTCCACATTTTTCATGGATTCTGAGAAAAAAAACTATTAATATTTGATATTCTATTAACTTTAAACACTTAAGATATATGATCATTAAAGTATGATCATGAATGTTTAGTAGTGTTTAGAAGAAGAAAAAGATGACCTTGTCTAGCATAAGATTGACTACGCAAACATGTTGGGTTGATAATTTATACCCATAACGAACACATTAAAATTTACGTTTCCTTGCAACCTTATGCAACTTTTTACAACATTTGGCAATGTATTCTAACTTTTTGTACTTTATTGTATCTTTTGCACCTCTTTGCAACTTTTTATATGTTTTTAGAAAAATTGGCAAAATTTTCAACTTTTTTAATCTTTTCATAATGTTTCAATCATTTTACAAGGTTTTTTCATTTTTTGTAACTTGTGCATCTTTTTGACACTTTTAATAAACTTAAAAAACATAATAGATTCATAATAAATCTACGACAAACCTAATGAACCAAGGTCATTTGTAGTGAGCCTAATTTTTACTTAAGGAATATGTAATGGAAATTTATAAATCTATACTATGTAATAGATGTGATTCTAAATCACAAAGAAATCTAAATAAAATTTAGGATGAATGTAAATAAAACAAATAAAAATTCAATATTAACCCTTTATTTAGTCATATTTATGCCCTATTCTTGTTAGTTATCATGTTCCTTCTACAATATTAAGTGTGATCATATACCTCATAAGTAACTTTTTCAAAAAGAGTTAAAAATAATATTTTATTTATGATAGAGAACTATGGAAACTAGTGTTAAAGACAAAATAATGAGAGGTTTTTGCATATAAAAAGTAACAGAAGTCAGATATATATAAAATAGTAGCAGAGCTAGAGATAAAAGACATAGAGGAACCTATTCTTTAAATCTAGGCTAAACTTTGAGGCATGATAGTGTTCACGGGGTAGTCTTATCCCTACTTTGTTGGCTCTACAAATGGGAGATTCATAGGTCTTTAATTCCTCAATATATATCTAGATCAATATAAATCTAGATCTACACCATTGTAGACTAACAACTTTATGATGCAATTCTCTTTGAATCTGATCACCAATATTAGTAAAAAAGTATGGCTCCACAAGACCAAAAAGGAAATCACTTATAAATATACTCTTGCATTAAGGTTTTCACAACTTTCAACAAGGGACGCAAGCGTCAAAGTCCTTGCCTAAAGTGTAATGGTTTTGAGGGTAACATATGGTGAAATGAGAATGTGGTTAAAGCAGAGTGAACAAATTTGTCACTCTCAAGTTATGGAAGTCAAATAGTTATATTGAATGGGGCATATTGGTTTAAAGTTTAAATCTGCATGCAAATATGGAGAAAAGATTTTGGTTTGCATATTGTGTGAAAGATGTAAATATGTAAATCGATATGTAAATATGTATTAATTATAACACAACTGTCACGAAAGAGATATTTGTGGAGTGTTCAAGCCAAAATAATTGCTCCATTTAAGACAATATTTTGACACTAAAAGAAAACAATAGAAACTAAATATCTTAATTGTATATTGAACATAAAATTCAAGTTACACAACAGAATACAGTAATTGGATTTGAAGTAAAATATTTAAACTTTGAAAAAAAAAAAATGAAAAACTCTTGAAGTTTAAATTTTAATTTAAATAACTAACTAAATGCAAAATGAAAATGTATAAATTCAAATATTAATAACAAATAACAGTTTAAAATAATTAATAATAAAAAATAAGTTTACTTTAAACTAATAAATAATTAAATAAAAATAAAACTAATTGTTGAATTTAATCAATTTTTAACTGAATGGATAAGCTTAAAGTATACTAAATTAATATTTTTTAAGCCAAAAGAAATCAAATAAATGAAGGAAAATTAGGAAGTCAAATTTTATAAACTTTCTTAAATAAATAGAATTTTATTTTCTGGCGCAGTAAAGGAAATCTCTGAAATAATGTTATTAAATTTTTTCTATAATTTATTAATATAATTATATAATTACTTAATTTTATATATAAGTAAACAATAGTTTATAATACGTAAATTCAAAAATAGAACTGAAACAATAATTTAGAATATGAATATGAATATTTTATTCAATAGATCTTTAGGATTATAATATATAGTAATGAGTAATGAATATTGCAATTTTTTGGCTAAATTTTAGAATATAATTGAAAGTTGGATACAAAAATCATTAAATGTTTTCTTTCATTCTAATAATAGGTTAATTAATTTCAAATTTATTGACTTCAAGTAGTAAAAGTAGATGTATCACCATTCAATTAAGGGTTAAAATATTTATCATAAATCTTGATTTTGTATTTTACATATAGAAATAAAAAAACCAGCTATAGATTTGGGCTTACTTTGGGCGAGACATTGGCCAGAATGTTCGGACTTTGCGGTTGTCTTAACACTGCAGAATTTGTTTTGACGAATTAGCTGGCAATGGTTTGCTTTTCACAATGCGCTACATTGTTTTTCACTGCAATCCACATTCACCGGCTAATTAACCCCTGTTCTAACATCATTGGTAAAACATTTTTACATACATACCACACACCCAAGAAGAAACACGTGTATTTATTACAACGTTTAGGCCCCGTTTGGTTGGTGGAAGATGAGGAGGGGAATTGGCATTTCCAGGCCAAATTCTGAATTTGACTTCATCTTCCCCGTTTGGTTCCAAATATGAACACCCAGAATTGGAAGATGCAAATGACCATTTTGGTCAAATGCATGCATTCCCTCTTCCACCTAAATAAGTGGAATTTGGATTTAAATGCATCATTTGACCAAATTAAAACGCATTGTATAAACTGGTCGGGTCTGGCAACTGCTCGTTTGCCCAGATTAAAATGCATTTTACAAATTGGTCGGGTCTACCAAATGCTCGTTTGCCCAAATTAAAACGCATTTTGTAAACTTGTCGGGTCCACAATGCTAGTAATAAATGCACGAAGATGCGATTACTCCACAGTCTATAACGTGTCGGGTCCGCAGTGTATAATCTGTTCACAGTGAGATACCGAGATACCGTGTCGAGTCCGTAGTGAAATGCACGATTATACAACGCAGTTTATACCGTGTCGGGTAAAAATGCAGATGCAGGAGAGGAAATCAAGGGTTTGACTACGGAGATTTGAACTTGCAATTGCTTTCAAAGAGGAATAGAGGAGGTTGACTGCGGAGAGACAACATTAGCAAGTAGGGTTTTTGTTTGTTAGGGTTTTTTTTTTATAGGAATTTTTGGTAAAAAATTGGGGGTTTTTGTTTTGTTTGTTCCTGTAGCTCTCCATGAATAAGGGTTTTTGTTTGTTTGTTCCTGTAGCTCTCCATGAATAAGGGTTTTTGTTTTTGTTTGTTCCTGTAGCTTTCCATGAATAAGGGTTTTTGTTTGTTTGTTTTTGTTTTTGTTTGTTCCTGTAGCTCTCCATGAATAAGGGTTTCGGTCACAAAAGGCCAAAGGGAGAGCCGGTTCTACAAGTCGAGGGCATTCTTTAAAAATGGCTTTATTGTAATAGGGGAGGCGGCTGGGAGGTAGTTGCGAAAAAGTGAGTTTAGAAAATACCTAATTTCACAACATCCTATTCCTCTCTATCATCTGTACTGGCTTTTTCTTTCTTTTCCTATTTTTTTTGCCTTTTCCATGTCAAATGCCCTCTGCCTTTCCTTACTGATAAGACCCAATTTTTCCCTTTCCATTTCTCTTACCCTGTCCTTCATTTTAAGATACCTATCACATTGTTAAAAAAATCAGTTCTGTAACAGACAGAAATGCATGGTCACTCAATAATAATTTTCTACTTGCTCTAGTTTTTTAGCTTTTTATTTAAGATCGTGGATAGGGAAAAAATGCCAGGGAAATCATATGTGTAAAGATATGAGTAGTCATTCAATAATATGAAGATTAAAATGATTGGTTAGTTTGTGCGTAATCTGTTCTCTAGCAGACAATTTTCCTGCAAAAATTGTAAGTGCAAAGTGAAATTTTTTGTGCATTATTTGATTTATTTTCAGGAACCTATGAAAGCAATTATTTTATTTCTCTTTTTACAAAAATATTTAACATGTCAAGCTCACTTCAAGTTTGCTGGAGTTTTTTATGCTTTGGCTACTAGAAGAGTTATGTGCAGC
Source organism: Chamaecyparis obtusa (assembly GCA_027943335.1). NCBI lineage: Eukaryota > Viridiplantae > Streptophyta > Pinopsida > Cupressales > Cupressaceae > Chamaecyparis > Chamaecyparis obtusa. The sequence continues at coordinate 56,909 of BSBK01001698.1, forward strand.
TGCATAGTCTATTTTTTAAGCACCCACTACTGAGAGAAACTATTTGTGTTCAAGGGTCCCATGACTGCTTATTCAGAAACTGTAAAAGGAAATGTTAATAAAAGGTAGATAAAATGTGCAGTAATGCAAGAAATTAATGGTTGGTCGCAGCATGATTTTAACCTCCTCTTCATTTAAATAAAGTTTCATATTCTAAACTGTAGCTGATCTAACATTTGAAAAGGAAAATCGAAAATGATTTACTGTGTTAGTTAGAAAATTACAGAAGCCCGACTGGACATTCTAAATTAAACATTAATTAAATACACTATAGCATGCGGTTACACTTTTCAACTTTAGACCATGTTTTTACATCAATGGTTTTCTAAACATGTATTTTGTTAACCTACATGTTTTTCACACTCAATGGAAATTATTTAAAAGCTTCACCCAAAAAATGCGTAGTCTAATTTGATGTTAAATCTTCACAAGAATGTCCACATGACAGTGGTAGAGCTAACAAAGCCCAAAAAAAATCCATCATTCATGCAATGTAAGTGGGCGATAAGTTAAATTTTGCCTTACAAAGTTATTCTTTTATCCAAAAAAACTTGGACAGTTCACCGGCTATATTACTTCATATTTTTTTCTTGGTTGTACAATGTGGTAGCATAAACCCTTATAATATCCAAGAAAATTCGTCAGAAAACCATAAGAAGAAAGCACTGCTCAAACATGGATGAGAGTTCAAGTAGACTTTTCCAGCACCGAGACTTGATGTGTAGAACATTTCATAGAAATTCTCTTAGGCGAGTGATGACACTTGTCCTTGTACTTGTCAAATACCAATTCCGCTATGAAAATGTTGAACCAAACAAGGAATTAGAATATTGTCACTTCCAATTCCATTTTTGAAATTTGGAATCAAACGTGGAAGATGGATTTGACAAATCATCTTCCGGATTTGACAAATCTTCTTCTGGGTCAACCAAACGGGTCAAAAAAAACATCTCCAAGATTTCAAATCATCTTCCGGATCAACCAAATGAATCCAAAAAAACATTTCCAGAATTTCAAATCCATCATTTGACATATGATAGATTTCACTCTAATCCATCTTTTAACAAATGCACCAACCAAACGGGACCTTAGAAATAAGGGCAGAATGTGAATTGCCTTTCCTCCTACCGGTAAAGTGGCACGCGGTAAAACAATTCTAGATCAGTTCTAACGCTTGGAAGACCATGTTGAATTCCACATGGCCTGCACGTTGTGCAATGGTACAAACACTTGGTAAGGAGAATATAGGACTAGGCATCTGGCTTTACTGCCTGAGCAAATAATTTCTTCTTTTAACTTGAAATAACAATCTTATTGAAACACATGAATCCATTGTAATTGTTCAGGATACGGTGCAAAAGGAAGCTGCAGATGAACTGCTGAAATATGCAGACACTTTTACAACAGCAGGGTTTTCAGCATTGCAAAAGCCACAGGGTGAGGTTCCAGAAGCACTTGGTAAGGAGAATATTTCTGGCAGATATAGATAAACTTTCTTGGTAGAATGCTCGATCTTAATGATGAATTTGGCTCATAATTAATTGATCATTTACTTTCCCAATGGCTATGGCAGTGCCTACTCTCGATCATTTGGAAAATGCTTTGGGGAAGTTTGATGGCGGACCTTTCTTCTTAGGTGAATTCAGTTTGGTAAGCCATCTGATCATGAATAGTTTTTTTGCAGGACTTGATCCCTTATATATCCTTTTGTGTTTACTGCTTTTGAGAACTGACAGATTTCCATGAAATTTATTCAGGTTGACCTTGCATATGCTCCATTTTTTGAAAGATTTTAGTTTCTGTACCCCGTTCATCACAAGTATGACATCACAATTGGCAGGCCAAAACTACTGAAATGGATTCAGGCAAGGGAAAATTCTGTTGTATCTCCGCCTATGTTATTTCAAGGTGTATAGTTTTTTTTTCTATAACCAGTCAGTTGTTCTGTTGTGTGACATAATATTCTGGTCCGACTACAGGAAGTGCAAAAGATTGATGCATATGCAAAAACAATACCTGCCCCAGTTACCGCGGTATATATTTCCAAGTTAAAAAATGAACATTAAGACATTTTGTTTGTCGTAGCAAATCAATCTGCTAAAGTAAAAATTGAAGTTAGGACACACAGCATTTTTCCATCTGTCATTAAAAAAATCTTAAATACAGAAAAGGAAGATTTTACAACACAATAGATCTTTTTATGGCAGAAAAATTATTGAAGTAGGCTCAAGAAGAACTTTCCTATCTGTAATTAGCTCTCAAAGTTTTAAAAAAGCCATGCAATAAAATCATTTTCCCAGCTACAATAAATCAAATCGCTGCAGAAAAGCTTGAGGCCAGCAGAAGCCGAATTTCCAATCTGCAATTAAGTCTTTCGGCCTAAAATAATTCCAACAAATACACATTTTGTTTGCAGCAGAAAATCAAATCGTTGTACAAAAAGTTAGAGTATACCGTAAGCATAAAAATAAGAGTTAAGGCAATTTATTTGCCACAACAAGTTGAATCTGTGCTTCAAAAGAAAAAAGAATTTAACTCAGCATCATAACCATTTATTCTATTTCGAATTAACTGCACAAGCTGAAAATCTCTAGCAAATACGAACAATTTTCAGCCACAACGAATCAAGCCTCGAGGCCTACAAATCCACAAAACAGATTTATTCCTAAGAATTCACTTTTCTTTGTTTAAGGTTATTGTGTATTGAAAAGAGCGTCAAAGCTTCTGAGCGCTGTTAATGGAGGAGATAATATTTGCAGGGCGCTAAACCGCTCGATTCTTTTGTGGTCGTTCGTTGAGGAAGTTTGTGGGATTCTTTAAAAAAATTTGAAAAAATAAATAAGATTTTCCATACTGTTGTGATGCTCTTGACCACTGCTTTTGTGACAGGTGGACGGAACGAAATTAGTTTGTAATTTGCTTTTTTACTCGCTGCAACAACCGAGGTAATTAGAGTGCTCTTGACACCTGTCTTGCATATTTATGCGTGTTACAGCTGTCCTCTCTGCTGAGCGCAAAAGACAGGTTGATTTTTTTCAAACAAAATTGATTTTTCTCATTGCCTTTTTCCCTCACATCCAATCAAATTGTAAATAAATAATATTATTTAAATTTTTAAAATGTGTTAAAATTATCAAACTTTGCAAAATAGAAATTGGCTAAAAAATCTAGAAAGCTGATTGGTTGATTAAAAGATCAGTTGACTGGTCAAATGCAAATATTGGTAGCAATCGATTGCAATAGTATACCTGCCGCAGGCAGGGACTAATAATGCTAGATCTAAATAATATTATGAAATATCACCATAACTACTTGAATACATCAGTCCTTGATCTTCAAGTGTAATACATTTGATAGTCATTTGTGTATATCCAATGAGAGAGGTAAGCTTTCTTTTATACCTAGTTTTAGTATTTTGGGTATGTTATTTGACGAGAGTTGACATGAAAGAAATCTTCCTACCCTTGCAAACTAAACGTTAGAGCATTTAAATTTGGACAATAATTATGGAAGCAAGTTTAGCTCAAACTACCTTGACCTCTTGATAATGATAGCGTCAAGGGCATGCGGTCCAAAATGCAATGAAGATATTTAATTTTTAGGTGCAAGTTGTATTGAATATGATTGAGCTTGAGACACTATACGTGAAAAAATGATGCCCGTGAGAAATCAATTCTATATGGATGTAATTTTCTATGGTACGCCAACATTTATGATTATGGACGTGATCTTGTACAAGTTTCTAAAATTTTCAAGTGTTAACATGATCTAATAAAATAGTCTATTTAATTTTTTACTTCATTATTTTTTATGTTTAAAAATATGTTTACAAGTAATTGTTTTGAAACATCTTTGGTAAATTTTTCCAATCACAATTTTCATTTACCAAACATCTTAAAAACTATTTTAGTTATTTCGAATGAAGATTAAAAAAAAAGAAAGTATGCACAACACACCTATGATGTCACTGAAAATAAATTATAGGCTTTACGCTATAAAAAAAATATAATGGAAATTCTATATGAAAAATAAATAGAGTAAATATGAACCTAAATGAAAGATCAAGATAGTGTGAGTAGAAATAAAAATGTGATATAAGTACAGTTATAATAAGGATCATAATGCGTAATTATTCTATCTAAGAATGACAGTGATCATTTGTACAACAAATTTCATAAAATATTTTAAGTTGAGAAATTTAACAAATCAAGAGAACAAAACAAGCCATGTGATCAAAGAAAAGAAGAGTAAAGAAGAAACACAGGTAAGATGGAAACTAAGAATGCTACTTGATGAATAATAAAAAAACAAGAAGGATTATATTCCTAAATTTTAGATTAAATTAAAAACAAGAAAACATAGAGCACAATATAAAAGGTAATGACAACATAAATTGTAGGAAAAATATGACATAAATGAAAAGAATAATGTATGAAAATTACATATATAAGTCTAGAAAAAAGCTAATATAAGTTAATAATGCCCAATAATGATTAGTCTCATCAAGTATAAGAAGGATCTCCCTCCAAAATTTCATCTTTCTCCAAGAATATAACATTCACGTCTTCCTCTTTAATAATATCAGTTTCCTTTTCAATCACCTAAGTCCTTTCCATTTAATAATTTTTATTGTTAGTGAAAATGATATCAATACCTTTAATTATAAGAATCTCCTTCCTCATTTATTTTATTTTTTCTTTGGTGGTGGTTGTATATGATGATTTATACTTGGTGAGTGGCCACATTTTGATACCAAATCTACGTAATATTTTACTTTATGATTAGCTTGTTGTAATCTTGACTTGTTTTCGCATTGTAGCTTAATATTTATCACAGTTTATTATTTTCTTCTTTTAGGTTCTTACCATCTTTGATGCATAATAAATCTATCATATGAATGCTTTCATATGCACTTGGATGTAGGAATATAAGTACATTCAAAGTAAAGTAACTCAATTTCATAAGAGAATCATATGAATCCTATATAATGTTAACAAATTCACCATCATGAAAAGTAGTACAAGTAAGGTTTACCAAATAGTAAGGAATATATGAGAAGAAGGAATGATATGTATCATACTATATATACTTCCTTAGTCCATCCTATGTCAGAGAGTTAATTTAATATCATAGTTTCTTTTACTATTTTACTAATATCTTTGTTTTCTTTTAAGGTTTGAGAAATCTATTAAATACTAGTATAGATGTCTTGAATACTTCTATCTAAAGAATTTCCATTAAACTATTTTATCTATTGTACTTGAGCCAAACTCATCCCAAGTGTGATGCCAATCTCATCCCTTATGATCTCAAAATGTTGCATTCACAAAGACTTGATTTTTTTTTCTGCATTTGGAACCATTAAAATTCAACGATAGACCAAGGGAACATTGACAAAATGTATAATGTTTATCAGACATATCTTTGTTTATTTCTTTATTTTTAAAATATTTTGTTTATAATAATATTAATAGTTTGACATGTAAATAATTGTCAAATTTAATGTAAGATTTTTTGTTGACATTGAAATGTTCATGTCATTACAGTCAACCCTAACTACTATTGTAGAATGCCTATTTGACATTGATTGTAACAATCTATTACTTTTTCATGATTTAATATGTAGACATTAATATTTATATTTTATAATTTTAATAAAATATTTTGAAAATAATTTATCAAATTTTAATGCCATAATTCTATATGTAGACACCTAAAAATCCATTAGAAAATAAAGAATTTTTATTTTCTGAACAACTCCTGATGACATCATCATTAATTAATTAATTAATTTTTATGTCATTAAATCCCTTTATCTTAATTAAAAATATTTAATTAAGAAATCCCTTCCAAAACTGTTTAAATCAAATTTAAACACCATTCTCCTATTTGTTAATTATTTAATTAATAAATAGAACAAAAAATCAAAAAATAAATTATTTATTTATTTTTACCCAAACCTTTAGAAATATCCTAAAGATCATTAACCTCTTCTAGAATCTCCTACTCGCACTTTAATTTTAATTAAAAGAGAATTTACCCATTTTCTAAGCCTAATCCCAACTCAAAAACATTTAAACCAAAATTAAGTGTTAATCCTTCTTATTTATTAAATTTATTTAATAAATAGAATCCTCTACCAAAAAGCCTTTTGAAATAAATAAACATTTATTTATTTCCTCAAACTTATAAATATCCTAGGAAAACCCTAGACTCTTCTAGAACTTTCCTAATCCTTTCCTAAACCCATTTAGGGGAAATTACCTACTTTTCTTAGGCTAATCCAAGTCTCCTTTGACTCCTAATCAAACCCTTCCCCTAATAAGCCTCAAAACTTATTAAGCTTTTGAGATGAATAAATATTTATTTATTTCTTAAAATTCATAATTATCCTAGAAAGTCCTAGACTCTTCTAGAAGGTCTTCATTCTCATCCAAAGCCTTGGTCCAACCAAAAGTCAATCTTTATCCTTGACTCAACCCCTAACCTTACCTCTAACCTAGACTCAACCTTCTAACCCAAGCCCTTCCCAAATCCTATAAATACTCCTCCTTGCAAGAGCAAAGTATTAATCTAGCTCTCATCTTTATGCATTGTTATGATGTTAAATTCATCCTAGATCTTAAAGCTTTTGATACTAATTGTTAGATTTCATGTTTTATTAACTCATCTTAGCTTAGAAATAATGGAATGAACTAGTTTCTTTCAAGATTTTCTTACCATTTATGCATCATATCCATCTTCCTTACTATGCATTAGAAGCAAGCTCCTTGTGCTTAGAGAGCACATCCACATACCTCTCATTGAAGCAAATCAAACAGTGCTCTATAGCACTTGTTTTTAGCAACAATCTTGAGGTGGCTTTGTTTATATTCGTGTATGTTTTGAACTCATAAATGCTAGATTAGCCTAATGTTTGAATGTTTAGGCCTTTCAAAATACATAATAGGTTAAAATCATAGTCTACATTCTGGCACGTCCGGTGGGACCCACTTCACGTGTTCATTCAACAACATCTCACTGAATTTCACATTTTTGGAAGATTTGGAGCTTAAAAGTGGAAGAGATAGCTGGATTCATTCTTCTTGTCTATAACACATTTCTTCTATTTTTGCCTATTCACCCTTCTTCTATTCATAAAAACTTGCATTATTCTTCTAAAAAAAATACTCTAAAAAAATCCATTCTTCATGCCAAAAATGTAAGTTTTGTGTAAAAATCAATGTTTCATGTATTTTGTACTACCAGAAGATTGCATCCTATAAATCCCGGATCACATCTAGGACATTAGAAAAATAGTTAAAGTTGGTTTAAAAATGAACAAAACAAAAATCTAAAAATTTGGTTTTAGTGCTTAAAATTAACATCAAACTCATTTTTTGAACATCTACAAGCTAAAATCAATCAATTGAAAAAACTTAAACCAAATCAAGTCATTAAATCCTAAAAAAGCACAAACAACATTTCTAAGGTTTTGGTTAAAAAAGAGCATCTCTTTCCAAACAAAATCTAGGGCCTTAGAATTCATCCATGTAAAAATAGGAAATCAATTTTTGGTGCTTAAAAAGGAATTTCAAAGCATGCATTTCATGTCTAAAAGCATTCAAAAATCAATCCTAAAAACATGCACAAATCAATCCAAAAAGCTTTTGTCATCTTCTTGCAAATATCTTAAATGTCTTCTTTTCCAAATATCCATATATCAAAGCTAAATTAGGAACTTGTCTTTTCGGAACTTAAAATCAAAAGCAAAAGTCAAAACAAATCTTGAGTGAAAATAAGGCATAGAACTTAAGTCCTAAAGTGTCATTGTCCATTTGAAAATCAAACACATTCTTGAGTGCATTAAAAGGTGAAAGAACAAAGCATTTATATTCCCTCCTTTTCAATTCAAGCAAAATGCAAATAAATCTTGAATGACTTAAGGATCAAAACAAAGTACTTTTCAAAGTTCCTAAAGCAACATGCCAATCTCAATCTCGAATGCTCAAGAAAAGAACTTGCAATCACTCAAACACTTACTTTTTGGAGAAAGAACAACTCAAAATCTAAACACTTGTCTTCAGAAGTTTTTAATCAAATCACACTTAATTCAATTTGGAAAAAAACTCTTCATGGTGTGCATCTAGGAGCTTTCATTTTCTGTAAATCCTTGTTAAAGTAAGCAACGTAAAACACTTGAACTCAAACAAGTCCACGTGTTTTACTTTAGCGAGGCCTGTCCAAGGGAGAAAAGCACTTCCTCCCCGGAGAATGACCTCAAACCGGTAGCTTCCTCGATCGATATATAAATAAAGTGCTAAGAAAACCCTCGTGTATATCTCCTCAAGCTCAGGCGAGGCGTGTTAATGGTAGCCTGAGTTAGGTGAATAATCCCTACTATTTCAACATGGTCAACTAGGCTCTTAAGTGAGTCACATGTGTACAAATTGATTGGGGGACTCCACTGAACAACTACAAACTAGTTAAAATGGAGGCTACCCTATCCACATCCGAAGGTATCAGAATCCTTGTGCAAGGACTGATCCAAGCGATTTACCAGATCACCTTAAGACTACTCACCATATGTATCCCCTTTTAGCAGATATCAAGCTGTGGGCAAGGATTATGATACTCACCTTCCCTTAGGTAGTTCTGCTCGATGTGTTTTCTGAAGTTTCAGACTAAGTACAAAACATTTGTTGAAACATACACAAACAAAGAATTCTATACATCAAATCCTTTGCAATATCAATCAAAATCCAGAAGTCATCTAAGCTTGCAGAAACCTGTCATCCTAGTCTGATATTGTCAGTCATCCCAAATCTAAGCCTTAGTCTTCAAAATCCATCTTCATCCTTCATCCAACTCATCCATAAGTCAACATGTCTCAAAACTATTATGATGAGAGTGGTTATTATGTCTCTCCTCTCAATCCATCCTATCCTGATGATGATGAAAGTCTTGTGGATCACGATGCGTATTTTGAAAATCTTAGCAAGTTTGCTCCAAACATCCCCTAGCATCCAATCATTCCTCCAAACTATCCTACCTTATTGCCTTCATGCATATCCACTAACACTCCTTATCCTACCTTTGACAAGGGAAATCCACTATCCTATTCATCCATACCTTCTTCTTATCTTAAGCCTACATATCCTCCATATGAATGCTTCATACCTCCATCTCCTCCTATGGTAATATCCCAATCACCATCTTTCTATAGCAGCACTCCAAGTTACATCCCTTATCCAAATCCTCCATCTCCTTATCTTCTAAATCATTTTCAAAACCAAAATCCTAGTCTTTCCATCCCGTATCCAAATCCTCTATCTCCTTATCCTCCAAGTCATTTTCAAATCCAAAATCCTCATCTTCCAATCCATTATCCTAATCATCCATTATATCTAGATTCACTATCCACTATATCCTATTCAAATCTAGCATCTTCCATTCTCACCTACATTGCTGCAAATCCCCTCCCACAAAAAGAATGCATCCTTCAATCCACTTCATATCCTGTACCTCAATCCATCATTCCTACCTCACCAAATAGCCAATTCAGCTCACAAGCTTCCTCTAAACTTAACTATGTAAACTATCTAGTCATGTCATCTTCCAATTCCTCATCTACGCCATCATCCCCCCAATAAATTGGATAATCTTTTGGTCCACCTTCATGTGTGAACTATCCTAGCTCCCCATCTTCTACACATTCTAGTCCATCACCTCCTCTGATCCGGAAGTCTCAAAGGAGTTTTACAAGGAAGCCAACAAAAAATCTCACTCCTACAGTTGATGAAATATGCCATCTCAATCCTTCATGTGAAGCCATCATTGATGAGCCCCATCAACCTCCCCCATCCATTGTCCTCCTTCCATATATCCCACACATTGATCCTCTTCCATCTCCCAGCATCATTAAGTCATTCCTATGCATTGACTTCACCAAATATCCATCCACTTCTCCTCCTCGTAGCATTATCCAAAGTACATCCAATAAGCCTCATCAATTTACTCTTCTTCCTGCCATCATAGTTACAAAATCTCTCATCCTTCCATCCAATCCATCTGAAGCATCTATCCATACATCCCCCAACACTCTATCTACATAAATCCTATCATGTCAAAATCTTGTTCAAAAGCATGTTGAAGTACCCATTGAAGAGAATCAAGATCCAATCCCTTCACTTCCTCTACTACATATTTTGTTGCTTCCATCAGCCCCAATCCCAGATTCTATCAGCTCAATTCCTCCAATCCAAGATTCCACAATCCCAATTCTTCCAATCCAAAAGCCTATCATCCCAAATCTTCCAATCCAAGATCCTACAATCCCTATTCCTCCATCTGAAGATCCATTTCCATCTCCCAATCCCATTCAAAATCCCATCATCCCATCCTCTCCTCTTGAGGATCCTCTGATCCAAATTATCCAACTTCCAACACTCCATCCTCTTGGACCACTTACATTTGTCAAAGGTAGCCCACTTGAAGTAGAAGCAATAAGTTCCATATCTTCTATCAGGGAACCAAAAGCTGGATGTTTATCTTATTTCCCAAGTCATAAATATCCTTGTTTGGATAAAATGCTCAATAAATGGAATTATCAAGGCAAAGGCCTAGGCTCTCATGAACAAGGAAATTTGGAGCCAATTCAAGACAAGAAACATCCAAAATCATGTGGTATTGGTCACACATCAGAAGAAGGCACATCGTCCAAAAATGTTGGTATAGCTAAAGAAAGATTCAAGTACCCTTCCAAACCCACCATCACATCTTCCAAAGCATACAACGCCATTCCTCCTCCTCCATCATTATAATTGAGGACAAACTGTCACATTCCTCCTTCATTCTCCAAGTCCATTTTGGGTTCCTATGTCCCAAAATCTACCAGCACATATCCTCTACATACAAAATCAATTTTGGGGCCTTACATCCCAAAATATTGTCCCCCATCTTATCCTACTCAGTCCTTCATCCAAAATCCAAGAATCCCTAGTCAAGATCAACAAATGCACATTCCCACATATCCTATCTACCAATCTCCATTCATCTCTCCATCAATATTTCTTCCATCTTGCACATATCCTCATATTCCTTCCAATGTTTCTCATAATTTGGATGCCATATCAAAAATGCATAAAGGGAAATATCCACAAAAGTCCAAAGATTGTCATGTCTAGCCTAAACGACATGCTCAACCAAAGAAAAATCCAATCAAGCAATCCAAAGCATCCCAATGGCCGCAAAGGCCCAGTAAAGGAAAAGTAAAATCTGATGCATACCAATGGACATAAAGGCCCACCAAAGCTAAAACAAAAATGATGTGGATCCCAAAGCAAAAAGATGTAATGCATCTAAAAGAAATATCCATAATGGCATCCAAGGTTACCAATCCACCAGCTACTCATTCCTCTACTCCACTTCCTAAATCCATTTTGGGTCCCTATGTCCCAAAATCTCCTAACGCAAATCCTCCATCACATACACCTCTATCTTCCATGTCCTATCCGCTTCATCCACCTTCTCCACAACATGTGCCAATGTTGGTCCTAATAGCATCTCCCTATCATGATCACTTTCCATCTTTCCATCCAAACACTTTCTACCACCATATCTCCCATATACCTCATCCCATCCATGCCTTTGCATAATCCCTCCATCCTAACAAAGTTGTACCAACAGCCAAGCACATCAGAAAGATTAGTGAAGAAAGTTAGTGACAAATCAGAGAAATCACTAGGTCAGCAAAATTAGAAAGTCAGCAACATGACAACACCAAATCAGAGAGTCATCAACAAATAAGAAAATCAACACAAAGTCAGCAGAAAATCAAAAACTCCATAAAAAATGGAAAAATCAAGAGAAAAATATCAAAAAAGAAAAGAAAAAGAGAAAAACATTCGTCCTATGCTGAAAACTTGGCAATTCAAGCACCTTGGACAAGTACCATGGTGAAAACCTAGCAAATAGGTGTTATGCATAGGCCTCTCCCCAATTGCTTTCTACAGTTGGGGGCCATTCCCTTCTTCCATCTTATCTAGCATCTCCTCCATCCCATTTGTCTCTCACTTCCTTCATCCTCCTTTGGATCTTGATGACAAAACAAAGACTACCATATATACATGCTTTTGGGCACCTTCTTAGCATCCATCACACCTTTCAACTACATATCCTCTATCTAATCCATTCATCTTAGCTTCCATCTACCTTCCTCATCCTCTTGTCGGCATATCTTCTGTCCAATCGTACCCCATCCTACTGCCTCTGAATGAATGAACTATCCTAAGCAGGGGGCATCTTATTCCTTGGTGACATATTCCTTGGAGACTATCTTTCATCCATCTTTCCATCTACCCAAATCCTAAGCATTCCTCTATCTGGATCCCCCAGTAGTTCCTCCAGCATCCATCTTCCAATCATCAAGAAAATCCACCATCCAATCTCCCCACGCATTCATCCTCAAATCCAATCCCTCAACATTCCTCTCTCCAAATCCTGAGCAGTTCTTTTATGCAAATGCTAAGCAGTTTCTCCATCCAAATCTCTTAGCATTTCTTCATCCAAATCCTAAAGCATCCTCCTCTAGCACTTATCCTTCAATGGTTCCTCCATCCAAATCTCCCAGTAGTTACTCCATTTAAATCCTAAGCATTTCCCTCCATCATTAATCTCTCAACATTTCCTCCATCTTGCCGTTACTTGGTTTCTTCCCTTGTTGTTGGTATCTAGCTATAGGCTACCCCCATGCAATCCAATGCCATTCATCCATATCTAAAAATTGCTACCAATCTTCCAAACATCTTCCAAACTATCCATATCTTCTAGCTATCCAACATCCAAGATCAAGACAATCCATCGAATCCAAATCCCTCGTCTTGTTCCTAGTCTTGTAGCAAGCCTTGATCTCAATCCAATCATCATTGTTGAGATGCGTCCTTTCCAAATTCATGTCATTTCAGGACACATCATCCACCATCAGTCCATCTTGGCTTTCCATCCCAACTAGAGCATCATCCTGCATATCTTTGGAGCTTTAGCTTCATCCCCAGGTTCTTTGTAAATCCTAATCTTGACCTTTTATACATAGCCATTTTAAATATCTCCCCATCCATGTGCATAATCATCACATCCTATTGTACATATCCTTGTCAGTCTTGCAGTAACATTTGATCAGAAATCTTGTCCTACCCAGCCTCGCACTTTAGCAATATCAATTGTTGACTATCCTTGATCATCATGACTATCTTTGAACCACATCATTTGCTAATCAGCAACACAACATTCTCCCCATCAGCATCAGGTCCACATAGATGTATGCTTCTATATTGTCTGGCCTAAGCCTAATCACAGGTCCACTCAGTTGTATCCTTCCTGTCAGACCTAATCTTACACCAAGCCCACCAGGTTCGTGTTGATGTATCCTTCCACAAGTTCAGACCAAATCTTCCCACCATCAATCAAATCAAATCTCTCTCCTTGGCAAAGGTTGTCTTTCAGAGTTATCACTATGACCTTGGATTTTGTCCTTTGGGTCTTCTTAATCTTTTTACAGCCTCTCATTGTTCCTTTGCTCAAAGTCGTCATGATCCTTTATATCATGGTGTGCTACGAATGAGGACAATTTGGGGCAAGGTCTTTTGATCTTTTGCTTTTGCCTGTGAGTCAATCATGTGTTTGTGGTTGTTCCAGCATCATTTCCAACATGTGTCCTCTGGGTTTCATGTGTGAATTTGGGGCAACCTGCGTGTCTTTTTAGCATTAGTCCTATGCAACGCTAATGATAGGGCCTTGTTTTCTTTCGTAACCTTGGCAGGTCTCTAGCATTGCTATATAAAACTAGGTTGTGCTCTCTAAAAAATCCAATGCATGGAGCCCTTGAAATCCCCTGCATCCTGCATCATCTAGATTAATCATGCACCTTGCATTCTCATGTAGCTGCATCTTGCATTTTGCATTCCATCTCATCTTGCATTCACCCATCTTTTCTCTTGGAAGCTTGGTTATTTATCTCCCCTTCTTCCTAGGTCCTGTTGGTGTTCTTCTTCCCCAAAGGTCAGCTTGGCATCAGGATTGACAGGGCTAGTGTCAAATTCACTCAACACTCCAAATCTAACAGGAAAAAGGGCCAACTGATAAGGATCAAAGAGAGATCCTTCTACACTTTGAGCTCCACATCACTCAGACGGGTATACCTCATCTGCACACTCATACAACTTGTGTCACACTACAAGCCTGCAGGTAACTGACTATGGAATGGTTCTCAAACTCCTAGGTATCTTGTACCTCAATGAAGCCAATATCTCATGCAATAGCCCTACTTGCATGGAGTGAGTATGAAAACCAGAAACCTATCCTAACAACAACAAAGGGAAAGGGTGGAACTGGATGGAAATGATTTTAAAGATGGGTTTGAAGGAACCCCTGAGATACCCTAAGTCTCTGATAGACCAGTGCCTTGTCCAATGGGCCACATAGTCAAACACCCTATTGCAAAAGAAAGCTATGAAACAAGAACACAATATGCTCAATGTGTTGATACCTGACATCAATCACACACCATGACCAAACCTCAACTTAACACCCACCTGTGCATTCAAGCATGTTATTATCCATTCAAAAGATTTTAACCCTCCCCTTAGAAGAGACCTATAAATCAGACAATACATTGACCAACATCCACTGGAAGACAAGCATGACCTATCCTTGATATTTCAGCTCATACATATAAGAATACTAACCCTAAACTAGTTATCTCTGCGAAGACAACTCCACTTGCAAACACTTAGGCAATGCAAATAGAAAAATCAAACACCCTTGATGTATGATTAATGCATTCAAAATTCAAATGGAGATAGGTTGGTGACAGTAAGAAAAAATTGAGTCCTCATACATAAGACAAATCTGCTGCAATATGCATTGTATTCTCTAAACCAACAATGGAAACAGAACACCCTATATGCAAAGAGAAGGAGAAATCAACAGGAAAAAGACCCTTCACTTCGAACCAATTCTCCTCAAAAATTTGTAGAAGGAACCCTTACAAAAGTGAACAACCTGCAATTCATACCACTAGCTGCCTTGGAATTCTCAGAGAGAATGCAACAAGCTACGGACAGCTAGGGCAAGGGTTTCAACTACCCAACCAACCAAAAATTACATCAGAATTTATTACAGGGGCAGAAAACTGAGAAATCTCAGAGAAATAGATCAAAGATGATCTCTAATCATGATAATTCTTAGAACAACGCGTAGAAGATCACAGATCTATCAAGAGAGAAAATCAAAGAAACCACCCTAAAATCACGCCTTGAGCCACTCCATGTCAATCCTTACATGGTACAGATCCCCGCAAACATTCATGGCACCCTGGACCACACTAGAACGGCGTAGAAGTTCAAATTCACCAACTCTGGCCCCCTCTGTTATCAATTTTGGTCCTTTGCAGTCGCTGGAAACATCTTTGAGATTTCAATTTGAACTCCAACGGCTAAGTCTTGGCACTAGCAGCACATTGGTGGTCCTAATTTGATCGGAGATTGACAATTAATTCCTGACCATTAGATCTCATCATCTTCCCAAGCTTCAGATCCTCTAACTCATCAAGCACCACGGGTCAACATTTCACGAATTGGTGACAAGGAAAAATCCCAGTCGCAGAATGAAAAGCTTAACCATAGTTATACTCAGTGACCACACGATCGCTCGTGCTAAAAATGCCACTTTGAGTCATCTGGCGAACTGGTGACAAAGGAATTTTTCCAGTTCATGAAAATAATAGCACTGCCGCCAAATCATCTCACGAACCTGTGACAAGAAGCAAATTTTTGAAGCCGCTAAACTTTATCCACTCCGCCATTAACTCCACAACCGTGACACATGACACCACCTATCACCACACCATAGATTTGGGCCCGCTATACACCACATGTCACACCATCACTCGCTCCAACTATCGAGTCACCTGCCACAGGACTCACACTCTGCAAGCCTTCGAAATCAAACGGCGGGCACATGATCGCAAGGGGTCTGACACCTCCCATGAGATCATACGCCAACCACTAGATCTGCCACGCCATCCACTCTGTAGAATCACACTACCACCTCTGCTAGTGGGAACAAGGACACGCGTTGACCGGTCACATGATCGCATAGCCAAGGAATGGGCTATGCGATCATGCGACAACCAACCAAAAGCTACCACATCACCACCTCGCATGACCACCAAACTGCAACCACCCTGCCGATGGGCCCCAAGGACACGTGGCAAGCGATCGCATGATCGCATGTTAGAAAATTCTGACATGCGGCCATGCAATAGCCTATATGAACATGCCATCTGTCCCCCTTCTGACACCGGGACCACTGTGCTCTGCAAATAGAATTAACGGCAGGCACATGATCACAAGGGGAAAGAATATTCCTTGCAATCACACGCCGACCGTCAATCTCCTTTCCTGTCGCTTGAAGAAATGAGCCCACTAACTGCCAAGCATTCAGTGACTATGCGACAAACCGCTCGCCAAGTCACTGAATGCTAGCCGCTAACCACCAAAAAAGAAGAAATTGCACGACAACACAGTTGCCAAGTCGCGAGATGCCAGCTGCTAGACTGCTAGAATCAAGAGATCAATAGATAACTACTAGTCACCAAGTCACTGAATGAAGAACAAACTGTTAGACAGCTGAACAAAGCAAAGAGTTGGGACCATGCGGATAGGTGGTAGGCTGTCGCATGATCGCATGTCAGAAAAGTCTAACATGCGGCCATGCGATAGCCAATCAGAGAAGAGCTTTTGAAAACCTGGGCCCACCACCCATCGCACTTGCGCACTTAAAGAAAGCTGGCAGATAGGGAACTAGGAGGTCGAAAACACATAAAATTTTCAACAAAGCGAAAGATCGAAAACACACAGAGTTTTCTACGCAAAAGGATAAGCACGCAAAAGTAGGAAGCATAAGGTTGAAAACAATGAAGGCCGAAAACACACAAACCGAAAACATCATTTACTTTCAGAAACACTGTGGGTTTTCGACACTGTGGCAAATTTTGACAAATGCTTCTCGAGGACCTTAGAATTTGAATCTCTCTGGATTTTTTGATTTAGGAGGTGCAATTTGGACTAGAGCAAGGCGACAACATGAAGAACATGGGGCAGGACATTTGACACACACTTTGCATGGAACAGGCCAATTTCACAAGATTTTTTTTATGACAGAAAATTGGCCTAACAGTGGCTCCATTTGGGGACGATGAGTAACTTGTGCCCATGCGAGAATTCAAGATTTCTGGGAGAGCAGACCACCAACTAGACAGAAAGGTAGGGACCTCAAAAAACACAGAGCAGACAAAAAAAACAAGGGAACTTATTTACAAAATGTACATTTTTTACAAGAACCCTGCAGGAACAAATAAGAGTTAGTTCTTGCCTCTGTCAAAAACTTGATTTTCATTCCTTCCTTCATGTTGCACACCAAATATTCTAGTTTCATATGTCTCCATAGGCCCATCAACATGTTCAACCAGCATATCAGGAAGAACAAAGTAGCTTTCTTCATAGTGCTGTAGACACCTAAAAAATCCTTTAGAAAATAAAGTATTTTTATTTTCTGAAAAATCCCTGATGACATCATCATTTATTAATTAATTAATTATTTAATTAATTAATTTATTTTTATGTCATTAAATCCCTTTTTCTTAATTTAAAATATTTAATTAAGAAATCCCTCCCAAAAATGTTTAAATCTTATTTAAACATTAATCCCCTATTTATTAATTATTTTAATTAATAAATTGACCAAAAATCCCCCAAAAAAATAATTAATTTATTTTTTGACCAAAACTTGGCCAATTTTCTTAAGACCACTAACCTCTTCCAAAATCTTCTAATCCCTTCTTAATTTCGATTAAAAGGCTAATCCCATCTTTTCTAACCCTAATCTCAACTCAAAATATTTAATTAAGATTAAATATTTAATTTTCATATTTATTGAAAATATTTCAATAAATTTTCCCAAACTTAAGCTTTTGGAATGAATAAACTTTTATTCCATAAAACCTAGGAGAATTCTAGACTCTTCTAGAAACTTCTCAACCCAACCTCTTCACCCATCCTAATCCTAAAATCCCCTAATCCTAATCCTAATCCCCTTTCTAATCTTGTCACATTCCATTAGCAAAAGGTTTACCAAAACTTATGCTAACCTCCTCTTAGTCATCCTCCTTAGTCAACAAAGATGGCCACCTCTTGGCCACCTCTTGCAAATGCATTTAAGGATGCATTTAAGCCTTCCTTATCTTTCTTACATGCATTCATTATGCATTTAAGACTTTCTTATCCCTTCCTTGCCACCTCTTGGCCTTGGGCACATTTACCAAATTGTGCACATGCCCTCAAACTTTCAACTCAATCCTCCCTTGACACTTGTCAGGACACTTGTCCTTGACTCAACCCTAACCTTAGCCCTAACTCTGACTCATCCTTTTTAACCAAGCCCTTCCCTTTTCCTATAAATACCCTCACTTCCTAAGGCAAATCATCTTTCAACTCTCAAACTCAATAGCAAAGTTATAATGCCATTTTCATTCTAGCATAAGCATAAACTCATCATTTTAGATCATTTTCAAGCTTAAATCACATTTAAATTAGCTTAATTGGATTAACATAGATTCATTTCTTGTTTAATCAATCTTAGTTCATCTTTTAGCTTTGCATATTTGTGTGTTCTTGAGGCCTTTGAGGCAAAATAGGTTCCTCATACCTATTTTGTGTCATTTTGGGTCTTCTTGATCCTCAAATCATCCTATTTGCATGCTCCAAGTGCTTGAGTTTGCACACCCACATCCATTTATATCCAAGCATATCAAACGGTGCATGGGCGCATCCGTTTTAGGCTTAAACTGAGGTGGCTTTGATTTTAGTTTGTTTACCTTAAATTTGATTTGATAATATGCTATGACGTTTGTTTGTCTTTGGCTTTCAAAACAGGTTTAGGTGCACGCTCAAATCCTAGTCTACATTCTGGCACGCCCGGTGGGACCCACTTCACGGGTTCTTTGCAAACATTCTGATGAGTTTTAGACCATTTTTAGATTTTTCAAAGCTTATAGGTGGACGTAGCACTTAGATCCATTCTTCTTCTTCTTGTCTATATTTTTCTTCCTCTTCTTGTCTATATTCTTCTTCTATTCCATCTCCTTTCTTCTTCTTCTTCTAGCAAGGAGGTCATGGCCATTTTTTTTCAAAAATAATAATAAAATCCATAAGGAAGCAAAATCATACACACCTTATTTTAGTGCTTAAAATGAACCCCCAAATCATTCTTGAATGCATTAAGGACTAAAATTTGCAAAATTTGTTCTAACAAACAAAATAAAAAAATTAATCAAGGCATTTGCATCCTTGCAAAATCAAGGATTTTTAACAATGCATTCATGCAAAGTAGGAATGATCATATCTTTTTGGGCATAAAAAGAACATCAAATCTGCATTCAAACGAGTCAAAACAAAATCTTGAATGAAGCTAAAAGGAAGAACTTAGGTCCTAAAGCGTCATTTTCCATTTGAAAAGCAAACACAATCTTGAATGCCTTAAAGATCAAAACAAATCTTTTTTAAAAAGTTCTTAATCAACACGCACACTCAATCTTGAATGCCCAAGTCAAAAAACTTGCAAAAGCTCGATTTACTTTTTGGAGAAAGGAACAAATCAAAATCTAATCACGAGTGTCTTCATTTCAAAGTTCAAACATCACTTAATCAAATTTGGGAAAATGAACAAAATCTGTTTGATGTGCATGTAGGAGTTTTTCAATTCTTGCATAATCCTTGTTAGAGTAAGCAACGTGGAACATTTGAACTTGGACAAGTTCACCTGTTCTACTTTTAGCGAGGCCTGTCCAAGGAGAAGCGCTTCCTCCTCGGAGAACGACCTCAAACCGGTATCCCCTCCGGCCGGTATACAAATAAGTGAAGTCCAAAAGAATCACTTATATCTCCTAATCGTCGAGCATTCGTGCCAAACACGTGTCTGGGGATGGTAAACATTCCTCTCCCCCAACATTATTGGCAAGGCTCTTAAGTGAGTCACGGATGATCAGCAAAACTGAGTATGGAGACACCACAGAACTATTAAAAACCTGATAAAATAGAGGCTACCCTATCTACATCCGAAAGTATCAAAATCCTTGTGCAAGGACCGATTCCAAGGGGTTTACCGGGTCGCCTCAAGATTACTCACCATTTGTATTCCCTTCTGGGAGATACCAAGCTGTGGGCAAGCGATTTTGATACTCACCTTCCTTAGGTAGATCTGTTTGAAGTGCTTGATAGTCAAAGACTCCGTGAAAACACTTGTTGAAACATACACTTTCAAAGCTTTGTCAGAGTCAGTTGTCTTTGTTTGTATCCCGCAGGGTTGCTTTGTCCCTTGCGGAGATTGCTTTGACTTTAACTTTTTCCATTGGAAACCTTTGCCTCAAAATCAGAAGCCTCTTTTCCAAAGTGATGCCCAGCAAGAGCAAACATCCTAAAGTGAAGTTGCCCAAATCCCAAGCCTATCAAGAGCGAAAAGTTGCCAAGAAGAACACCAAGACCTATCAATCCATTATCCAAGCAACCCAAGCAGAGGAAAAATCCCAAGCCAGACTTGAGAACATTGCCCATAACACCTGCATCAAACAGTTCGCCTTCCGTTTCCGAGTTAACCATCACTTTGTCAACCTTGAGCCAGAAGATTAGCCAAATCCTTGTTCATGTCTTGTTCCATCTTCAGATCTTGAAATCTTGTCTCAAACAGCCTTGCATCTTAGTTTCATTCTAGCTTTCATCTTTGCATCATTAATCAAAACCTTAGTTGCATTTGCATTCATCCTCCTACCAGCATTTTAGAATCAGTCCTTGTCATTTGCACTTGCATCATCCTTCTAGAGCATTGTCCTTTCACCCTTCAAAACCTTTTCCACCAGCATTCCCCCCATCAGCTTTCCATATCTTTCCAGCAGATCCATCATCTTTTGTTCCAAATCTAGAGATCCACCAACACTTAGTGTTCTACCTTTTGAGTTGTTCCTATCCTATATCCCAAGATTAGAGACCATCATCCTCTTTTTTGACACAACGTGTTGTCATAAAGAAATCAAACCTTGTCCTTGCATAGCCATCATCTCGAGAAAGAGATTGGAGTGCATTGATAAGAAACTTGTTGACTGAAGATCATCAGTCTATCTTAAGTTGACCCCATCATATCTCTGATCCTCCATTTGGGAAAAATAGCAGCTCATTTGTTGACCGCTCAGTAATCTTTCACCAGCTTTCCACCAACAACCTATCTTTCCTCCACCGTCTTGATCCATATCCGTTCCATCCAGCTTCCATCATCGCCATCTTGATCCCTATCTTTGCATTTGCATCTTAGAAGTCATCATCTTTAGAAGTTCATCAACTTTGCATCCATCAACATCTTTTAGCCAAACATCTTGCATACATTTAGCACTTGCATCTCCATGCCTGTTGAGACCAGATCTCGGAAAAGAAGAAGCATGAATCCTTATCCACCAACAACCTCATCCGATCCCAACCTTTTCACCAATGCCATGATGACCTACAATCCCCAGATCCAAGCCAATAACCCATGTGAAGATCCAAACATCCCTTCATCCCCGTTGGCAATCCAAGCATTTGCAAATCCTCCAGAAAACCCACCAGTGACCAATGCCCTTGTACCGCAATATCAGCAAAGCACGTTTGCCCACTATCTACCAGAAAGTACCTCCATCCCACCATCTCTCTATCCACGCATCCCCATCAAAACAATCCAAGTTCCAGCACAAGCATATTCTCCGTTTGACCAATCATTCCCTGATCCTATCATGCAAACACCCCAAGAGCTTTCCACCATTCCCCTTTTCTTGCAAGGAAGCCTCGCCAGTCCCACAACACAAGCTGTAGCGCCATCCGCTCCATCTCCTACCCCTTTTGCTTCATCATCTGCTATGGCTGCCCAAGCCCAAATCCAAACCCAAAGTCAGCTTCCACCTCTCACACAAGCTTTTACACCGCCGCTATCCGTAAGTCAAGCAACGCCTTTCACCATCAAAGGAGCACTGTCACCCTTCACCCCCCAAGCACCCGTACCTTCTTCTTTGGGGTTAGTGCAATCGCTTCCCATTCCAACCTCATCTTTCTCTTGGGTGTTTCCTTCATTTTCCTCCTCACAAGCATCCGCTCAACCACAACCTCAACAAGCTCCTTTCTCTCAAACATCATTCGTGTCCCAAGCTCCCGTTGCTCCTACCATTCCATCATCCGCTGCAGTGCACCCTAACACAAGCTCTCAGTGGGGCCTTACACAAGAAGAAATGAAGGCATGGGGGATCCCATCTCAATCCCCTACATCTATGGTTGCAAGTCAACGAACCGCCTTCGCCCAAGCAGCACAGCAGCAACTACCCCAACCACCGCCGGCTTCAAGCTATTCGTCCCAAATCCCAAATACCTTCCAGCAGGTTCCACCACCTCAACAACCAACTTTCCCCAGCTATCTTACCCCATCACCCTTTGCTTCTAGCTTCCCCACATCTGTTCCACCTCTAAGTAACGCAGGCATGCACCCAGCTTATATCAGTCAAACCCAAAGCCAACCTCAGCAACTACCACCATCATACCTGCAAGCAGCATCATTCCAACAGCCTCCCCCACAGCAACCACATGTCCCCTTTCAGCAAACAACCATCATTCCTCAACAACAGCAAGTCCCTTGCTATCAGCCTCAGCAACAAAACCCTATCATCCCCCAGCAACAACAAGTTCCCACCCATCAGTTACAACAGCAAGTTCCAAATGTCCAATATCAGCAAGCAATCCCACAACAACCGCCAGTTCAACAACATCAAGCAGCCCACCAACATCAAGCGGTTCCATATCATTTACCACAATATCCCCCTATGCCACACCAGCAATATCCCCAGCAACCATTGCCCCAAAATCAGTTCCAACCCATTTATCCACAGCAAGCGCCATATCCAGTTCCACAACTTCCATCACAAGCAGAAGTCCCAGTTCCCTCGCCACTCAATGCTGAGTGGGAAGCAATGAAAAATGCTTTAAAGGAGCTACAAAGCGGAACAAAGAATAAAACATACAAGTTCGAAGAGGTGTGCTCATATCCCTTCGATCGGTCCATAGCAACTATCCCTTTCCCCAAGCATTTTGAGATGCCCAAGTTCGATAAGTATCGGGGGAAAGGAGATCTAGTAAATGATATCAAAGAGTTATACATGGCATGCCAAGAAGTGGCTTACAGTGATAACTATCTCCTGCGCCTGTTTCCTAAGAGCTTGGGAGGAACTTCTGTTGAGTGGTTTTACAAAATACCACATGGGACAATAAAAACCTTTGCTAAACTCTCTGAGAAGTTCATCACACACTATGCCCATAATGTGGAGAATGAGTTGTCCTTGCTAGACCTATGCAACTCAAAGCAAAAAGACGAAGAAAGCCTTGCAGAATACTTGCAAAGATGGCAGAATCTTACAACCAGGTTATCATATCAGCCGCCAGAGAAGCATCTAACAAAGATCTTCATTGATAACCTACATCTAAAGCTATCCCATCACATGCGAATGAACTATCTTCAGACATACCAAGACATCAAGAGCAAAGGCATAGGTATCGAGAAAGCTCTCCTAGATGAAGGCACTATTCGTCACTTCAAGGATGATTCCAAGAACAAACCCAACAATGATAAATCCCGTTACTGGAATCATAACAAGAATGTTGTTACAGATGGAGCCACTGACACTAAGAATGTACAATTCATTGTGGCTAGTCCTACACCAGCTCAAACATACCAACCGCCACAAGCACCCATCTATCAGCAACCACTAGCTCCCGCATATCAAGCACCTATTTATCAGCAGCCTCCTCAAGCTCATCAGCCACCTATGCAACAGTATCAGCAGCAATACCAACAGCAACAGCCAGCACGTCAAGGCAATCCTGTTAACACAGTTAATGTTGCCCCAAGGCAGAACAAGCCCAACAATCAGAACAATCCAAAGAGGACTTTCACACCTTTGGGTGAGCCTCTGGATCAGATCTTTTATCGGCTAGCCAAAGCAAATATGATCACATATCCGCCCATCCCACAGAAGGATGACAATGCACCAAAGTCTGATTGGTATAAAGAAAATGAATACTGTGATTACCATCGTGTGAAGGGGCACACAACATTGAAGTGCATGCGGCTTAAGAACTACATCCAGGATCTCATTGATCGCAAGGAGATCCAGGTCGATGCACCAGCTCAAGCTTCACCCAACGCCAGTTTGCAAATATATCAAAATGTGTTCCCTCAACACGATGCCGGGAAGAATCAAGCCAGCGCCAATCAGCCCCAAAATCGTGGCAAAGGCAAGCAAGAAGATCACACAGCGGCCTACATCAACTATGACAAGTATGTCGGATGCATAACTCAAGTTGAGCCCATCCAAGATGAGCCCACCATCAATACCATCCACGTCAGAGGGCCGGATCGACAATGTGCTGCAACTACCCGCAGTGGTAGGATAACTGTTGCCGGTGCTCCTCCGAGATCAGCTGCTCCTCCAAGGCCAACGTCTACTACATCCACAGCACAGTCTAACACCAGGCCAGCATCAAATGCACGCGCAACACAGCATAATGCACCAAGTGCACAATACAATATCATAGAGCATCTTGGGAACATGCCAGCCCAAATATCTATCTTGGATTTGCTCCGCACATCACCCATCCATCAGGAGATCTTGGACAAAGCTCTAAAAGAAGGCCATGTCCCCACGGACATTAACACAACTCAGTTTGAAACTCTTGTGGGACACCTATCAGCAGCATGTGCCTTATCCTTCAAAGAATCTGATATACCAGATGTTGCTCCTGACCATACTCTCCCTCTCCGCATTGCCGTCATGGTCAGAGACTTTTCCATCAAATGGGTTTTAATAGATAATGGCTCAGCCCTCAACTTGTGCACATTAAAATTCATCAAGAAGATCAGGTTCACAGAGGCCAACATACAACATGAGATGATCACCATCAAAGCATATGATAACTTGGAGCGTACCTCTGAAGGTACTATCACCTTGCCTATCCAGCTAGGCCCAGCAATGCAAGATACTGTCTGCCACGTTGTTGATCTCGACCTACCATTTAATATTCTTCTTGGCCGCCCATGGATCCATTCCATTAGGGCTGTACCATCTACTTACCATCAGTGCATCAAGTTTCCACATCAAGGCACTGAGGTTACCATCCACGCTGATCCTAACCCCTTCGCATACTGCCGTGCGATGGAAGCATCTTTCCCTCATTCTACTCATTGTCCTGGAACTGATATTGGTACTTCTATTGCTAGTTCATCCCGATCCCATCGCGATCCAGAGACCATCCTCTCTTCCACCTTATCATCCGTCAAGATCAACAACCAGGGTTGTGGCGAATACAGCCTCAGTGATGCATTTGTTGTAGGGGCTCTTCCACGTGATCCACATACTCAAGGATGCCCAAGTTGTCAAAACAAGCTTGTTGAGGAACATTATAAGCTCAAGCAAATCGGAAACATGACTTTTGAGTCTCACGGTACCATCAATAGCAAAGAGATAGATCCAGATATTAACAAATGGTTATACAAAGATCCCCCATCACGTGACACACAACTTCTTGAGTACTTCAAAGAGAAATATCCAATCCCCTACAAGAATGTCACAGAACAATATAACTATCAAGGTGGTGGTCTAGGACCACAAGAGGACGAAAATTTGTTTCCTATCATACTATCCCAGAATCCAGAACAGCAAGGACTTGGCTTTAATACCCCTCGCCTGCTTGAACAAGAGCCGAATACCACAACTGCGGGCACTAACATGACCAACGTGAACTTTTCGAATAGCCAGGATGACCTTGTGAAAATTGAAGACATCCCCGAAGAGAAAGACATCCGATCCTACGACGATATCTTTGCTGACGACACCCTCCTGGGGACTTCTGTTCTCCAACAACTCTCCATTAACCTCATAGATCTTCCCCTCACAAACCTCGACCTCATAGATTGGGACCAACCAAGCATCACACACATCGATGAGTTCCAAAGCGCACAAGCACTCCTAGAATTCATGGGGGCATCAGATCCAGCAAGCAAACAGGATCCAACATCAACCTCTGTCTATCAACTTCACCCAGAAGGATATTTTGGGGAAGAGGCAAGCTTTAGTCACAAAAATGAAATAGCAAGAGAACATCATGAGTCTTTATGTGAAAACCCCCTTGGGGCACATTCTGATTCCAAAATAGTAAAAATAAAGGGCGTATCTTCTAGTGAAAACCTGGCAATTCAGGCGCTAGAAGATGAAGCCTTGCCTCTTCCCCCTATCCAAGATTATAGACCAGAGCAGTCGCCGATCATCATAGAGTAAACCAAGCCAATCAACTTGGGAACAGAAGAATGTCCAAGGATCACCTACATTGCAGTCAACCTAACAGAAGGAGAAGAAATGGCTCTCAGTGCCTTGCTCAAGGAATCCATCATCAACTTTGCATGGTCATACGCCCACATGCCTGGGCTTGATCCAAACCTTGTTGTTCATCATCTATCAGTAGATCCAAACATCAAGCCAGTGAAGCAAAAGCTAAAGAAAATGCATCCAAAGGTAGCATTGCTCATCAAAGCAGAGCTTGAGAAGCTCCTCCAAGCTAAGATCATCAGAGCAATAGATTATTCAGAGTGGATCTCTAACATGGTGCCAGTCACAAAGCCTTCTGGCGACATCAGAATCTGTACTGATTTCAGGGACTTGAACAAGGCATGCCCTAAGGATGACTTCCCATTGCCAAACATAGACATGCTTGTAGACCTCACAGTGGGTCATGAGATGTTATCATTAATGGATGGCTTTTCAGGCTACAACCAAATTCATATAGCGGAAGCAGATCAACATAAAACAACATTCACAACCCCATGGGGTACTTTTTGCTACAACATGATGCCATTTGGGCTAAAGAATGCAGGAGCAACATATCAGCGAGCAATGACAACCATTTTCCATGACATGATCCACAAGATCCTTGAGGACTATGTGGACGATATCCTTGCAAAATCCAAAACAAGAGACGAGCACCTCAACATCCTAGAGCGTGTATTTGATCATCTGAATCATTATGGCTTAAAGCTTAATCCTAAGAAATGTGTCTTTGGTGTTACATCTGGCAAGCTTCTAGGCTTCATCATCTCTAGACGAGGCATAGAGATCGATCCTAAAAAGGTAAAAGCAATAATGGAGATGCCTCCACCAAGAAATCTCAAACAGCTCAGAAGCCTACAGGGCAAGCTTCAATCAGTTCGGTGATTCATCTCTCAACTAGCAGACAAGTGCCAACCCTTCTCACATCTCTTATGCAAAGACACCAACTTCAAGTGGGATCCCATATGTCAAAGAAGCTTTGATAAGCTCAAAGAGTATCTAGCTAACGCTCCGATCCTTGTACCACCAGTTCCAGGATGCCCACTCATCCTTTACATCTCAACAACAGCTATAGCACTAGGGGCACTCCTAGCACAGCATGATGATGAAAACAGAGAACGAGCTGTCTACTACATCAGTCGCACTCTTGTGGGCTATGAGCTTAACTATTCACCCATGGAGAAAGCATGCCTAGCAGTGGTCTTTGCCACTCAAAAACTTAGACATTACATGCTTAGCCACACAATCAAGCTCATATCAAAGGTGGACCCTCTTAAGTATCTGTTATCAAGGACAACCCTCACAGGCCGTATGGTAAAATGGGTCATGTTACTCAATGAATTTGACATTCAGTATGTAGATCGCAAAGCAATCAAAGGGCAAGTCATTGCCGATCAACTAGCAGAAGCACCACTGGTGGATGCCTATCCACTAATCATGGAATTCCCCGATGAACATCTATGCATGATTGAAGAGCAGCCCATGTGAAAACTATACTTTGATGGTTCCAACACATCCCATAGCTCTGGGGCAGGAATCCTATTCGTCACACCTCAAGGTGACTATATTCCAAAATCATTCAAGTTGGGATTCCCCTGTACCAACAACATTGCAAAATATGAGGCACTCATCTTAGGTCTCAAAACAGCTATCCAATGGAACATCACAGAACTACAAGTCTTTGGAGATTCACAGCTCATTATCAAGCAAGTCCTTGATGAGTATCAGACAAAGGATGACAAATTGCTACCCTACAAGCAACTGGTGGATAAACTGAAAGAGCATTTCCTACATCTACAATTCAATCAGATCCCAAGGCTTCAAAACAAAGCAGCAGATGCAATGGAAACCATTGGATCCTTATTGGAAATCCCACGTGACGCAACACAATATGAATTTCTAGTCGAGCAGCTACAGTTGCCAGCTTATGAGAACACCGATGCAAACATGGTGTGTGTCTTGGTTGGTCCCCAATCCCCATGGTACCACGACATCCATGCATATCTAAAAAATGGTATCATATCTCCCCATCTCACCAATAACCAATGCCAAAACCTTATTCGTAGAGCTTCCCGCTACACTCTTGTAGCCAACACCCTATATCGTCGCGGGTATCACAATGTCCTATCTAGATGTTTAGATTCAAACGAGGCCATCCTGGCCTTACAAGAATTTCACGCTGGAATTTTTTGTGCCCACACGAGTGGCATGGTTCTAGCAAAGCAGCTGCTTAGAGTTGGATATTATTGGCCAACAATGGAACATGATGCGTGTGAATTTGTCAAAAAATGTCTCCCATGTCAACAGCATGCCAATTTGATACATGCACCAGCACAGGATCTACAGCCTATTGCACCACCGTGGCCTTTTTTATGTTGGGGCCTTGACCTCGTTGGCTTGATCACCCCCCTCTCTTCGGATGGACACAAGTATATCATAACAGCCACAGAGTACTTTACCAAATGGGTTGAAGCGATTTCGCTCACCCTAACCACTGGCATCCAAATATCCAAGTTCATCCTCTACCATATCATTTGCCGCTTTGGCATACCATCTACCATTTTCACAGACCATGGCACACCTTTTGAAAACCAGCATGTGGATGATCTGTGTGCCAGGCTCCACATCCATCACCATTTCTCTAGTCCATATTTCCCTCAAGGAAACGGCCAAGCTGAGGCAACCAACAAAACTATCTTGAAAATCCTCAAGAAGGTTGTCAATGATTCTGGTCGTGACTGGCACCTCCAAATCAATCCCGCCCTTTGGGCCTACCGCACTTCTTATCGCACTCCCACAGGCACCACCCCATACTCTCTTGTATATGGTGCTGAAGCCGTTCTACCGATCGAGGTTGAGCTCCCATCCTTGCACGTCTCCATGAAGAACTATACAACTGATGAAGACTATCATGTGGCCCGGCTCACACAGCTAGATCTGCTAGATGAAAAGAGACAGCAAGCTTACGATCACCTGGTGGCATACCAAAATTGACTCAAAAGGAGTTATAACAAAAAGGTCCATCCTAGACAATTTCAGGTCGGTGACATGGTCCTTAAAGAAAATCAGAAGGTCCTAGCAAATAGAGAAAAGAAAGGCAAGTTTGAGCCTACTTGGTTGGGCCCCTATGTTGTCACCGCATCCTTCAGCTCAGGAGCCTATCAGCTATCAACACCAGAAGGTGAGCCCTTGAATGATCCTATCAACATCATCCATCTGAAGAGGTTCTATGCCTGAACCTGATCCTGCATATATCAGAAAATCCAAAAACATTCAAAAAAGCAAAAAAAGCAAAAAAAGCAAAAAAAAAAAGCAAAAAAAGCAAAAAAGAAAAGAGAAAGAGAAAATAATCATCCAAACAGTGAAAACTTGGCAATTCAAGCGCCTTGGACAAGTATGTTGGTGAAAACCTGGTAAACAGGCGCCAACATAGTAAACTGGGCTATTTATCTATTCAGTTGTCCTTTCAGCTACCGTCCTCTTCCTCCATCCATAACAGATCTCCCAGCAGTTCCATCTCCCCTATCCTCCAAGCATTCGGCTTCCATCTTCCTCCAACCCATCTGCAATCCATATCCTATTCCAAAGCTTTGTACCATATCTTGTACCATATCCCTTTCCCTTTCCTGTACAGCGCTTTCCTCCTTGTATTTATCCTTCTTGTCTCCGTCCTAGTGAGAGTCCCGCCGAGTGTGATCTTCCTATCCCCAATCCTGAGCTTCTGTACATATCCCTTGTGCATATCGTTCCTCCTTGTTGTACATAACCTTTGTCCGTCCTGCAGCAGCATTTGATCAAATATCTTGTCCCATCCCCAGCCTCAGAAAATTTGTAGTCCCACTCAGGCCTTGTGCTTCAGCAACATCAATTGATGACTTATCCTTGCTCATCCTGATTATTCCTTGAACTTCAACTTTTTGCCAGTGAACAACTACACTTATTCTCTCACCAACCCATGGGTCCTTGAGGATATATCGTTCCTCCTGTCTGACCTAATCTTCCATCCTGGTCCTTGAGGATATATCGTTCCTTCTGTCCGACCAATCTTCCCACCATCAATCAAACCTAATCTCTCTCCTTGGCAAAGGATGTCTTTTTGGAGTTATCATTTTGATCTTGGATTTTTTGTCCTTTGGGTCTTGTTAATCTTTTTGGCTTCTCTTTATCCCACCAGGGTCACCACGATTCTTTATATCACGGTGTGCTGCGTGTGCGGATAATCTGGGGCAAGGTCTTTTGATCTTTCGCTTCTGCCTGTGAGTCAGTTGTGTGTTTGTGGTTCCTTCAGCATCGGATCCGCCATGTTGCCTCTGTGCTTCATGTGTGATGTTGGGGCAACCCTGTGTGTTTGTTTAGCGTCAGTCCTCTGCGACGTTGTTGACAGGCCTCGTGATCCCAATATCTTTGGTAGGTCTCTAACATAGCTATATTAAATCTAGGTTGTGCACTCCCGTTTGCACTTGGAGCTATCTGGTCCCTTGCATTTATCATATAGATTAATCTTGCATCTTTACATA
Source organism: Chamaecyparis obtusa (assembly GCA_027943335.1). Classification (NCBI taxonomy): domain Eukaryota; kingdom Viridiplantae; phylum Streptophyta; class Pinopsida; order Cupressales; family Cupressaceae; genus Chamaecyparis; species Chamaecyparis obtusa. The sequence continues at coordinate 87,944 of BSBK01001698.1, forward strand.
TAGCTGCATCTTGCATCTTGCATTCACCAATCTTTGCTCTTGGAAGCTTGGTAATTTATCTCCCCTGCTTCCTCAGTCGTTCCTTCTCTGTTTCCTTTCGAGAAAATTCCACAATGTTTACTCCTTGCGTTATTTTCTCGAGGGGGCACAATCCATTATTCCTCTAAATTCTAGCCTGGGGCATCTTATTTTCTTGTCTTTGAAGCCATGCCACTTGCGGCATCGCATCAAAGAGGGGCAAAATGTAGACACCTAAAAAATTCTTTAGAAAATAAAGTATTTTTATTTTTTGAAAAATCCCTGATGACATCATCATTTATTAATTAATTAATTATTTAATTAATTAATTTATTTTTATGTCATTAAATCTCTTTTTCTTAATTAAAAATATTTAATTAAGAAATCCCTCCCAAAAATGTTTAAATCTTATTTAAACATTAATCCCCTATTTATTAATTATTTTAATTAATAAATTGACCAAAAATCCCCCAAAAAAATAATTAATTTATTTTTTGACCAAAACTTGGCCAATTTTCTTAAGACCACTAACCTCTTCCAAAATCTTCTAATCACTTCTTAATTTCGATTAAAAAGCTAATCCCATCTTTTCTAACCCTAATCTCAACTCAAAATATTTAATTAAGATTAAATATTTAATTTTCATATTTATTGAAAATATTTCAATAAATTTTCCCAAACTTAAGCTTTTGGAATGAATAAACTTTTATTCCATTAAACCTAGGAGAATTCTAGACTCTTCTAGAAACTTCTCAACCCAACCTCTTCACCCATCCTAATCCTAAAATCCCCTAATCCTAATCCTAATCCCCTTTCTAATCTTGTCACATTCCATTAGCAAAAGGTTTACCAAAACTTATGCTAACCTCCTCTTAGTCATCCTCCTTAGTCAACAAAGATGGCCACCTCTTGGCCACCTCTTCCAAATGCATTTAAGGATGCATTTAAGCCTTCCTTATCTTTCTTACATGCATCCATTATGCATTTAAGACCTTCTTATCCCTTCCTTGCCACCTCTTGGCCTTGGGCACATTTACCAAATTGTGCACATGCCCTCAAACTTTCAACTCAATCCTCCCTTGACACTTGTCAGGACACTTGTCCTTGACTCAACCCTAACCTTAGCCCTAACTCTGACTCATCCTTTTTAACCAAGCCCTTCCCTTTTCCTATAAATACCCTCACTTCCTAAGGCAAATCATCTTTCAACTCTCAAACTCAATAGCAAAGTTATAATGCCATTTTCATTCTAGCATAAGCATAAACTCATCATTTTAGATCATTTTCAAGCTTAAATCACATTTAAATTAGCTTAATTGGATTAACATAGATTCATTTCTTGTTTAATCAATCTTAGTTCATCTTTTAGCTTTGCATATTTGTGTGTTCTTGAGGCCTTTGAGGCAAAATAGGTTCCTCATACCTATTTTGTGTCATTTTGGGTCTTCTTGATCCTCAAATCATCCTATTTGCATGCTCCAAGTGCTTGAGTTTGCACACCCACATCCATTTATATCCAAGCATATCAAACGGTGCATGGGCGCATCCGTTTTAGGCTTAAACTGAGGTGGCTTTGATTTTAGTTTGTTTACCATTAAATTTGATTTGATAATATGCTATGACGTTTGTTTGTCTTTGGCCTTCAAAACAGGTTTAGGTGCACGCGCAAATCCTAGTCTACAAGTGCATGTAAAAATTATTGGCATTCTCTCCATCCTGCTCACTATGAAAGTATGATTCAGCATGCCAATGGTCAGCACCCCTATACTGAAATTGATCTTCACCTACTAACTCATGCATGCTATTAACTGGAAATACAAAAGCCTCATACTCTACCTATAGAAAGGCCTCATCTAGATCCTGTCTTTGCATTTCCACAGGTGTAACCGGTTGGACCTCAAAAGAATGGTTAGATTGATACCCACAGATGGAGAATGAACACCCTGAATCAATTGGATCTGAAACCTCCACATGCTCCTCAAACAAAGGATTGACAACTTCATGCAATACACCTTGCTAAACATCATGACAAAAAATGGGCTGATAGTCAAACTCTTCATTGTATAAAGCATTGGAAAACACCTTAAAATCAGCACCCATCTCAACCTCATGGAGACTCACAGCACATGAAGAAAAATTAGAACCATATGAAGACTCACTGATATCATACTTAATTACTTTTTCTTTATCTTCATACCCTAAGGATGAATCATCCTCAGCATCTTCACTATCCAAAGAATGTTCACTTCCATCATCACTTTCCTCTTCCCATGTTGCATCTGACTCATAAGAAGACACCACACCCTCACTGTCTTCATCACTTTCAACATCAACACTTAAGGACATGACCCTAAGTGCATCCTCAAGCTCAAGGCTACCATCACCAAGTATCCAATCCCTGACACATATGTAATGCTCTTCCCACAAAGCATCTGACCAACTGGTTGACTCATGAAAATAGAGCTCCAAGAATAAACCAATGAACTCAGATTCAGGAAACTCAACATCCTCAGGAAGCTCATCATACACCTCACAAAATCTATCATAAAATAGAGATATGGATGGATCCTGTCTATATCCTACATTCAGCCTTACCAATTTCATATAATCTCTAAGGATGCCTTGCTCTAATAATGCAATCTCATCATTCATCCTATCCATTGCAACCAATGCAATACTTCCATAAAATTCTGCCAAACTACAGCTAAGGACTTGAAGTATGCTAACCTCTAATCACACCTTACTCCTTCCTTTGTGCTTGACCACTTAATAAGGAGACATTTAAAACTTGAAAAATACTTGGGAAAATCTTGCAGCAGAAGACCTTGCTTGTTGATTGGAAGGCAGGGCAGATCTAGAGCTCACCATACAGCTCCATCAAGTTCTTTCTTTGTAGAGTCGCCACCTCCCTGAAGAGGAAAGAATATTATTTGTTTCTTCTTCCAACAAACACAAAACTCACCAAGATAACACACTATTTATCAGGAGAAACACTGATCAAACAGAGACAAATTAGAACTGCCACTCACAACTAAGTGAGAAGATTTTGCAAATGCTTGATTTGTATATCTGACTCTTTCCAATGGCTCCCCAGTAGAGTCACCATCTTTTTGGTGTTCTTCTTCCCCAAAGGTCAGCTTGGCATCAAGATTGATAGGGCTAGTGTCACATTCACTCAACACTCCAAATCTGACAGGAAAAAGGGCCAACTGATAAGGATCAAAGAGAGATCCTTCTACACTTTGAGCTCCACATCACTTAGGTGGGTATACCTCATCTACACACACATACAAATTGTGTCACACTACAGGCCTATAGGTAACTGACTGTGGAATGGTTCTCAAACTCCTAGGTATCCTGTACCTCAATGAAGCCAATATCTCATGCAATAGCCCTACTTGCATGGAGTGAGTATGAAAACTAGAAACCTATCCTAACAACAAGAAAGGGAAAGGGTGGAACTAGATGGAAATGATTTTAAAGATGGGTTTGAAGGGACCCCTGAGATACCCTAAGTCTCTGATAGACTAGTGCCTTGTCCAATGGGCCACATAGTCAAACACCCTATTGCAAAAGAAAGTTATGAAACAAGAACACAATATGCTCAATGTGTTGATGCCTGACATCAATCAAACACCATGACCAAACCTCAACTTAACACCCACCTATGCATTCAAGCATGTTATTATCCATTCAAAGGATTTTAACCCTCCCCTTAGAAGAGACCTATAAATCAGACAATACATTGACCAGCATCCATTGGAAGACAAGCATGACCTATCCTTGATATTTCAGCTCATACATACAAGAAAACTAACCCTGAACCAGTTATCTCTATGAAGACAACTCCACTTGCAAACACTTAGGCAATGCAAATAGAAAAATCAAACACCCTTGATGTATGATTAATGCATTCAAAATTCAAATGGAGATAGCTTGGTGATAGTAAGAACAAATTGAGTCCTCATACATAAGATAAATCTACTGCAGTATGCATTGTATTCTCTGAACCAACAATGGAAATAGAACACCCCATATGCAGAGAGAAGGAAAAATCTACAAGAAAAAGACCCTTCACTTGGGACCAATTCTCCTCAAAAATTTGTAGAAGAAGGAAGCCTTACAAAAGCGAACAACCTGCAATTTATACCACTAGCTACCTTGGAATTCTCAGAGAGAATGCAACAAGCTACGGATAGCTAGGGCAAGGGTTTCAACTACCCAACCAACCAAAAATTATATCAGAATTTATTACAGGGGAAAAAAATTGAGCAATCTTAGAGAAATAGATCAAAGATGATTTCTAATCATGATAATTCTCAGAACAGCGCGTAGAAGATCACAGATCTATCAAGAGAGAAAATCAAAACAACCACCCTGAAATCACATCTCGAGCCACTCCATGTCAATCCTTACATGGTACAGATCCCCGCAAACATTCATGACACCTTGGACCACATTGGAATGGCGGAGAAGTTCAAATTCACCAACTCTGGCCCCCTCTGTCATCAATTTTGGTCCTTTGCAGTCGCTGGAAACATCTCTGAGATTTGAATTTGAACTCCAACGGCTAAGTCTTGGCGCCAGCAACACATCGATGATCCTGATTCGATCAGAGATCGGTAATTAAGTCCTAACCGTTAGATCTCATCATCTTCCTAGGCTTCAGATCCTCTAACTCATCAAGCACCATGGGTCAACATTCCGTGAACTGGCGATAAGGCAAAATCCCAATCACAGAATGAAAAGCTTAACCATAGTTATACTCAGCGACCACATGACCGCTCATGCTAAAAATGCCACTTTGAGTCATCTGGTGAACTAGCGAGAAAGGACTTTCGCTAGTTCGCGGAAAGAATAGTGCTGCCGTCAAATCATCCCGCGAACCTGTGACAAGAAGAAAATTTATCGGGCCACTAAACTTTATCCACTCCACCATTAACTCTGCAACCATGACACATGATGCCACCTATCACCATGCCACAGACCTGGGCCCGCCATACGCCACATTTCACACCATCACTCGCTCCAACCACCGAGTCACTTGCCACAGGACCCATGCTCTGCAAGCCTTCGAAATCAAACAGTGGGCGCATGATCGCAAGGGGTCTGACACCTCCCATGAGATCATGTGCCAAATACTAGATCTGCCATGCCATCCACTTCATAGAATCACACTACCACCTCTGTCAGCGGGAACAAGGACACGCGTTGACCGGTCGCATGATCGCATATTGAAGGAATGGGCTATGCGATCATGTGACAGCCAACCAAAATCTGCCACATCACCATCTCGCACGACCACCAAACAGCAACCACCCTACTGATGGGCCCCAAGGACACGTGGCAAGCGATCGCATGATCGCATGATCGCATGTCTGAAAAGTCTGACATGCGGCCATGCGACAACCTATATGAACATGCCATCTATCCCCCCTTCTGACACCAGGACCACTGCGCTCTACAAATAGAATCAACGGTAGGTGCATGATCACAAGGGGAAAGAATTTTCTTTGTGATCACATGCTGACCATCGATCTCCTTTCCTGCCGCTTGAAGAAATGAGCCTGCTAACCACCAGGCATTCAATGACTATGCCACAAACCACTCGCCAAGTTGCTGAATGCTAGCCACTAACCGCCAGAAGAGAAGAGATTGCATGACAACACAGTCACCAGGTCATGAGATGCCAGTTGCTAGACCGCCAGAATCAGGAGATCAATAGATAACTACTAGTCGCCAAGTCGTTGAATGAAGAACAAACCATTAGACAGCCGAACAAAGCAAAGAGCTAGGACCACGTGGACAGGTGGCGTGCGGTCGCATGATTGCATGTCAAAAAAGTCTGACATGCAGCCATTCGATAGCCAATCAGAGAGGAGCTTTTGAAAACCCGGGCCCACCACCCATCGCACTTGCGCACTTAAGGAAAGCCGGCAGACAGGGAATTGGGAGGTCGAAAATACACAAAGTTTTCGACACAGCGGAAGAGTGAAAACACATAGAGTTTTCGACGCTAAAGAATAAGTGCACAAAAGCATGAAGCATAGGGTCGAAAACAATGAAGGCCGAAAACACACAAACTGAAAACATCATGGACTTTCAGAAACATTGTGGGTTTTCGACACTGTGGCAAATTTTGACAAATGCTTCTCGCAGACCTTAGAATTTGAATCTCTCTGATTTTTTGATTTAGGAGGTGCAATTTGGACCAGAGCAAGGCGACAACACAAATAACATGGGGCAGAACATTTGACACACACTTTGCATGGAACAGACCAATTTCACAAGATTTTTGCTATGACAAAAAATTGGCCTAACAGGTCCTTCTTTCTCTGTTTCCTTTCAAAAAAATTCCACAACGTTTACTCCCTGCGTTATTTTCTCAAGGGGGCACAACCCCTTATTTCTCTGAATTCTAGCCTGGGGCATCTTATTTTCTTATCTTTGACGCCACGCTACTTGCGGCATCACATCAAAGAGGGGAAAAATGTAGACACCTAAAAATCTTTTACAAAATAAAGTATTTTTATTTTCTGAAAAACCCCTAATGAGATCATAATTAATTAATTAATTAATTAATTTATTTTTATGTCATTAAATCCCTTTATCTTAATTAAAAATATTTAAGTAAGAAATCGCTTCCAAAAATATTTAAATCAAATTTAAACATCATTCCCCTATTTATTAATTATTTAATTAATAAATTGATCAAAAAACCAAAAAATAAGTAATTTATTTATTTTTACCCAAAACCTTAGAAATAGCCTAATGATCATTAACCTCTTCTAGAATCTCCTAATCTCACTTTAATTTTAATTAAAGGAGGATTTACCCATTTCCTAAGCCTAATCCCAACTCAAAAACATTTAAACCAAAATTAAGTGTTAATCCTTCTTATATATTAAATTTATTTAATAAATAAAATCCTCAACAAAAAAGCCGTTTGAAATAAATAAACATTTATTTATTTCCTCAAACTTAGAAATATCTTAGGAAAACCCTAGACTCTTCTAGAACTTTTCTAATCCTTTCCTAAACCCATTTAGGGGAAATTACCTACTTTTTCTAGGCTAATCCAAGTCTCGTTTAACTCCTAGTCAAACCCTGTGAGGCCTCACCCCGACCCATCATAGCATTTCTTTTTTATCATTCACATTTTGATATTTCACGATTTGATACATTAATACACTTGTTGATTATTTTGACAAAGACTTGAGACATTATGTTTGATGATGATTATTATATTATGTGGATTAGAATCTAGAGTATGTCATGATTTTGATTATGCATGTTTAGTAATGTGAATTGATGAGAAGACTGGATTATGTTTAGATTTGATTGCTTCATGGATGACATGTCATAATGATTATGTAATTATGATGTTTAAACATTGTTGAATGAAAAATTTATAATTAGGATTGAATTCTGCATATGGATTTATGTTGTTAAATAATGCATTAGATATGTATATTTCATGTGATTTTACTACCTTGAACTACTGATGCTCGATGTTTAGTGTGTAGGTAAGAGAACCATGAAATTATTTGGAGAATCAAGGTTAAACATATGTGAACTAAGTAAGCCAAAGTTTAATCTGATATAGGATTGAAAACCTTGTTGTAATGTGAACTCGTTGTAAATGTGAATTTGCATGTGTGTTATTAGTTAACTTCATGTTGTCGTTTAGGACATGACATTTTGTATGTGATGTGCAATTGTTAGTGTCACTTGACACTTGTTATCTGATTATTTAAATTCATTTTTTTTAGCGACTCCTAGAGGCCAAAAAGAGGTTCTAAAGGTCATATTTAGCATAATTAAAGTACCTAAGTGGTAGGGGTATGGGTTAGGAATGTTTTTAACACAACTATAACCCCCTAGTGACCTTGGTGACCTATTTTATGACCCATTTACCATAAGCTACTAAATTGGATGAAGTCTTGACCTTTACCCAACTCCACACTCTTTTTCAATCATCCATTTATTATATGGGACAAGGAAAAGCCAAAGGACCATAAAGTCAAGTTTGAATTAATTGATGGTGGGTGGATAGAAATTGGAGGTCTTTTTAGAGGCCCTCGGTAGAGTTAGTGGGTGTTCACCCACTCTCTAATTTTACAGACATTAGGGTTTGGATTGAGGAAGGATAAGGAGATTTAGCTCTTCTCAAAATTCATTTTTCATAACACTTGTGAAGGTTGGTTACTCATTTCCATGGAAGTTATCTTATTTTCTCCATTAGATTAGCATGTTGTTCTTGCTCTCTCTTGCATATGTGAAATGTTGTTTGTATCATTGTTTTGTATGGGATGGAATTTGGGTTTTGAATTCATGTTTATGGTTTTATTTATTCTTGAATGAGTGAGATCTTCTTCATGGGAGTAAGGCATTACTCACCCTTTGGGATGGGAAGAAGTGGCCTTGGGTGAAGGGGTTCATTGGGCTCTCCATTGTGGTGAGAGTCTCTTCTCTTGGAGAAGAGGGGTAAATTCATGGTGTATGGGCTCCATGAAGCCATTTTCAACCTTGCATCTTGAGGATGTTGATAAGCAAAGTATGTGTATGGAGGATTTGATAATGTATCCTTGACAGGCATTGAAATAATCATGTTGAGAAAATTTGAATGCAATGACATTCTCCTCTTTGGAAAAGCCCACCTTCACCCTCTTTCAATGAGCTTGTAAAACTCATTTGTGTAGCCTTGGGAGGGAGTTAATTGTTGTCCATGCATATGTGTATTGTTGAGAGCATTTTTTGTTGAAACATACCCATTTTGCCTTGGTTCTCCAAGCTTAGGGTGGTCTCATAGAGACCTAGGTTGGGAGTTGAGCATCCCATGGTTCTCCCCTTTCATTGTAGGTATTGATGTAAAGAATCATGTGGATGAAGCTTTGAAGGAGTTCACTCTTTGGATGTGATTGTGTGGAAACACCTTATGTTGTTGTATTGTTGATCTTTGTAGTAAGATCCTCCTCTTGTTGCATATTGTAATGTATTGAAAAACATCTTCAAGTAACATGTCAAATGTTTTCCTCATTATGATTTGGAATATTGTATGTTACTCATGTATATATATGAAGCTTTCTTCAATTTGAATGATATGTATTGGAAGAGGTTACCATAATGAAAACAATGACTCATTACTTTTATGCTTAGAGTATTCCATTCTTGTAATAGAAATGTTATTCTTCTTTGTGAAATGATATTCAAGGTTGATAGAATAGTCAATGAAATAATTTCATTAGATTACATACCTTGGTTGATGAATGAAAGTAGTAATCTCTCTAAATGTTGGTTGTAAATTTTCATACTCATTATAATCAATCTCTATTTGAATAAAATCTCATTTTTAGTCATCTAAATTGAAGCATGAGATAATGAACAATGAACATATTTCATTGCTATGTAGAAATCTTATACAACTAATATTCAACCCATAAATCTCCTTAGTATAATACACTAATTAATCAATGCATTCATTGGCTCTAAAAAAAAACAAGCAAATAAATTGAAGGAAAAATCATAAAATTACAATGACATCTCCTAAATTTTTAAGAGCAAAATGCTCTTTGGATTTTTTATGGGAAGGAAATTATTCCCATACCATAGAGAATATTCCTTCCCATCCCATTATGCTCCTAATTAAAAATAACATAAACTAAACTCCTAGCTTAAGCTTATTCTATTAGCTAATCCCTAGTCTAATAAAAATGATAGTAAAACAAGTAATTCTTAAATCAATAAAAAGGAACTTTTTAAACTCCTAACCTCCACTTGGATGCAGGTGGGACCCACCCTATTATGCAAGCCCTTATCTATAATAATATTATTCATCAACCTAGTCATAAATTTCTTCCTTACCCTTAAATCTGGCACAGGAGCTTGGTAAGAAGGGTTGTATTAAATTATATATTGCAAAGCTACTTGCAAGTGGGGACCACATTGTCAAGTCACCTTGCCATGACTTGCCTCCCTTCTCTTACTCAACCATGCACCACCTTTCTAGCATATCATACTTCTTAAATTTGCTGACATTATATTAATTATCATGCCTTTGACAAGCAACCCTTTCCTCCCCTTGCGTGGATCCTCATGCCCTTTTATTGGATATCCAATTACACCTTGATCAAGACCTGCCATAACCTGCCCATGTGTAAGTTATTAGGCCTAAACTTGCTGACAACTTTACCTACCATTCTTCCTTCCATGCATTATGTCCTATAGGCAAGGTTGACATGATTTGGTGGGCCCTCCCAATATCCAACCTATCCATACTCCCTTGAAATTCAAATTGTAAGTATTAAATGAGATTGGTGGACCCAAATCCCATGGTACCATATCCTCCTCCTAGTTTTATGCAAAACCTTCTTGCAGCAAGTGTGTGGGAGATGTTATCATGGGAGATGTAATGCAAAACCTTCTAGTACAGATTTGAGGGAGCACATTTTGTATCACTTGCCAGAGGATGGATTCTATGAAGAGATTTTCTAGATTGTCCATTCTCAGAGGCCCCTTGAGGGGAGATTTGTAGAGTACTCTTTAGAGTCTGATGGACTCCTACGTCATAGGGGACGCATTTATGTACCTTTTACGGGTGACTTGCAAGAGTTTATTGTGCTAGAGGCTCATAGAGCACCTTATCCAGCTCATCCAAGGGTTAAGAAGTTGCATGCCGATCTAAGACAATTGTATCATTGGCCAGGCATGAGATTATAGATTGCCAGTATAGTTGCTAGATGCCTAGAGCGTTAGAGAGTGAAGGTAGAGCACAATCATCTAGGTGGGTTCCTACAGCCACATGAGATTGTTGAGTGGAAGTGGGATACTATATCTATGGACTTCATTGTCGGTCTCCCTATGTCTTCTCGCTGCCATGATGCTATCTTGGTGATAGTCAACACATTGACCAAGGTTTCCCACTTCTCACCGATGTGTACTACATTCACAGCATGAGATGTAGCTCAGGTGTTCCTCCAGGATATTGTTAGACTTCATGGCATTCCCTGTAAGATCATCTTTGATAGAGACTCCTTGCTCACATCAGCTTTTTGGAGAGAGTTATAGGCATCGTTGGGCACTAGGCTCAATTTCAGTACAGCATATTAGCCTCAGACAAATGGATAGACGGAGAGGGTTAATCGGGTGTTAGAGAATATGTTACGTATGTATGTGATGGACCATCAGCTCAAGTGGGAGGAATACCTACATCTGGTAGAGTTTTCCTATAATAATGGGCATCATTCTTCTATTAGTATGCCGCCATATCAGGCCTTGTATGGTAGACCATGCAGGACACCACTGAGTTGGGATAGGATCGAGGATAGAGTATCTATTGGACCTCATTTGGTCAAGGATATGGAGCAGCATGTGGTCTTAATTAGACATCATCTTAGAGAGGCTCAGGATCAACAGAAGAAGTATGCAAATACGAAGAGGGTTGATCGTGAGTATATGGTTGGAGATAGGGTCTTCTTGAGAGTGCGCCCACATAAGAGTCCAATCCGATTTGGAAAGGGCTCTAAGTTGGTACCTCACTTTGTTGGACCTTTTGAGATATTGGAGAGGATAGGACCAATTTCCTACCATTTAACTTTGCCACCCAACCTGTCATGCATCCACAATGTGTTTCATGTATCTATGTTACAGAAATATATTTAGGATGAGTCTCACATTATAGATTGGGATTCTTTGTAGGTGGAGTTGGATGAACAAATAGCCTTGGATCCCATTCGCATTTTTGGCCAATGCACCCTGGCACTTCGAGGCATCGAGCTGGACTAGGTTAGGGTCCAGTGGGATTGTTATGATGAGGTCACGACTTCATGAGAGGATGTAGCACATATGAGAGCACAGTACCCATACCTTTTTTATGAACTCTAGGAGGAAGTTCATGCCTAGGGGGGGAGGATGTGAGGCCTCACCCTGACCCATCATAGCATTTCTCTTTGATCATTCACATTTTGATACTTCATGATTTGATACATTAATACACTTGTTGATTATTTTGACAGAGACTTGAGACATTATGTTTGATGATGATTATTATATTATGTGGATTAGAATCTAGAGTATGTTGTGATTTTGATTATGCATGTTTAGTAATGTGAATTGATGAGAAGACTAGATTATGTTTAGATTTGATTACTTCACGGATGACATGTCATGATGATTATGTAATTATGATGTTTAAACATTATTAAATGAAAAATTTATAATTAGGATTGAATTCTTCATATGGATTTATGTTGTTAAATAATGCATTAGATATGTATATTTCATGTGATTTTGCTGCCTTCAACTAGTGATGCTCAATTTTTAGTGTGCAGGTAAGAGAACCATGGAATTATTCAAAGAATCAAGGTAAAACATATGTGAACTGAGTAAGCCAAGGTTTAATCTGATATGCGATTGAAAACCTCGTTGTAAATGTGAATTTGCATGTGTGTTATTAGTTAACTTCATGTTGTCATTCAAGACATGACATTTTGTATGTGATGTGCAATTGTTACTGTCACTTGACACTTGTTATGTGATTATTTAAATTCATTTTTTTCAGCCACTCCTAGAGGCCAAAAAGAGGTTCTAAGGGTCATATTTAGCATAATTAAAGTACCTAAGTTGTAGGGGTATGGGTTAGGAATGTTTTTAACACAACTATAACCCCCTAGTGACCTTGGTGACCTATTTTATGACCCATTTACCATAAGCTACTAAATTGGATGAAGTCTTGACCTCTACCCAACTCCCCACTCCTTTTCAATCATGCATTTATTATAGGGGACAAGAAAAAGCCAAAGGACCATAGGGTCAAGTCTGAATTTATTGATGGTGGGTGGGTAGAAGTTGGAGCGAATACTTTCCTAGCAAAGCGTAATCTACAATCTCATGCCTGGCCAATGATACAGCTACCTCAAATCTGCATGTAGCTTCTTAACCCCGGGATGTGCTGCATATGGTGCTCTGTGAGCCTCATGTATAATGAATGCATGTAAATCTCCGGTAGAAGGTACATAGATACGCTCTCAATGGCGTAGAAGCCCATCGGACTCTAAAGTATAATCAACATACTTCCCCTCCAAGGGTCTATGGGATCGAATCATCTCACAAACCTCAGTATACCACTCATCTTCTTGAAGATGACGAAGGATCCGACCCCTCAAATCTGTGCCTGCAGTCATAGAATAGATATCGTGCCGTCTCCTACTCAAGGCATCTGCAACCACATTCTCCCTCCCCTTGATGTAGTGGACATCAAAATCATACTCACATAAGAACTCCATCCATCGCCTCTGCCGAGCATTAAGGTTTGGCTGGGTAAATATATACTGAACACTCTGATGGTCTGAATGAAGCTCAAAGCGGTGACCTAAGAGGAAGTGTCGCCATCGCACTAAGGCATGTACCACTACTGCAAGCTCTAAATCATGTGTAGGGTAATTGAGCTCATGAGTCTTAAGCTTCCTAGACTCGTAAGCAATAGCTGGCCCTCCATGCATAAGGATTGCCCCTAATCCATCCAATGAAGCACCTGTGCATACCGCAAATTCTGCTGAAGGATCTGGCACTGCAAGAATCGGTGCATTGGTGAGTGCTCTCTTGAGCCCCTGCAAAGCTCTCTCTCACTTCTTGTCCACTCGAACTTCTTCCCCTTTCGCTGAAGGGAAGTGATAGGATGTGCCACTTAGAAAATCCTTCAACAAATTGTCTGTAATAACCGGCTAGTCCCATGAAACTTCTAACTTCAGTCACTATGGTAGGTGCTAGCCAATTCATAATAGCCTCTATCTTTGATGGGTCTACTGAGATCCCATCACCAGATATGACATGCCCCAAATACTTAGCCTCTGTTATGAAGAAGGAATCATTCAATAGTCACCGATAACATCATAGATCTTTCCTATTAGGGTACATGATTACCCAAAGGATGAACTTCATAATACTAACACCCGTGCAAGGCCACTTACAAAATTGTATGTCTTATAAATAATTTACACCACCATGGTTTGCCAAAACACCAACTTTCACCTACTCCAACTACAAGGAAACCAATCATTTATGTTATTCATCATAAAAGAGCATGGATCTGATCTATCGATCCTATAGTACCTTCCGACATGGGATAATATCTCTTTCTAGGTGTTACCTCATATACACACGATTGGTGGGACTCTTTAAAAACAAAGAGGGTACAAATGACATAGGACTGGCAGCCAAAGAGAGTGCTCATAGTAGTCACCCAAAAAATAGATACAAGGAATTCTCAAAAAGCAAATCTCTCTGCTTCAACTTCGAATACAAAATAAAAAGTGAGCTCATTTCAATCGAAAAGAAAAGAAAATAAAATTAAAAAAAAATCAACGATGGCAACTGCCAAGATAAGAACTATACAGGTGGTGACAAAACCCAATCAAAGAAAACAAAACAAAAAGGTACCAGTCCAATACGTAGAAAGTTCCACTAAGAAGATAAACGACTCAAGAAATCCATAAGCAAAATGAAACAACTGACATCAAATCCAAAAGGAGTACCCACCACAGAATACTGAGGAATTTCAACCTTTAACTTACATATCCATAGGTGATTCAATCTATACCTCGACTAGGGGCACCATACTTTCATTGCCTGAAGCAATAATTAAATGAGCCTCCTTTACCTTACTTCGGTACTACAATGCTTTACTTAACATAGGTTACTATCGTCCATCTCCTATGACTAATTAGCCTTCCCAAGCTGTATCATAAGTTCCCAATGCTTCGAGAAGGTCCTAGTCTATACAAGGAGAAATTGTTGATGATCATGGAGTATTTCCATCATAAAAAAAAAATAAAAAAAATTTACATCATGGCATGGGCCCCACCATAACTTAATAATGTACATCCTGCGAGGGTATAGAACAATTTTCCACCCCATACCGAAATGGTTAGGCCATTCTACCCAGTTTCTACATCACTCCGATGTTATAAGGGTTTGGCTTCTTCGAGGTATTCCCATAGCCATCGTAGGGCACCCACACACGATGATGTTGGTATGACCATTCCATAATGTACTCACACATGCTCCTCACATACATAACTCAAAAGGGTTACTATGCGTACACGAATACTTTCCTAGCAAAGCGTAATGGCACAAAGGTACACGAATCATTATTGGATTAATTGAAATACTAATAACTGAACTACCTAAGTGATGGATAACCATAGGAATCGAATAAATGACGGATTGAATATGGGACGTTACTAACCTTTAGACCCTAGTTATAACCTTATCAACTTAATAAGTAAATTAGTAACTAAACATTGTGTATAAGGGACGTTGCCATGTGGCATGATTTTCCCTCTGAATACTTGCTGATGTAAACTTTAGATAGTTGTTACCTAATAACTTGCTAACTTTTTCTCTAAGGTAATTGGCATTTTGTTAAAATTTGAAAATGTTCTCTCATCAGATGATAAATTGCTTGCACCTAGCTTATTAAGAATTGAAAATGTAAATGCATAGAGTAGACACGATTAACAAATGGTACAATGCTTCTTAATTAGAATGTTGAAATTTGTCCTTGTTTCAATTATTGATCTTAGGAGATGTAAATGTGTTGGAAGACCATGAAACTTATGCAAATTAAGTTATATTCCTTGTGTATTATGTAGTGATTGTGAATTTTCTTTTACAATGGAGAAATGAAATTTGTACGTTCAATTAAAGGACTTTGGTATGTAACTGTTGTGAGTTTCCTTTAAGCTCACTATGAAATATGGAAATGAGGAATGAGGATAAGTGTAACATTGATGTTAGAGGGTTTAAGGATATTATGATAAAAAGGTCAAGTTGTAATCATTTTATAAATATGTCTTGATTCATGTTGTGTAATCCCTCGTAAATGTGAATGAACCTGTGCCAGTGCTTGTGATGGGTGTTGTGAAGAAACCAGTGCTTGTTTTGTGTTGCATGGAGGGATGTGAGTGAGCATCACCCATGGGATATCTGCTTGTTAGGGGTATGGGGATACCATATTCCCTATTCGTTGATACTTGTCAGTATGTGTGTTACCTTTCTGAGTTATAGCTTGCGGGGTATTTTGTGTTGGGGTAGTGTTATTACCCGTTCCTTGGGTAGCACGTAAGGTGTGTGTCAGGCAACACGAAGCGACCTTAGCTTCCACTACTTGAGTCTCTTGGGTAGCATGTGTAGTGTATGTCTGGCAGCACGAGGTGACATGAACCTCAACTATTTGAGAAATGGTGTAAGAGACACTATCCCCCGTTTCCCCCATGATGACTCAGTATGTGTAGGGGTGGTAGCAGCCACAAAGTTTCTTGGTTATTATGGTAGTGCGTCTGCATTATAGCGGCACGAAGCGATGTCAGCTTCCACGAACCAAGGAATGTACTCACTACTTCCCCTTTTGATGAACCCAAGTATGAGGTTCATGTGTGTTTATCCTTTATCCCCACAGTTGAGCATTGTATCAGTATCTGATGTGAGACTCTATTGGATAGATTGGGCAGTACATTGATGATTCATAGCTTCACTTGTATTCGTTGAGATCCAGCACGAGGCGGGAAGTGTATGCCCTGCTGTGATGTATTCCGTACTGCACATGTTCTGACATGATGCATGAGGTACGATGCCACGCCCACTGATGTTCCGACACAGTGATAGGTGATGATGCCGTGTTGCTGATGGTAGCGAGCCAAGCTCGAGGACACGATGCCACGTACATGAGTACGTGAAGGCGCAGTATATGTATGTTATGTATTCCTACTTGATGCAGAGCGATTGGGAGACGCTTGCATGCTTGTAGAGGGGCGCCCATGGATGCTCAGTCGTTGGACGTGGAAGTGCGTATGGGTTGACCCTAGCCATGTATACCTCTGGCTATAGTGATGACCCTGGAGGTATCACTTTTTGGAGTGTGTCCTATGCGTGTCATATCGGCAAGGAACATTACCATATGATATATTATCAGCATATGTTTTTTATTATTGTTTATGACATGTGGGACGCCACATGAAGGGCTATTGTGACAGCCAGATGATGTTCCCTTCTTCCTCGTTGGTGACTATTTATGGTCACACAGTGATGTGTTGTGCATTTTTCATGATGATTTTTGGTTGTTTGTGTGGACCAACAATTTGTTATCTTTGCTTGTGAAGGTTTAGCCACTATTGTTGGGAATTCTTGATGCTATGATTTATTGTTGCGGAAATTTATTTTATATTATTGTTGAATTTGGAGACTTATTTTACTTTCTTTTATGACTTTGGTGGCTAAACTATTTTTCTTGCTGTTATTCGAATGTTGGTCCTATGTAGTAATGTGATTCCCTCACCAATGATACAGATGGTAGACTTGGTGAGTGTATGCGAGGAAGCAGACATAAGGGAACCCTTGAGTATGAGACATGTGAAGCTGTTATGCAGCTAGTATTCACTACCACCTAGGAGTGGTGATTATTCCTTGGAGGAATTGTTATATGCATCATTGGATTACAGATATCAGATTTTGAGACAGATGAGATCATGGTATATACCCGGAGGACTGGACTATGTCCGCTCCTGAGCCTTTTGTTGTAATGTGTACTCCCGGTGATGTGGATTACAGTGTGATTGTGTGGATTTGCATCTACTCATGGTTAGAGAGATGTCATATAAAATTAAGAAGTGGCATGAATAATTGTATTTTCAGTACCATGTGTGGTAATCATGATGTCATTGTGTTAATGAATCTTTGGTAATATTAAACTTTTCCTTGGTAAAAAGGGCATGATTGTGAGAATGCTAGAGCCTGCCAAAATATCTATGTGATTAATCTCACTAATGTTGTCATATGTCATTGTATGGTAGAAGTTTTTGTGGAAATTTTGATTGAAATTGTAGGAAATTTCTAAAAAACACATGAAAGATGCTAACAAGATATAGTCAAATTGTTATTGAATGTTAATATAAAGTTCAAGTGCATCATCTATTCTGGCATTAAAACTTGTTTAAGTTGTGTTCTTATGTACTTTCTTGTGGAAATTAGAAGAGCACTAGAAAATAATTTACTTAATTATTGTTACAAGATGGTTGCAACTAACCTTTGCGTGACAAACATGGTTATATTGTTGGGACGAGGAAAAAGCATAGTTGTCCCTAGAGGCTAACATGCAGGAAGTTCGGACTGTGGATCAAGCTGAGTTACTAGAGGGTGATAGCACAACCTTGCGACTTCCAGGAGTAAGTCGAGACCTAGGGGGGGAGGGTGTAGGACCCCTCCATTTTCCGCATCATGGT
The DNA here is from genome assembly GCA_027943335.1 of Chamaecyparis obtusa. Taxonomy (NCBI): domain Eukaryota; kingdom Viridiplantae; phylum Streptophyta; class Pinopsida; order Cupressales; family Cupressaceae; genus Chamaecyparis; species Chamaecyparis obtusa. Next base: position 106,237 of record BSBK01001698.1, read on the forward strand.
AAAAATACTCTGGTAAGAATTCTCATTGTCTTTTGCAATTTTCCTTAAATTTATATGTGGGCTTTACTCAGAATCATCATGGTACTTTATTTTTATGCAACAGACTAAGGAATTGAGACCCTTATAATGATTCTTCAATTATGTTTTCAGTACACTCTAGACTATATGTGTGTTTATTCTAGCAATGACATTAAGGTATTTTATCCTGATTATAATCACAAGACATTGCTATGACATTGAAATGATGAATTGGATTATTTAATTATGTATGATAGACACGTTGAAAATTATGTGATTAGTATGTGAGCTATATAGCTAGGGCAATTATGAATGTGTTCCTAATTCGAAAAGATAACATGTAGGAAAGCAAGATTTAGATTTATTGATGTTAGAATGCACATGCAGTTAAGAATTACTTTTGAATATGAGATTAAATATATATTTTCTTAGAAATGATTGTGCAATTTGGAATTGTTAGCTTAGGAGATGATGTTGCGTTATTGTGTCATGAATGGATGAATAGATAGAGGATATACTATTCAGAAGTTAATTGAATGTGACGTCGTTCTGCACATCTTGATTATGTTATTATCATTACCAGAGTTACTAATGCTTGTCTAATGAGTGCAGGTACTAACCATGGTTTTGGGGGAGTCAAGCCAACATCTGTTTGTGACACCAAGGTCGCGTCCCGATGGGATATAGGACCTTCTTGTGTTGTGATGTTCATTTCGTAATGTATGTAGGTTTGTGTGTATTTAGGGAGTAAGATGTTTTATGTAATTAAAATTGGTTAATAGATATTGTCAAGTGTGATTGTAATGTGTAGAGGTGTCAATCGACACATGTGCAATGTTTTATGTGTTGGCAATGATCCACATGGAAGGAATTCATGTCACCTTCCTAGCCTAGTATTAGGTGGCCCAACCTTCTTCATAAGCTTGGTAAGTGCACCCATGAGATGGTCCCAATTCTTGGACTTTGAATTTCGAAGTTCACCTTGTAGGGAGGTTTTAGGGGGTCAGATAGGCACCTAGGGAGATATTTTGCATGAATAAGGAAGGTCCATGGGTTATACCTATGGGTAAGGGACCCTTTTGACCATAGGACACCCTAGGAGCACCTTGGGAAGCCCTCCAAAAGTGACATGTTGTAAAGTGGCGAAAATCCTAAGTCACATAGGTACCCTTGAGTCAAAAGCTTACAATTCACTCTTTCCCACTCACCTTCTAGAGTTTTCATGGAAGACCTTGGATAGAACACCCAATAGGAACCTTCCAACTCTTCCATGGGCATGGGAGAGTGTGTAGAGGGTATTTTAGAGGGAGGTTTAGCTTTGGGCTCCCCAAGGACCCACTCTCCAACTTTGGAGACAACTAGGAGTTTGGAGAAAGTTAGAGCTTGGTTGAAGAAGAAGAGGACTCCACATTCATTATGCATTTTACTTGCAGCAAGGTTAGTGAATCCTTCTCTCCTATGCAATATGGTTTTAGAATGGAATGAATAAGAGGAGTGCTTATGCATCTTGTGGTAGTGTATGTAGTGTAGTTTTGTGGATTTCATGCTCTCTTGAGCTTGTGGATTCTTCATGTGTTTGTGTTTATTACTTGCACTTGAGTTTTGATTTTGGGTTGAGCAAGAACCCACTCACTTGTTGAAGGCTTGAGAATGAGCCTCTTATGGAAGCCATGTATGTGAAAGTTTCATTAAAGAGCCTCTCTTGTGTATATGTGAAGTTTATCTTTGTGGCTGTGTGTGTGTTGAGAGAATGCATATGTGAATGGATATGTAATGTTGTTTGTGAGTCTACCCGTTGGCTTGAACTTCCCTTGCTCGGGGGTGGTCCATGTAATGGGCCTATGGTAGGGAGGAGAGTACCATGGTTGTTTTGGGTTTCTTGTGTTTGGTTGCAGGATTTGGAGCCATGAAGTCTCCTTGAGGGAGATGCAATTTTGTGAGGAGTTGAAAATGTATCATTCTTGTATTGGAGTAACTTGAATTGTGTTGAATCCTTGAAGAGATATCTTGAGATATCCATGAGTTTTGTGAACCTTGAAATGGAGATTCACTCTTCAAATCTTGTGTCATAATATGTGTTGTTGAAATGTTATCATTTTCCTGATGAGAGTATTTTGTATGGGGTGTGAATCTTTGAAAGGAGACCTTAAGTAGTTCATAAACTTGTAAACTTGTAATGAAGATTTCATCTCCAAATCTTGTTTTAAATCAGGTGTAGTTGTTGATGAGAAAGTAGTGAATTACCTTTATTACTAAATGTTATTTGCATTGTATTCAATAAGGGCTTTTGACAAAAAAAAATAAAAAAAATAGAGTTCTTCATAAGTTAGATCATGTAATAGGGATTATAAATGTGTCAAATTCAATGGAGAAAGCAATCTCTAAAGCACATGTTGTTCATAACAGAATAGCTTATTTTGTCATTTTGATGGTGTAAATCATTAGTTATTTATCATCAATAGAAATTAGTTTTATTAGTTCTTGAGAGTAGCTCATAATAAATTCAATTCATCACCTAAATGTAGGCATACTATCAAATTTAAATCAAATTGTCATATAAATCTCTTTGCAAAAAAAAGGCATTCATATCAAGCTAATAGAGCATTTTGCTCTCTGGAAATTGTATGAAGGAGGAAAATATTCTCTTACCACAGAGAATATTCTCCTCCTCCTAATTAACATTATTGCTAATCATGGTTAATACACTAATCTACCTTTTAAACTGATTCTAAATGACTGATTAGAAACAAATATAAACTTTACTACAAAAGAAAACTATAAACCTCATCACCCACTTGTAGTGGACCCCACAAAAGCCTCTCCTAGGCGCAGGTGATGAGCAAAGGGTAGATTCTCTAATTAATTTCCTTGTCTCATTATCCCCTACGTTGGTTTTTGGCTATGACAATATCAACAAATGAAAATTTGAAATTTCCTTCTCCCCATGCATACCCCCCCCAAGGAAAAGACTTTTCTGACATGTTATATTCACATAGTACTCACCCTCTTCCTTGTTAGGCGCACCATCATGTTTTGGGGAAAGCAAAGACTTGTTTATGAGTTTGTTTAGATTTGGAGGGGGCATCTTTTGGAATATATTCCAAATGCTCTTTAAAATTGCTTTATCCTCCCCAAAAGTGGCGCCACTTGGTGGGCTTTTCAAACCCCTTAGTAAATGTGCGCCCAGGTTGATTTGACATGCATCTTGGGGCAAGTGTGTAGAGAGTTTCTAGGTAGCTAGTCCTTGGGTGAAGGGAGATGACATGTGTAAAGGGGTAGAATAAGAGATAGAATAGGTTTAGATAGAATTAGATGTTTGATGTGATATAATGTGGATTGGTATGTTATTTAGAATAATAATATTAATTAAACTTAGCATTTTGTTTTATTTAATAATAAGATTTGATATTGTTTTTATCAATGAATTATGGCTATAGTTAGGCATAGGGTGATAAAGTAGGCTTTACAAGTTGAGTTTGAATTTTGTCATATAATGTAATAAGTTGAAATATTGTAGAGAATTAAATAATTCATAACTATTAATTAACTTACTATTATTATTAATTATATATATATATATATATATAAATTTAGTTAAAAATATGTTTTAGAGGATTAATTAGATTATCCATGTTGATCTCTTATATTTATAAACGTCATTCAATGGTTCCTAGGACTTAGCATATATGGAATATTACAAATAATAGTTATTAATATATGCCTCGACATTCAAGAGATTGTTTTATCTCGAAGGATACAACTTAACTCCTCAAGATCGAAAATGATTGTTTAGGGAATAATCTAAGCATTGTTCTTTAAATCCTTTATGACCTATGTGATTGCTAACACTTCGAACTGTTCGATTATTCGATTAACGAGACCTCCTAGCTTGTAAACCCACTTGGCATATCGTGCTTAGTCTTAGTGCAATCCCCTTTGTCTTATTGAAGTCCCCTTTGTTTTGACGTTATCCTAGTGACCTTGTAGACCATCTTTGATTGACTAGTTGTTTAATTGATGTCTTGAGAATCGTTGCCTAAGATTACCCCTTCATTTTGCAACTTTGAGTTACACTTAACTTATCTTTTAAAAAAAAATTGGTGTGTTTTTAGTGTGTTTTTGATGGGCATGACATCTTTTTAGAGGCCCTTGGTAGAGTTAGTGGGTTTTCACCCACTCTCTACTTTTGGAGACATTAGGGTTTGGATTGAGGAAGGATAAGGAGATTTAGCTCTTCTCAAAATTTATTTTCCATAACACTTGTGAAGGTTGGTTGCTCATTTGCATGGAAGTTATCTTATTTGCTCCATTAGATTAGCATGTTGTTCTTGCTCTATCTTGCATATGTGAAATGTTGTTTGTATCATTATTTTGTATGGGATGGGATTTGGGTTTTGAATTCATGTTTATGTTTTATTTTTTCTTGAATGAGGGAGTTCTTCTTCATGGGAGTGAGGCATTACTCACCCTTTGGGAAGGGAAGAAGTAGCCTTGGGTGAAGGGGTTAGTTGGGCTCTCCATTGTGGTGAGAGTCTCTTCTCTTGGAGAAGAGGGATAAATTCATGGTGTATGAGCTCCATGAAGCCATTTGCAACCTTACATCTTGACGATGTTGATAAGAAAAGTATGTGTATGGAGGATTTGATAATGTAGCCTTGAGAGGCATTGAAATACTCATGTTGAGAAAATTTGAATGCAATGAGATTCTCCTTTTTGGAAAAGCCCACCTTCACCCTCTTTCAATGAGCTTGTAAAACTCATTTGCGTAGCCTTGGGAGGGAGTTAATTGTTGTTCATGCATATGTGTATTGTTGTGAGCATTTCTTTGTTGAAGCATACCCATTTTGCCTTGGTTCTCCAAGCTTAGGGGTGGTCTCATAGAGACCTAGGTTGGGAGGTGATCATCCCTTGGTTCTCCCCATTTCATTGTAGGTATTGATGTCAAGACTCATGTGGATGAAGCTTAGAAGGAGTTCACTCTTTGGATGTGATTGTGTGGAAACACCTTATGTTGTTGTATTGTTGATCTTTGTAGTAAGATCCTCCTCTTGTTGCATATTGTAATGTATTGAAAAACATCTTCAAGTAACATGTGAAATGTTTTCCTCATTATGAGTTGGAATATTGTATGTTAGTCATGTATATATATGAAGTCTTCTTCAACTTGAAAGATATGTATTGGAAGAGGTTACCATAATGAAAACAATGACTCATTACTTTCATGCTTAGATTATTCTATTCTTGTAATAGAAATGTTATTCTTCTTTGTGAAATGATATTCAAGGTTGATAGAATAGTCAATGAAATAATTTCATTAGATTACATACCTTGGTTGATGAATGACAGTAGTAATCTCTCTAAATGTTGGTTGTAAATTTTCATACTCATTATAATCAATCTTTATTTGAATAAAATCTCATTTTTAGTCCTCTAAATTGAAGCATGAGATAATGAACAAATGAAAATATTTGATTGCTATGTAGAAATCTCATACAACTAATATTCAACCCATAAATCTCCTTAGTATAATACACTAATTAATCAATGCATTCATTGGTTCTCAAAAAAAAAAAAAAAACAAGCAAATAAATTGAAAGAAAAATCATAAAATTACAATGACATCTCCTAAATTTTTAAGAGCAAAATGCTCTTTGGATTTTGTATGGAAAGAAAATTATTCCCATACCATAGAGAATATTCCTTCCCATCCCATTATGCTCCTAATTAGAAATAACATAAACTAAACTCCTAGCTTAAGCTTATTCTATTAGCTAATCCCTAGTCAAATCAAAATGATAGTAAAACAAGTAATTCTTAAATCAATAAAAAGGAACTTTTTAAACTCCTAACCTTCACTTGGATGCAAGTGGGACCCGCCCTATTATGCAAGCCCTTATCTATAATAATATTATTCATCAACCTAGTCATAAATTTCTTCCTTACCCTTAAATCTGGCGCAGGAGCTTGGGAAGAAGGGTTGTATTAAATTATATATTGCAAAGCTACTTGCAACTAGGGACCACATTGTCAAGTCACCTTGCTTTGACTTGCCTCCCTTCTCTTACTCAACCATGCGCCACCTTTCTAGCATATCATACTTCTTAAATTTGCTGACATTATATTAATTATCATGCCTTTGACAAGCAACCCTTTCCTCCCCTTGCGTGGATCCTCATGCCCTTTTATTGGATATCCAATTACACCTTGATCAAGACCTGCCATAACCTGCCCATGTGTAAGTTATTAGGCCTAAAATTGCTGACAACTTTACCTACCATTCTTCCTTCCATGCATTATGTCCTATAGGCAAGGTTGACATGATTTGGTGGGCCCTCCCAATATCCAACCTATCCATACTCCCTTGAAATTCAAATTGCAAGTATTAAATGAGATTGGTGGACCCAAATCCCATGGTACCATATCGTCCTCCTAGTTTTATGCAAAACCATCTTGCAGCAAGTGTGTGGGAGATGTTATGGTGGGACCCACCTCCAACTTTCATCCCATGTCTCCACTTTCATCTCCTTGGGTTCTACGCAAGTCTTTACCCAAAGACTTTTACAAAATATTACAATAGTTATTACTACATGACTCATTCTCTAGATAAAATTCATTGCCAAAAGAACTCAATATCCAGAGTTACAAAATTGAACTTTTAAAGTTCCATCTCAAACATAAGAGAAGTACAATGCATTAATGTTTAGTATACTGAGTTGGCAACATCTAAACAACAAACTAAAACACATAACTTACCAAGGGGGACACTTCTTCTTTTTTTTTTTTTTCCAAACTCTCCTTATATTATTACATTTTAGTTGACTATTTAGCCACTACCCACCAAGTTTACTATCTCAAAGATGAGAGAAGTATAGTCCATTAGATTTAGTATACCATGTTTTTCCAGGCACTACCTGAATGACTCTCAAAGAGCGATATTGTATCCTCCTATTTTTTGTTCAATAGTATACCTTTAAATTTTAATTTATGACAATAAATAATCATAAAATAAATAAATAAATAGCATAAATGCCATTCACCAACCACAAACATAAGTCAACATGTAATATTGCAAATTATTTATCTAAGGTGATTTTGGTCATATTACACAGAAAGACATTATTGGCAGACATGGGAGAAAAAATGAACCCTTCTAATTCATCATATAAACTAATATTTGGGGTTTTATCTCCTTTATTAATTAATGTCACCTATATAGGTGAAGACTTATGTTTTCATTTGCATCTCTTACCTATTTGTTTCCTCAAAAATTATGCTACAAGGAATATTAAACAACATTTGTAATGTTTTGCACTTTCTTATTTTTTATTTTGATTTTTTAAAAGAATATTTTTATTTTTAGATTGTCTTTTATTATTTTTGGCAAGGGTTTTTTTATTTCTTTATTCAGAATTTTAAAAATATGTTTTGTGTGACCAATGAAAAATGAGCAAAAGAAACTATTTGTGGGATTTCTAGTTTTTTTTAAATGCTTCAGTTTAGGAAGCTTCCCATGAGTGATAAAACTACTAAGGTTTTCATTAATTTTTCCTCTTGCAAACTATTCTTTCTTTTCTCGTGACATTCTATGCAATCTTATAGGAGCCAGCACATTTTACAATTTTTAATATTTTTGTCTTGTGCCAGTAGCTCGAATAAAGTATGTGCATGTTGAAATGGTCATCATACTAGCCACACTCTCTGTTATGAATCAACCACTTTTTCTCATTTATTTTGTTACTATTTATATTATACAAATTATCCTTTACATTTTATGATCTAGTTTTTCTTTGGTGAAGGGATAAACCATAGAAGGAGTTTTGAGGTAAGTTTTTGATTACTAGTTAAAATAGGTTTTGGGGGGACACAAAACCCCTTACGAAGAAGCTATGAAAGATTTGACATTATGCCCACCAAAAAGAAACAGGGCTGAAAACTAGCTTACTAGTAGACCCAAACCCCAACAACAAAACCAGCCAAAAACTAGTAAACAGAAATAGACACCAAGCAGTAGAAACACAGAAAAAATCAACAAAAACAAAACAATGAGAAACTAGGAAAACTCCAGTAGAGTTGCCTCCATGTCATTTTTAACATTTGACATTGTTGGATTTGAGAGATACAAATCCACAGAACGCCAAGAATACCTGCATGCAAATAACCTGTTACAAGAGAGAAGCATAAAGAAGCAAAAGGCAAAACTCAGAAGTTACTCAAAATGTGAGAGCAAAATTATTATCCAAGTTAATGAAAAAAGAATTAAAAGGTTCAACCTATAAAGGTGAACAAAACCCTAAAGCCTAAAAAAGCTAGGTTGCACATTAATAATTAATAAAATAATTAATTATTAATGCACCTAAGAGAAAGCTTAAGCACTAAAGAGTAATAAATTAACTAATTAAATCAATATGATTTAATTAGTAAGTAAACTAAATATTACTCTAACACCCCCCCTTAAGCTAAACTAAATATTACTCTAACACCCCCCCTTAAGCTAAGTGCAGGGGGTAAGCTAACCTAGCACAACTATGAAAGCAGGAAATGGGTCCCAACAACAAGGCCTGATTAGGTACCCAATACAATGAAATCTCTATAAACTGGAGGCAAAGGACAAAACCTAGTGGGAAAATCCCCTCTCCAAAAAGAGATAGAAAAAAGTAGAAAATGAAATGGCTCAAGAGACTCTCTCAAAACCATAAGTACAACCAGCCCCCCCATGAGAGAGGGAAGAGACACCAAAGCCCCCCCAGAATGATGGAGCCCCTGTGGAAATGATCAAACCAATGGAACTCCAATGCGGAAGAAACAAAGGCACGAAACAAGGAAACCCCTGAATGAGAGGTGAAACTGGAAGGCCTAACTGATGCTCAAAAGAGAAAACATAAGGATCTTGAAAGGGAATCCCTAATGTAGGTGGTGTGATAGGTGTGCTAACACTGTCATGAAAGAGGAGATGAATTTCCTCAGTAGAATCCTCAACAAGTGCACCTGGTGGCTCGATGAATGGAGCTGGAGGGTCAAGCAGTGCTAAAGAAGAATCCTGCTAAAGAGAAGAAACCCCAACAAGATGAGGTGAGGCAGTCACAGAAGTGGTCTCAGGAAGAACACAGAGGTTCAAGTGACCTGACTATCCCACATGATGCTCTCTCATAAGAGGAGATTTGTGCTCTGATAATGGAGATGATGGACCAAAGTGTGAGAAGGTGTAGAGACAAGTGGAATGATCAACTATCCCTGTAGAAACAATGCCACCTATCACACTATCTCGGATGAAGACTGAATCTAGCATGAACTCAACTGTCTTCCCTGACCCACCGAGTGTAATCTAATAAATCGAGAGAAGGTTTGCAGATAGAGATGGAACATATAATACATCATTGAATGTGCCATCCCGAATGCCTACAGAACCTTTCCCATAGACTGGCATAACAGTGTTATTCCCCATGAGAATGTGAGGAATAGGAGAAGCCTCAAAAGAAGAGAAGATCTCTAGAGAAGATGCCATATGGTGAGAAGCACCAGAATTCAGTATCCAAGGGACTTGTGAAGGGGATGCAACAGAAGCCTGTAATGCATGACCCTATCCAAAATTATATCCAGATGTCGAAGATGTGGAAGAAGACTAAAAAGAAGACCCCTGTGAGGTAGAAGAGGATGGAGAGGAAATAGTTCTCTTCTGAAGAAGAGCTTGCAAATCTGCAATCTATTTCTCATAGCCATCAAATCTCTTCTAAAAACAATGTGACTCATCATGAGGCCCCTTCTGACAATAGGAACATGTAGGGCTCTTAGTCTTCTGTTTCTCCTTCTTAGAAGAAGATAGTGGGCCAATAGAGTGCTAAGAAGAGGAATCAGATATCTGCTTCGGCTTCTACTTCTATGTATCCTAAGGTGTCTTGGCAAGAAATGCCTATGACTATGAACCTGCAAGAGAATCCATCTGATTGAGCTTGGACTTCTCACGAGTCAACCTATCACAGAAAGTCTCAAAAGAGGGCATAACATGTCGTGCACCCAATGCATCCATAGTGGAGTAGAAGGTAGAAGTCAAAATCTGATAAGGACCGTGAAGCTTTGAGAGTATCAAAAAGATACACTCATCATCTAACTTCATCTTTCCAGCAACCTGTAAAATAGAACGAAGAGACTTGAACTTCATCAAGAAGTCCTCAATGCTGGTGAATGATTCAAGTACCAAGGAGGTGAACTTTGCATCTTTCTGGAGAACCCTGAACTGATTCATTGTGCCAAACAAGGTGGAAAACTTGTTCCACATAGCCCTGGGTGTGGTCAAACCATCCAAGTGGAACAACAACCCATCTGAAATATTTAGTGCAATGAGGCCCATTGCCTCATCCATCCTATTTCTCTGCATAAGAGCCTCATAATGCCTTTGTAGAATTGGTTGAGCCTCATCGAGGCATGACCATAACCCTTTTGCCATAAGCAATCTGGTCATCTGTCCTTTCCAAGTGTGGTAGTTGTGAGGTGTAAGACGGGTGATAGAAGAGTCCGCCATTGAGAGAAAGTAGATAGAAGTAGAAGGGTCTCTTTGAAATAAATGACAGAAATAGAATTTGCACCCCCCCACAAAGTATTATACTATCTCCTGTACACTTCAAATAAGTATGTAAGCACACAAAAAAAATAAGGGAAAAAACCTGATTTTCAGATGCCTCCACTTTGACACAAAAAATAGCTGATCAAACAAAAAAATTTGAAAACAAAACTAGCATGGTTGGATTAGGCTTGGAAAGAGCTTTCCAATGATATATCACACTTCGATTTTCGATACCATTTGCAAAAATTTCTCAAAAATGGGTGTCAGTTTTCCAGAGTGGTTCTGAAAACATCAAAATTTTCAAAATTTTCAAAAAAACACCTTGTGGCACCAAAAAACCACCCACTACATAGTCAAAACTGCCTGTGTAGGAAAAGAACCATCTTTGTACCTTCTACGCTCAAATCTCAGCATCTCGCGCCTCGATAATCATGCCAAGTTCGTACAGTCTTGGTTCCAAAAAAAATTGCCACAGATTGCTCCGGTACCCAAAGGTGGTCGAATTTTATATCAAAATTCATCTAAACGATCCTCTAAATCCATTGGTGAGCTTAGTTTCAGCCCAAAATGCATCCAATAAAAATCTTTCCCCAGATCTAATAAAAAACTCTTCAAAAACTTGAAACCCTTAACCTCAAAACCTACTTCAAAAACACCAGAACAGGAAGTAGCAGGGGAGCTTTGATACCATGTTGTATTTGAGAGATACAAATCCACAGAATGCCAAGAATACCTGCATGAAAATAACCTATTATAGGAGAGAAGCAGAAAGAAGCAAAAGGCAAAACTCATAAGTTACTCAAAATGTGAGAGCATAGTTATGATCCAAGTTAATGAAAAAAGAATTACAAGGATCAACCTATAAAGGTGAGAAAAATGCTAAAGCCTAAAAAAGCTAGGTTGCACATTAATAATTAATAAAAGAATTAATTATTAATGCACCTAAGAGAAAGCTTAAGTACGAAAGAGTAATAACTTAACTAATTAAATCAATATGATTTAATTAGTAAGTAAACTAAATATTACTCTAACAGACATCTTACTAATGGAAGTATTAACATGAGAGATCTCCAAAATCCTCTCCTAAATCTTCCTCTCCTTAGAAGATCTTGTACACTTTCCCAGCCTAGTCTAGTCCTCATCATCATCTTTGGCATCATCAATCTTCACAGGGGACCCCGCATTTAGCTCCTTCTTCATGCTATTGATGCACTCAAACCAAGTTCCCATAAAATGATTATTGTCCAAAAGAATCTTCTTGACGGTAGAATCCATTAGATATCCACCTTTTCTTATAGTAGACTCATCTTGTTTCCATCCCTCTACTCCCCAGCTTTGTCCTTCCAGTCAAATCCACAATCCAGCCTCTCCTAGATATTATCCACTTTGGCAAAAATGAATCTAATGTTAAGACTCAGAGTCTTGACTTCATGAAAAAAACATTTTACCAAGTGGAAGGAGTATATAGACATAGCTTTGGCCATTTTCAAAACACCAAATGGGGGATCAATTTTATCCTATAGGTCTTCCTTGAGGAGCTAGACATTTCTCTCATACATATCAGTGATCTTCAGTATAGGAATAGTTCTAGAGGAGGAGGGAATATCCTTGTTTAGAATAGTCTCATCACATCTCACCTCTTTACCCTTTTTTCTCCAACAACACATCCATGGAGGCTTCATTATGCGAGGATATAGGAACATCATGGTCCATAGAACTATCATAATCGACCAGTATAGGAACTTTCTCACCACCAGGGTCATTCTAATCATCCCTTTCCATAGTGTTATGAATATTTTTAACCACCTCTACTTCTGTGTCACCATTGATAATAGACAAAAGAGTCTCTACTGTCATCCTTGGGTCTTTTCTAAGAATGATATTTCATATCCAAGAACCCTTTAATGTTTTCCCCCTTTGACACAGTCTTCACTGAATTTTTTTTTTTGCCGGCTTGAAAATTAGCAAATCTAGGATGCACAAACATAGAAATTGAAGAATAAAACTCATTTCTTAGCATCATTGGCTATTTTAATCCATTTTCCTCTACTCATTGAAAAAACATATCCTAAAATTTCAAAGTGGGTAGTTTTTAGAAATTTTTTTAGGGTTATGTAATATTTATTTGCAAATTATGCCTCATTTTCGTCATCAACATTGTTGACTATGTGACATAGTTTGTGTAGTATTTTGAGGTTAGTTTCTTGCCATGGTTTTGGCCAATTTTTTTTTATTTTCTATTTTTGAATCTGTAGATAGTTAGATCATGTTTTATTGTGTTGTATTTCATTTTAGAATAGTTCTATTATTTTGTATCATATCAGAGGCTAGTATATGCTCCAATGTTTATTAGTTTCAAATAACATTTCTTCCCAATTACACTTAACTTAATCTTACTTAGTGTTAGCACCTTGAAAAAATTTCATTGCTCTAGCCCTTTTCTTTTGGTCTTTGCAGTTGTTTTGTGGGTCACTAGCATAAACCCTTAGTTCAAATTTTTCAAAATATAGTCGTTGCATACAAAACAATTTGTTTTACCCTGGCCCTGTTCTATTTTAATGTTACTTTTTCAGGTCACTTAAAAACCTTTAAATGCATGTTCTTTATATTTTTGGTCGGCCCCCATTTAAATTCTTCCTAAGTTTTCACCCTTGGCGGCCTTTAATTTTTCCTATAGTTCTCTGCGCCTAAATTTTTCCCTAAAGCCTAAGTCTCAGCGATTAATTTTTCCTAATGTTCTGGCTTAATTCTCGCCTGGGCCTGGCTCTGACACCATCTTGATCCAACAGTTGTCGTGAAAGTGCAAGGGTTTTGTCAGAGGCTTGCGCTTTTGCGACGGTCATTGATTCATTTTCATGACGTAGCCTTTCTCTACAGGTAGGACCATTGCCACATAAGCACAAATGGTGACATCTTATTGGCTGAAAGAAAAGATGATATGGCGGGGTGGGGTCAGGTTGTTAGTCACTTGAAGATCTGGTGGTTGTCACATGATCTCAAGGAATATTCTTCCCCTTCGCGATCATGCGACAGCCGTTGATTTGGAATCTAATGTAAAGGTTGTCAGCGGGTCCAAGGTAACACGTAAGCACAATTGAAAATATTTGATTGGTCCATGTATTAACACATTGGTAGTTGTCAATGGGACCTCATTTCCAGATGTGTCAGAGGGTCCTGACATTGTCAATAAATCAGCGGTGGGTGTAAGTTCTTATGAGATGTGTCAGAGGCTTAAGATCTTGTGCCAACCGTTGATTTTGTATCCTATCAGAGGGTTGTCAGGGCAGGGCAAGATTCTTCATCTGACGGTTGTCTTATGATTTGGAGGAAACTTGAAGGTCTATGCGAAGATGAGATAACCATCGATCTTCTTGATGTGGGCCCGGTGAATTTCCTCAGTCTTTTGGTAGTTTGGATAAAGCTTTGGTGGTCCTGACAAATTTTCAAGGGTTCCCTCGTTTGCGCAGTTAAATAGCAATGTTCTAAAAAAGTTGGCGGTTCAGTGAACAAGCATTCGCGTAATCGCTAAAATATTTGGTGAAGGCATAAAGTATTCTACGAATGACCGATTTCCCTTCAGTCACCAAATCACTAAATGAAGATGAGGTCATATTAAAAGGTAAAGACATAAACCCACAAAATAAAAGGATCCAACGGTCACGACTTAAAGTAGATCGAGTTTTAAATATGGACCGCTGATTCATTGCTAGCACCATAAAGTGACCATTGTAATTCAAATTCAAATTTTTTGGAGGGTTTCCTATGACCAAAAGGACTAAAATTCAATGTAGAAGTCCCTGGAGCTAGTAAGAGATGATTTGTTTGTCGTTGCAGTGTGGTCCAGGGTGTTAAGTGATCATTTGCAGGGATTTGTACTATGTTTTTGTGCTTGAGGCATGTTGCAGGTGGCCAAAAAGGGTTGACAAATTCAGAATTCCATGATTTGCAGTACTCTCCCAGAGATCTATCATAATTGCAAATATTTCTCAGGCATGGCCGATTGGTTTTCATCCCTTGCATTTAATTTTTGACTGTTTCTAGTTGATCTGGTGGGTGAAGCCCTAACCCTAGTCAATCGTAGCTTGTTGCAACTTGTTTTGGGTTTCCAAGATGACTAGTGGTGGTATATATTGAAAAAAGTGATATCTTGTAATGGTTCCAAAACTTTCTTTTTGGTCCCTGGTTGTTGATGGTATTATACTGAAAGAGGAGTTGGATTTTGGGTCTTTTTCATATCTTTGTGTTGCTCTGATTGTATATTTATCTTGAGTATGTTAATGAGAATGCTATTGAGTTCCAATCTTGCATTGGTGTATGTCTTCTTGTTTCAGTTCTAGGCTAATATATGTTAGTGTCACAAAGTGTATTAGCATATGGTAAAAAAAGAGTATTGTGAAGTCATCTTTGAGTTCCTAACAAAGTTAGGATTAAAGTCTTTTAGGTGAGTTCAGTGAGTTTACAACCAAGTAAGAATCTGATGTCCTTATGTTTGAGGGAGAGGGGTGATAGGCAAAGCACTTATCCTAAGCCCATGAGTGTTTGATTTAAGATCTTTAGTTGATGTATGTAATTGGGTGACTCTTTGCTCTAGGTTAAGGCACTAGTCCATCCTCTAGAGGCATTTCATTATCATCAACCACACACAATCAAATTAAATGATAAAATCTTTCAGTTAGTTAGTAAAGGATATAGTTGTATATTGTTTTGAGACTCCTTTGGAGAAGTGAGTCAAGGGTACACCTACCTAAGCATTAAGGTTCAAAGTGTAGGAGGATCTCAATGTTGATCCTTGTTAATTGGCCCTCTTCCTTGTAGACTTTGGAGTGGTGATAGAGTCAAAGTTATATTAAAATTATCCATCAAAGTATAAATCTACAAGTTGAAGATCAAAGGGAACTCCCAACAAAATGGCGACTCTACTGGGGAGAGTCTAGAGATAAAGTTTGCAAAGTGCACTCTTGTTTTCCTATTGTATTCAGTTAAAGATTTCCCACTTTCATGGGTGGAAACTCAGAGACGTTAGAACCAGCGCTATAGACTACAAAAGATGGACAAAAGGAGGAATACTAGGTCCTTTTTCAGAAAGAATCCATAGGTCACTCTGGAGCAATTGCCTAGATAGGAGAAGAAGAGTTAGATTAGAAGGAATGGTGATTCTAATAGTGCTCCCATAAGAGAACAAAGAAATACCAAAGGTAGAGCACCACATGTTTCCTCAAGTGAGGAAGGTTCACAAGATAGAGTTTCTAGATCATAAGGTGGTCGCTCTGAGGATAGATTTTATGATACCCCAGAGGCTGTATTTCAAGACAAGGGTCCATTGCCTACAGGTCAAGATGGACAATTTAGAGAGATGGGTTTGGAGATTGATTTAGACCTTGATGAGGATAATTTCAGAAGGGAGCCCATGAGACCACGACAAGTCCATTTCCCATATCAACATCTTATTGATGTGGAAGTGTCATGAAGCTCTGAAGACAACATGATAGATCCACATGACCTAAATGCACTTAGGTTGTAGTTGGCAGAGCAGGATGCCATATACAAAAGGTTACAAGAGGAGAGAGAGGCTGAAAAAGTAAATGCTCTACTAGAGAGGCAGTCTCTTCTTAGAAAAATTAATGAAATGAAGGAGAGAAACAAGATGCTTGCTTCTGCTCCTAGGGTGTTGCATCATGATGTTTTTGGTGATCTTGAAGCTCTAAGAAGTGAGTAGGAACACTTGTTGCAAGACCATGAGTTTGATGAAGAGGGCCCTGTGATCAGACATGTGCAAAGTTATGGTCCTTTGCCTAAGGGTAAGGATGGACATGAGATCACTAGGCCTATTGTAGTTATTAATGAAAAAGGAAAGCAGAAGATGGTGGGTGTCCAAATAAGAAAACCGATGACAATACTAGGGATCCCCCCACCAAAATCAAATAGGGAGATAGAGATAGAAATAAAAAGAAAAGAGGACAAAGCTCTTGCTCAAGAGTTGGAAAGAGCTGAAGTTGATGCTGCTATTATAGAGAAAGGAAGAAAGATCCAGTTCTTGAAGGCTTCATCAGCTAATGTTCATGGCCCTTCTGCTACTAAACTATGTATGCCATCTATGACTACTACTATTCCACTTAGTAATGCTACTACTAGTTCAATTCCTTCTTCATCTACTAGGATAGGTGTTGATCCTAGACAATAGTAAAATGCACAAGTAGATGGAGATGTAAATGCAAATGTTGATCCTAGGGTTAACACTAGTTCAAGTTTTCAAAGAAAACCTAGCAATTAGAAGGCTATAGGAAAATTAGTTTTGATGGGATACCGGGCTACCTGAATGCTTTTCCAAATGATATAAGAGATAAGGTACCTAATTTTTTTGGTAATAATGCTATTAGTTGTGAGGAGTATCTTAGGTTATTTGTTGATATTCTTAATGATTATGAGGTGGAGCATGAGGATGTAGTCATGAAATTGTTTGTTCAATCTCTAATGGAGGATGCTAGAGATTGGTTTAAGAGACTTCCTGATAAATGTATTGATACTTGGGATTCCTTTGAGAGATGTTTTAAAGAGAAATATAGTGATAGGCCTAATTATAGTTTCATGTTGAATGAATTCAATACCATAAGGAAAAATCAGAATGAGTCTGCAGCTGAATTCAACATGAGATTTTAGAAGGGTATGCACAAGTTGTTCCAAGTTATGTGGTTAGATGACAATGTCTAACTGACTTCATACTTTAATGCATTTGATGGAAAGATGGGTTACTTGTTGAGGGACAAAGAACCAAGAACTCTTAGAGATGCTTTTAGGATTGCTGTCAATATTGAGAACAATATGAAAATATTAGGGAAGTTGGGTGGGAAGAAAGATGACCCTAAGTTGTTTGGGGACAAGAAATACAAAAAATAAAATGATAGGAATGTTGGAACCAGGAGGCCAGAAGAAGATAAATTAGATAAGGTGCTCAATGCATTGAAGTATTTGAAGGCACCTACAAATAGGAACATCAGTGCTCCTACCAATGAAAGGCCTCAATTTAACAACAATTTCAATAAGCAGAATAGATTGCAGAACTACCCCTACAACACCCAATGGAAGGATGACAAGCTTGTTGTCCCTATTGCAAGAAATAAAAATGATAGAGGTGTCCCTGACCCTCTAAAAAAAGATTCAATAAATGTCATGGAGGACATACCTTGGTGTGTTGCATGCCAGTCCCCTCATTCTGTAGAGCATTGTGTGGTTGTACATTCTATGGCTACAAATCAAGATTGTGACAATGAGGAGATAGATCAAGAAGAAGATCAAGATGATGTTGGATGTAACATGGCTACTTCATATCTAGGATATGAAGATGATTCTGATTTTGATGAAGAAGTAGATGTAAATGTGAAGAGACATAATCAGTCCCTTTTTCATCAAGAGGTTTTTTCTGATAGTGAAGACATTGATAAGGAGACATGTAACATGAACTCTTCTTTTGAGCCAGTAAATTTAAGAAGACCTTCTAGAGAAGAGATGGATATGATTACTATAGAAATGATTGCTCAAGTGCAAACTAGAGGCATGGTGGCAAGTAATACAAATGAGAAAGCTGTAGGAATGTTTATAAAGAGTACCAATTCTGGAGAACCTAATGAGAAAAAATCAAAAGGTGATCACATGGTGAAATTCAAGAATGTAAAAGGTAAGAATTGTGAGCCTAAGGGAGTTGTAGTTGAAAGAATTTCTTGTGAGATTGAAAAGCCAGTCAACACAATGGATAAGATTGAAAAAATGAGGGTGGCCAATACACCTAATGTATCAGACAAACAAAAGGATACTAAGGTAGTATAGATTGAGATTCCTTCCTCTGCTCCTATTGATATGTTAGCTATATTGTCCCAAATTACAGTTAAGATTCCATTGTCAGAATTGTTGAGGATCCCTGAACACAAAGACAGAGCTATTGCATGGGTAGATAATGTTCATAACAATGATGTTGTATGCAATGGATCTCAGGATAAAGCTTTGAAAGGTGTTGCTGCTTAGGGAATTGCATCTCAAATTCCTCCGCTATATTTGGATAGTTATGTTAATGCTAGCCTTGAAAATATTGATCCATTCTTTTTAAGTGTCCTTGTGTATGGAATGAAATTAAGAAATTGTATGATTGATAGTGGTGCCTCTAATATTGTTAGGCCTTTCAAAATCATGGAGAAATTGGGCCTTAAAGTTGATAAAGTTCAAGGCATATGTTGTGCAATGGATCAGAGGGAGGTACCAGTCATTGGGACTATCAATTCAATGCCATATAGAATGGAAACATATCTAGAGAAAGAGTTAACAATGAGTGTTTTGGTGGTGGACATCCCTCCTCATTATGGGATGCTACTATCTAGAAGGTGGAGTGCTGGCATGGGTGGAAGTTTACAGTGTGATCTGTCCTATGCCACTTTCAAGAATGATGATCAGTTCATCAAGATTGATCAAGAACCAAGAGTATGCCACATGTCTGAGAGAAGTATTGATAATGAAACTACATGTTTTGTGGATACTGATATTAATGCTTTTAGGGTAGAGATCCCTGAACTTGAGAAGGAACCTATTTTATCACCTATCTCTGTTGAGGTAAGTGTTATTTATGTGAAGGGTGATTTGTGGGTAATGTACTTTGATGGTGCAAATTGCAAAGATGGAGCAGGAGCAGGTATTTTACTTATTTCTCCTAATGGAAATACCTACAAATTTTCTTTCACATTAAATTTCTTTTTTACCAACAATATAGAAGAATATGAGGCATTGTAGTTAGGATTAAGGTTGGCACAAAAACATCATATTAAGTGCTTAAGTGTTGTTGGTGATTTTGAGTTGGTGGTGTCCCAAGTCAGGTTAGTATATGCTTCCAAGAATAAAAGGTTAAAACAATATAGGAATGTAGTTTGGGATTTGCTTGAACATTTTGATGCCTTCAATATTGAGTGGAAGGATAGGAGTAATAATAAGATGGCTAACTTCTTAGTCAATATTGCAATCAATCCCACTGATATTACTTTTGCTGGTATCTCTAAAGTTGAAATTCAGGCTAGGCCTAGTATACCAGACAATATTGAAAATTGGCAAGTTTTTGATGATGATAATGATATCTTGAAGTTTATGAATTGTGAAGATCAGTATCATGGTCAAGAATTTGATTGTTCAGCCTTGGTTGAGTCAGTAGAAGGAAAAGAGGTTGTCGTTGGCAATGAGGTCATTCAACTTAGAACTAACAAGGTGCCCAGGGGGCTTATTGTTTTGGAGACTATCTTTGATAACCAGGATAGAGTTCAAAAGAATATCAAAAGAGAAGATCATGCTGATCTAGAGGAGATAAATCTTGGAACACATGAGGCACCTAAGAAGGTATACATTCATAGGGACATGTCTCACAGTGTGAGAAAATCTTTGATTGAATTATTGAGAAAATTCAAGCATGTTTTTGCATGGTCATATGATGACTTGAAGGTTTATAGAGAGGACTTGTTTCAGCATATCATTCCTTTGAAATAAGATGCTAAACCTTTCAGGCAAAAACAAAGGTGTATTAATCCTACTTTAGCACCCAACATGCAAGAAGAGTTAATGAAGTTAAGAGATGCTTGAATTATCAAGCCTATAAGGCACTCTTCTTGGGTTTCAAACCTTGTTCCTGTGAGAAAGAAAAATGGTGACATCAAGCTTTGTGTGGACTTCAGGAATTTGAACATCAGCTCGTTAAAGGATAACTATTATCTGCCCAATATGGAAGCTATGTTGCAGAGAGTAATCGAATTTGAATTGATGTCTATGATGGATGGTTTCTCTGGCTACAATCAGGTAATTGTAAAAGAATTAGAGAAATTTAAGATAGATTTCACTAAACCTTGGGGGACATATATTTATGTGAGAATGCCTTTTGGTCTCACAAATGCTGGTGCAACTTTTCAGAGAGCAATGGATGTTGCTTTTGCAGATTTCATTAATGTTTTCCTTGTTGTTTATCAAGATGATTTAACTACCTATTCCAAAAAGGAAGAAGACCATTGTACTCATTTAGAGAAAATATTTGTGAGGGCTTTGGAATATGGCATTTCATTAAATCCAAGGAAATGTGCATTTGGTGTCACTGAAGGTAAGTTTCTTGGCCACTTAGATGGGAAGCAAGGAGTGAGAATTGATCTTGAAAGGGTAGCAGCTATTGACAAGATTCAAAGGCCAAAAAATGTTAAAGGAATTCAATCCTTCTTTGGTCAGGTCAATTTGTTAAGGAGGTTTGTGACAAATTTTGCAGAGGTTACTAGACCTATTTCTAAGATGTTGAAGAAAGGATCTGCAATCATTTGGGAGGGTGAACCTAATGAAGCTTTCAAGAATATCAAGCAGGCCATCAAAGATGCACCAGTGCTTAAGGAACTTGATTATAATGTCCCAATGCACATCTTTTCCTTTGCATATTTTCACAATATTGCTATAGGTTTTTTACAAAAGAATAAGGATGGTTTTGAGTAGCCTATTGCATTCTTTAGTAAATCTTTTTAGGATCTTGAATTGAAGTATGACATAAGTGAGAAACAAGCATATGCACTTGTGAAGGTAGTCAAGGCTTTTAGGTGTTACTTGATGGGGGCAATTGTGATTGCTTTTGTGCCAAGTGCAGCTATGAAGGATATTTTCTCACAGCAAGAGGTGTCTGGAAGAAGATGCAGATGGATCAATAGGATCCAAGAATTCAATGTTGAGCTCCAGATTACTAAATTGGTCAGAGGACAAGGATTGGAAAAATTGATGGCTCAATCCAATCTTGATGCAAATTAGGTAAATCATTTTGAAATTGATTATACATGTGATATGGATGATTGTACCTGGTATCAAGATATCATCTATTACTTGAGAAATATGAGATGTCTAGCAGGAATGAATGATAATCAGAGGAGGACATTAAAATTGTAGGCCATCAAGTATGTAATTGTGAAATGTAAATTGTAGAGAAAGAATTTAGATTGCATATTTTTGAAATGTGTAGATGAAAATTAGGCTAACAAGTTGTTAAAGGAAATGCATGAGGGAGTTTGTGGTGGGCAATATATGGGTAAAACAACTGCTCATAAAATCTTGAGAGCAGGATTCTAGTGGCCTAAAATCTTCAAGGATGCAGAGTAGTTGGTGAGGAGGTGTGATGCTTGTCAAAGGTTCTCTGGTAAGCTTAAATTTTTAGGCAATGTGCCATTAAAACCAATAGAAGTTTAGGCTCCTTTCCAACAATGCGGAATTGATTTCATAGGGGAGGTACCAAAAAAGTCTAGTGGAGGACACTCATGGATCTTAGTTACCACTAATTACTTTACAAAGTGGGTAGAGGCTATACCTACAAGGAATGCAACTAGCAAGGTGGTAACTAATTTCTTGTTGAACAACATTGTTACAAGGTTTGATTGCCCTGAGAGAATAGTAAGTGATATTGCAATGTGCTTTAGGTCTGTTGAATATAAGGACTTTTGCAAAGGTTTAGGAATTTGGACTTCTTATTCCTCACCTTATCATCCACAGGGAAATGGTCAAGCAAAATCCACTAATAAGAGTTTGATTAAAATCATAAAGAGGATTCTTGAAAAGAATAAAAGAGCATGGAATTCAAAACTACCATTAGCTCTATGGGCTGATAGGGTAAATGTGAAGAAAGAAATTGGTTGTGCACCATTTGACCTGGTATATGGAATACATGCAAGGATGCCTTAGAATAATTTATTGGAAATATACAAGTTTGTTCAGTTATACGATGATGAAATGCAGTTGAGAATTGAGGACCTCATTAGGTTGGATGAAACTAGAAGAGAGTCAGTTGCAAGAAGTGCCAAATTGCAGTTACACATTAAGAATTTGTATGATAAGAAAACTATTGAAAGAAGGTTTGAACCTGGTGATTTGGTACTAATTTTTGAATGCTAGACTAGAGGATACAGGAAAACATGGTAAATTTGATCCCATCTGGCTAGGGCCATAGCAAATTCATAAGAAATGGGGCCAGGATTCATATATGGTCAAAGAGTTAAATGGTGAAGTTCAGGAATTGCCAGTTCATGGACAATTCTTGAAGTAATTAAATCCAAGTATTCTATTTTCCATGAATAGTTGTTAGGTCTATACAAATTTTAAATTCTGTAAATAGTTTCTTGCCCCTATCCTGTTTTGTCCTGGCCTGTAGGGTTTTGGTCCTGTTGCTCTTTGTTGTCAGTTTTCCAGTGGGATGGTCTACTCAAACTAGTGATTCTAAGTCCTTGCAATGCCTACAAGAGGCATACATCCCCAGATAGAGCCACTGTTAGCACCTTGAAAAAATTTCATGGCTCTAGACCTTTTCTTCTGGTCTCTGCAGTTGTTTTTTGGGTCACTGGCATAAACCCTTAGTTCAAATTTTTGAAAATATAGCCGTTGCATACAAAAGCCTTTGTTTTACCCTAGCCCTATTATATTTTAATGTTACTTTTTTGGGTCACTTAAAAACCTTTAAATGCATGTGCTTTATATTTTTGGTCGGCCCCCGTTTAAATTCTTCCTAAGTTTTCACCCCTGGTGGCCTTTAATTTTTCCTATAGTTCTCTGAGCCTAAATTTTTCCCTAAAGCCTAAGTCTCAACGATTAATTTTTCCTAATGTTTTGGCTTAATTCTCACCTGGGCCTGGCTTTGAAACCATCTTGATCCAACGGTTGTCACGAAAGCACAAGGGTTTTGTCAGAGGCTTGCACTTTTACGATGACCGTTGATTCATTTCCGTGACATAGCCTTTCTTTGCAAGTGGGACCACTACCACATAAGCACAAGTGGTGACATCTTATTGGTGGAAAGAAAAGATGATATGGTTGGTTGGGGTCAAGTTGTTAGTCGCTTGAATCTGGTGGTTGTCGCATGATCGCAAGGAATATTCTTCCCCTTCACGATCATGCGACAGTCGTTGATTTGGAATCTAACATAAAGGTTGTCAGTGGGTCCAAGGTAACACGTAAGCATAATTGGTGATATTTGATTGGTCCATGTATTAACACATTGGAAGTTGTTAGTGGGACCTAGTTTCTGGATGCGTCAGAGGGTCTTGACATTATCAGTAAATCAACGGTGGGCGTAAGTTCTTATGAGATGTGTCAGAGGCTTAAGATCTTGTGCCAACTATTGATTTCATATCCTGTCAAAGGGTTGTCAGGGCAGGGCAAGATTCTTCATCCGACGGTTGTCTTATGATCTGGAGGAATCTTGAAGGTCTATGCGAAGATGAATCAACTGTCGATCTTCTTGATGTGGGCCCGATGAATTTCCTCAGTCTTTTGGCAGTTTGGATAAAGCTTTGGCGGTCTTGACAAATTTTCAAGGGTTCGCTTGTTCACGTAGTTAAATAGTGATGTTCTAAAAAAGTTGGCAGTTCAGTGAACAAGCGTTCGCGTAATCGCTAAAATATTTGGCGAAGGCATAAATTATTCTGTGAATGACCGATTTCCCTTTAGTCACCAAATCGCTAAATGTAGCTAAGGTCATATTGAAAGGTAAAGACATAAACCTGTGAAATAAAAGGATTCGATTGTCACGACTTAAAGTTGATCGAGTTTTAAATATGGACTGCCAATTCATTGCTGGTGCCATAAAGTGACCGTTGTAATTCAAATTCAAATTTCTTGAAGGGTTTCCTGCAACCAGAAGGACTAAAATTCAATGCAGAAGTGACTGGAGCTGGTAACAGATGATTTGTTTGCTGTTGAGTGTGGTCCAAGGTGTTAAGTGATCATTTGCAGGGGTTTGTACTATGTTTTTGTGCTTGAGGCATGTTGCAGGTGGCCAAAAAGGGTTGACAAATTTGGAATTCCATGATTTACAGTACTTTCCCAGAGATCTATCATAAGTGCAAATCTTTCTAAGGCATGGACGACTAGTTTTCATCCCTTGCATTTAATTTTTGATTGTTTCTAGTTGATCTGGTGGGTGAAGCCCTAACCCTAGTCATCCGTAGCTTGTTGCAGCCTATTTTGGGTTTCCAAGATGACTAGTGGTGGTATATATTGAAAAAAGTGATATTTTGTAACAGTTCCAAAACTCTTTTTTTGGTCCCTGGTTGTTGATGGTATTATACGAAAAGAGGAGCTAGATTTTGGGTCTTTTTCGTATCTTTATGTTTCTCTAATTGTATATTGATCCTGAGTATGTTAATGAGAATGCTATTGAGTTCCAATCTTGCATTGGTGTATGTCTTCTTGTTTCAGTTCTAAGCTCATATATGTTAGTGTCACAAAGTGTATTAGCATATGGTAAACAAAGAGTATTATGAAGTCATCTCTAAGTTCCTAACAAAGTTAGGATTAAAATATTTTAGGTGAGTTCAGTGAGTTTACAACCAAGTAAGAATCTGATGTCCTTATGTTTGAGGGAGAGGGGTGATAGGAAAAGTACTTATCCTGAGCCCAGGAGTGTTTGATTTAAGATCTTTAGTTGATGTATGTAATTGGGTGACTCTTTGGCCTAGGTTAAGGCATTGGTCCATCCTCTGGAGGCATTTCATTATCATCAACCAAATACAAACAAATTAACTGATAAAATCTTTCAGTTAGTTAGTAAAGGATATAGTTGTATATTGTTTTGAGACTCCTTTGGAGAAGTGAGTCAAGGGTACACCCGCTTGAGCATTAAGGCTCAAAGTGTAGGAGGATCTCAATGTTGATCCTTGTTAATTGGCCCTCTTCCTTGTAGACTTTGGAGTGGTGATAGAGTCAAAGTTATATTAAAATTATCCATCAAAGTATAAATCTACAAGTTGAAGATCAAACTGTACTCCCAACACTTAGGATAATGCATTACATAGTAGTTTTTCATTGAGACACCTAGGAGTTTTCACCTTAATTAAGAACACGGTGTAGGAGAAATTCCACTTTAGGTGTGAGATCCACCTTTATTGCACATATCACATTATCATCCTCATCCTATGGCACATACTTGAATGCATAATAGAGGAAGATCCACATTTGGTGAACATCTGGTTACACCTTGCATAGATGATAGCTTATCATATCCTTATCATTCTCTCTTATTTCCTTTCCTATTTAAGGAGTCCTATTATGTACATTTTAATCAATTCAATGGATCAATCAATTATTCAATCATTGCATCATTAATACAAGTCTATTCTTGTTCATATAATCTCTCTTGCATTTGTATTATTTTTTAACCTCTAGATCCTTGGTTCAATCTTTTCTATTTGCAAATTATTACATGGTATTAGAGCCATTGGACATTTGGATTAGTCTATTTGGAGAGATCTTGGTGCAAGCATTGGAGGTCCATATTTTAGATCTGAAGACCAGCATGTTGTGGAAGCATTTTAGGTTAGATTTCACCTCACCATTGCATCTGGGAGGATGTTTTGGTGAAAATCAACTATAAAGTTTTCCATATTAAAAAAAAGTCAAAATCGAGGCAATTTTTTCTTCTAGATCCAGCCATATAGCCTGATCTGCATCTCTACGATATAATTTATAAAAAAAAATTATTATTATTTTTAATTCTGTTCTTCTTTAGAATTTTTTTTTGTAAAAAATTAGGGTTTTTACGACCCCATATATTTTTTGTCAGGCACACACAACATGACATCATCAGTGAAGTCACAAGAAGATAGTTAGATTAGGGCATGCTTACATCATCATCTGACATGTAGGACCATAATCTGGGCCCAACCACTGGTTAGCCAACATCCAACCATCAGTCAGCTTATTTGTTTAAAGATTGTGGGTCTTTGCATATAAAGAACTAAAGTCCTAGGTAGCTGTCGGATGGTGCCACCCAAATAGCCCACCTTAGCTACTTCACCCTATCACCACCATTTCCATAGGACCTTTGTGCCACATGGAACCCACTCAACCCATCCACATGGAGCCCATTCAGCATGGAGCCCTCACATTGAGTTAGCAGTATGATTGACCATGACTCGGCCACCTTAGCATAAGTGATGTCATCAACATGTCATCAGATGTATGGTTGACATGTCATTAGTGCAGACACCAAGAGGACCGCTAAATCAGAGTGCCATGTTAGCACCACAAAGGATTTTTTCCACGTGATATGTTTCATGGGGTCAAATTTGATGCCCGTCTAGATGTCAACTAGAGAAGATTGGCCTTTTCTCATGACTATCATAAAACTATCAAATTTAACATATTATTATGTTGACGTCAATAATGGTTTGAATTTTTTTGCCTTCACCATTGAGCATTTTGAATTTGCAGTCTAACTTCAAAGGGCCATATCTTGCTCATATATCCTCCTTTCTTCGAGAAATTTTTTATTATTTGGGGTAGGATTTCCTAGAGTTTCTAGTGGTGGCATATTGGTGGCTAGATTAATAAAAAATTATAGATTTTTATGACTGTTACTATTTTCTACTCATTTCTTCAACTTCTAGGGCTTCGTTTGGGCACATACAGTGACATTTTGGAGTGAAATTATTTTTGAAAGTGCATGATTTTTTGTCTACTTTCTATATCTACAATCTAATTTTAGTCATTTGGTGTGGAAATATCACTTTCAGAAATAGATCATTTTGGGGCTATATTTTCACTTGGTTAATCCTTGGATTGTAGTTTTCTGATTTGCATTAGTAATTTGACAGAGTTATAAGTTGTTATCATTCATAATTTGGTTTCATTATAGATAGTTCAAATGTCAAAATCCTCACTCCATATAACTACCATGAATGCAAAGAATCTTTACGTGATCACTTATTGAGTATTATATTTCTTAGAGTGACTCTTGGACACGATCAAGAACTAGCTACATGTATTGCAAAAAGGATAAAATTGTTTGATTGAAGGGATAAATAACTTGGCTCTCTTAGATCATCAATCTCTCATGATTTTCTCTTTCATATTTTATCTTGCACACATCCTCATGATGCTTGGGTCATATTTTAGGGACTCTTTGGTAAACCTAATAGAATGAGAAAAAATACATTAGAGAATGAGATTATATATATAAATCCTAGTGATTTTGACAATATACAAGACTTTTTCTCCAAGTTCAATTATATTAGATTGGAGCTTTCTACTTGTGGCATTACTAAAGGGGATGAACAATTGATATTATATGTTCTTTCCAAGCTAGGTCCCGAATATTTAATCTTTGTTTATACATTTGATGCTACTGTGAATTCTCTTGGTAGTGCATACAAATTTTCTTCTCTTGATGAATTTACAACTCAACTCACAAGGGAAAAAGAAAAGTCAGCACACGTGGGTCAATTGAAGCCTTCGACACATCATGCATTGATTGCAAATGAATCCACTTCAAAGGATTCTAATGGAAAAGGAAAGAAGAAACATAAGGATCCTAAGCATCATGACAAAGGTAATGAATGTCCTTCACAAATTACTATTGAATCCAAGTCCTCTTGAAGAGAGGAATCATCTAGAAGAAAGATGGCTGAATGTGCATATTATAAATAGATAGGAAATGATGAGCATAAGTGTTTTCACAAGAATATTGATGAGCTAACTCACATTATTCAAAAGCACAATATTAAGTTTCCCTCAACAGTGTCTAATCCTTCTTCTAACATTTGGTAGATCCTACATCTTCATCATTATCCAAGGATAAAGGTAAAGGACAAGAAATTTTTTCTTCCACACATCCCGAACAAGGTAAATGGATTCTTGACTCAGGTGCATCACATCATATGGAATCTTCTATGGATATTTTTTCTTCTATTGAGCCTTTTAATTCTCCTAATATCTTGATGGGTAACAATACATACATGAGGGTTTGTGGGAAATGTTCTATTCCTATGGGAGAGGGGACATTTAATGATGTTATTTGTGTACCATCATTGACCACTAATCTCCTTTATATTTATTAAATTACTCATAGGGCACAAGGTAAAATTGTTGAGTTCACTCCTGATTATGTCTACATTAGGGACATGGAAACTAGAGATGTCATAGCTATGGGAGTTGTTGATCATACATCACACTTGTACTCTTTTTGACATTTTTTTGTCGATGATGATGATATTCATGATGTACGCATCCCTTTACCAAGGGATAATTATGTATGTGAGGAGAAATTTGTAAACTTTAATCATTATGTTGTTGAGACGAGTGTTGAGCTTTCTAATCCTCCACCTCCTACTTCTTTAGACATCGGCTCTACTATTCAACATGATGATCATAGTGCTTGAGATCTTGTAGAATGTGATGACTACTTGGATGCCTTTTCAAAATTTGTTTATGATTCTCATAATGCAGATTTGGGAGACTTAGCTGAGGGGGTTACTCTTATCTTTTATGATAGCATCACAACTAGAGATATTTCTTTTCCTTCTTTGGAGATTGGTATTCATGATTCTTCTTCTTCACTTGATTTGTCACATGATTTTATAGGTTATTTGATCTTGGAAAGAGCTAGTTAGTCTTTAGAGATTCATACATGGAGACCTTCATCTTCTTCCTCCTTCCATTTAGGCATGGATTGGCTTCTTCATCATTTGATGTATCTATTTCTTCCTAAGGGAAGACATGTTTCTTGTAGGCATTGGTTAATCTTTAGTTGCAAGTACTCTTCATCAACATGGGATATTCTTCATTATGGGGGGATATCATGTCTTCGACTATCCTTCTTATGGGGGGATAATTCTTTGTATATACATAATGTATGTAGTTCTTGTGGGGACTTGAGTACTCCATACAACCATGAATCTTGTATTTTATTCTCTCCTTTTGAGGAAGGGTTTTTTCCATGAGGTTTTCCCTCTTTCTCAACTTTATGAGAGTTTTTCATTTCATGTATTTCATTGCATATTGTACATGGGTACCTAACATGGCCTAATAGATGGGTGCCATCTTGCATTGTGAGTTTAAGTGCATTCTCCTAAGTTACACTTAATGGGGGGGGTGTGTTGTGTAATTAAATATTTTTAATTACACTTAACTTAATCTTACTTAACATAATACATTGAATAGTATTTTGTCATTAAGACACCTAGGATTTTGTATCTAAATTAAGCCCATGGTGTAGGAGAAATTCCACTTTAGGTGTGAGATCCACCTTTAGTGCACATACCATATTATCATCCCCATCCTATGGAACATACTTTATTGCATAATGGAGGATGACCCAAATTTGGTGGACATGTGATTACATCTTACATAGGTGATATGTTATCATATCCTTATCATTCTCTCTTATCCCCTTTCCTATTTAGGGAGGCTTATTATGTACATTTTACTCAATTCATTGCATCAATCAATAATTCAATCATTGCATCATTAGTACAAGTCTATTGTTGTTTATATCATCTCTCTTGTATTTGTGCTCTTCTTTAACCTCTAGATCCTTGGTTCAATATTTTCTATTTGCAAATTGTTACAGTTGTGTTATATTTTATTTTAGAATAATTATATTGTTTTGTATCCTAGAAGAGGTTGGTATATGCCCAAATGTCTAGTTATTTCAAATTGAATTTCTTCCCTACATATTTTATTCTTATTTCTTATTTGCCATTGTCATTATGCAAAAAAGATTGTGCAGGATTAGGGTATTGTAAATATTGACTTACAAAATATGGTGTTTTAAATTAAACTATTTTTCATATTATCAGCTTAGAAAAAATATTTTGATTATTAGCACTAAAGAATAAATTTCATGATTTATTAAATTATTTGTATTTATATATCTTTCTAGATTACTAGGCTATATTTCTTAAATTTTTGAGGTTGTCCTATGGATCTTGTATTTCTCATCTTTTGCCTGAATTGTTGCTTCTCAAAAACTTGTTCAATATTTTTTCATTCTAATCTTTGACATCTCAAACACTTTCTTAAATTGTATATGATACTCATTGGGCTTAAATTGACTATATACAATAACTTCTATCCGATTCAGGTGGAAAAGTAAGTAATACAAGGGGAGGGGTGAATGAGTACTTCAAATCACTTTAAAAAATTTCTAAACTTCTTCAACATTCATTTAATGATTAATTAACCTTTTCATGCATCACATGCAAATAAATAAACATAAGATAAACATCACATAACACATTGATTTTGGTATCACATAAATCCTTTTTAGAGGATAAAAATTGTGGTGGGGATGACACCCAAAACTCTTCACTACTGCAATAATAAAGTTTCTTGGTTAGAGCTACAATGCATAGTTATTTTTGATATCTTACCCTATTAAAGGTATTAACTCGGTTAAGAGTTCTAACTTCTAAAAAATTATGGATGTTCTCGAGGTTAAAGATAAAGTTTTTTATGATGATGAAATGACTAACAAAATTCAAGGATGATCAGATGAAGGAGAATAAAATGTGTTATAAACACAAGTTCTGAGGAAGGTTGAAGTGGAAAAATTAATAGTGAAGATTAAGAGGCAAAATATATGGATGAGAAGAAAATAGTTTATTATGTCTGTAAAAGGAGACAAGAGATTCATTATTAATTATGGAATTCACATGAGAAGATTGCATTCACGTGAAGCTAGTCAAACAGGCTGAAGACAGAACTGAGAAAATCTAAAGACAACACCGAGCGTTAGAGAAATGAATTAACTGAGTAGAACAGAGTTGGAGGATACAAAGAAATTGAAGTGAGTATATTGGCCAGAGGTATTTTGAGCTTAGGATAGATCTAAAAATTTGCAAGGAAAGTTATATTTGAATCAGATCATTTAATGTTGCATTGTAACCATTTCTATAGATAAATCTCTTAACTGAGTGGGACTTAATAGTTTTCTTTATTTCATTATGACATTCAATGAACGTTGATTATTTTCATGTTCACCCCATAGTGAATGTTTGGTCACAGAGAAGTGTTATTGATAAATCCTCTAACTTGATCACACCTTAAACATTGTGTTATTGTAACCTTTAACAGGGTTGTCTCTTTATCGAGCTCACATCAGAAGAGCGAAATTATTTAGGGTTACCAGTCACAAGTGGTTTTTCCCCTAGCATTGTTTCCACATTAAAAATAAAAGTGTTACATGCATATGGATGTGATCAATTGTTATTTTTCTTTACACATTACATTTATTGGTTTAATCAGTATATTCACTATTTAATTTACTAGTATTCATTTAATGAACAAAAAGGCCCAATTAAAGTTTTACTAAGTTGTTTAATTGATTTGAAAAGATTTATTTTATACATATGAGAGTGTTTGGGACTGTAGGATAACTGGACTTAATTGATCTACCACCCCCCCCTTTCTCAGTTATCTAACATCATGTTGTCAAATTTGATGTGTCCAAATATGTTTTGGCATAAATAGAATTCAGTGATCTACATTGTGAGACAACTACTTCCTTTATTTTCCTTTAATCAATAGACATTAATATTTGTCCTTATACCTTTTCCATGAATGTTAGTTGTAAAAGGTATTACTATCTAATATAAAATACATTAGTTTACTTGACATTTAGATCCATGAAATGTGTTCTTGTAACCTTTACTACACTTTTGACTAACTCTCAAAATATTATTTCTTGAACGATCAATATAATAAACATACTTTGTCTTATTCTTACCATTAATGGACATGGTTCCCTTACAACAAATAGGTGCAACCTCTTCACCAGAAAATACAAATGATCTATTTTCAAAAACTTCAATGTCAACGAATCATGTACTACATAATATAACACTCCCATGTCATGACACACTATATTATTTATCAAGAATTGAAAAGAATTAGATCATCTTGACATATATTGTTTTCTCTATTGCATCATATTTTTTGCAAATTTTTTAAATAAGTTTTAATTTTTTTATAAGATAATCAACCTTATCTTTTAGTGATGATAACTCCCTTTCATTAAAAATAAAATATTCAAAATATAAACTGAGAAAAATAATTACAATATTAAAAGATATATATTTTGTAAAACTTCATTTATAGATCTACAAAGTGTATTTTTAAGTTTTAATTTTTTTATAAGATAATCAACCTTATCTTTTAGTGATGATAACTCTCTTTCAATAAAAATAAAATATTCAAAATATAAACTAAGAAAAATAATTACCATATTAATATATATATATTTTGTAAAACTTCATTTATAGATCTACAAAAGTGTTTTTTAAATTTTTTTAAAAAAATATTATTTTAAAAATATGTATTTAGTTGACATTTTGAATTGGAAACATTGTTTCCCTTATCTATCTAAGGTAGAATGAATCTAGATGGACCAAATTCTTGACAAAAATTAGTTTAAAGTTGAAATACTTAAATTCGCACATGTTGATAAGTTGGTCTTAATTTTGATACAACATTTTACTTTAACTTGTGGACAAACTTAACTGATCTACCATAAAAATTTCAATGTGAAGGAAGTTCCTTTTATGACCATTCATGTGTTTCAAGCATTTCAAATTATTCACGAAGGGTCAAGGTTCTTATATTACATGTATAGTTGATAAATCGAGTTTAAATAACTAAAAGTAATTAGAATTGTTTCCTTCACAATTTACGATTTATCCTAATCCATGGGAAATATAAGAATTAATTTTTTCATGTACAAGATTAATTTATTTAGAAAGATTATATTAGGTGTGTTGCCTCCCCAATTTCTTTTACAAGCATTGCAAATTCTTATATTATGGCCATTTCAAAATGATATTCTCTAAAACAAATTTCCTGCAATGAACTTAAAAAATCTTTATGGATTTTGTTTGAGTAGATCCTTCATCCTCATAATAGTTGAAGGAATCTAATAGCCCTTAATGTTGGAAACTCCTATTAGTAAAAATTGAAACAATAGCTCGATTAGAGTTTTTTTAAATCCCTAAATGTAGAAAAGGCATATTTGTTCACTCCTTTATTTTTCACTGATAATTATGAGAATTCATCTCTAATTCATGTTCATAAAATTAAAATTAATTAGAAATGTTTTTCTAAAAATTATCTTAGCTAATGTGAAATATAGTACAAGATTTTCAATGTAAATATTTATATTATTTAAAAGGAACACATGTTATAAGTTTTACCCTACGAAAATATATAGATTTTAATTAATGAAAAACTTATATGTTATGATCCTTTCCAGATGAGATCATTTATAAGAAATTTCATCCAATGAATTAAAAATATTGTGATGAAATTATTTCAACTATATATTTTGTTCTTATTGTTATTGAAGGCATCTACTAGACATTAAATTTTGAGCCAATTTTCAATTAGCATTGGATCTGTTGGTAGTTTTCTTTGATCTTCCACTTGTAGATTTATACTTTGATGGATAATTTTAATATAACTTTTACTCTATCACCACTCCAAAGTCTACAAGGAAGAGGGCCAATTTACAAGGAAGAGGGCCAATTAACAAGGATCAAAAGAGATCCTCCTACACTTTGAGCCTTAATGCTCAGGTGGGTCTACCCTTGATTCACTTCTTCAAAGGAATCACAAAATAATATACTACTATACCCCTTACTAATTGATTGAAGATTTTATCATTTAATTTTTGTGTGTGTGGTTGATGAAAATGAAAATGCCTCCGAAGGATGGACCAGTGCCTTAACCTAGGGCAAAGAGTCACCCAGTTTGCATACATCAACTGAAGATCTTAAATCAAACACTCCTAGGCTCAGGATAAGTGCTTTGCCTATTACCCCTCTCCCTCTAACACAAGGACATCAGATTCTTACTTGGTTGTAAACTCACTAAACTCACCTAGAAGACTTTAATCCTAACTTTGTTAGGAACTCAGAGATGACTTCACAATACTCTTTGTTTACCATATGCTAATACACTTTGTGACACTAACATATATGAGCTTAGAATCGAAACAAGAAGACATACACAAATGAAATATTGGAACTCAATAGCATTCTCATTAACATATTTAGAATCAATATACAATCAGAGTAATACAAAGATAGGAAAAGGACCCAAAATCCAGCTCCTCTTTCAGTATAACACCATTAACAACCAAGGACCAAAGAAATTTTTTGGAACCCGCACTAAATCAATTTTTTTGTAATATATACTACCACTAGTCACCTTGGAATCCTCAAAGAGGATGCATCAAGCTTTGGGTGACTAGGGTTAGGGTTTCAACCACTAAACCCACTAGAAATGGTCAAAAATTAAAAGCAGGGGAAGAAACCCAAGAAACTAGGAGAAGAAAGATCCTAGAGTGATTCCAATCATGACAAATCTCATTGAGAAAGTACTGAGAATCACAACAATGCCCAAAATGTCAACCCTTTCAGCCACCTGTAACAAGCCTCGAGCACAAAAAACATAGTACAGATCCCTGTAGATGATCATGGAACACCCTGGACCACACTGTAATAGCAAGTGCCACCAAATAAATCAAATCTAGCCATGAAAGCATTCACTTCTAGTCCTTTTGGTCGAAGGAAACCCTCTGTAAATTCAAATTTGAAATCAAACGGTCACTTTATGGCACTTGCAGTAAATCGGCGGTCCACAATTGAATCTGAATCAAGTTTAAGTCCTGACCATCTGATCCTTTTATTTCATGGGCTCTAAGTATTTAACTCAACCAGGTACCCCAGGTTAACTCCTAGCGACTATGTGACAATGATTTTTCCTGTTCACGGAAAGAAAACCTTAACCCATCTTTAACTCCGTGACCTGGCGACTAAAGGGAAACATTTGACCTTGGTCCCATATTTAGCGAAGTGGCGACAAAAGGTTAGTGCCTATTCACCAAATGTTTCACCTTTCTGCCAATTCATTTAGCTATTACATGAACGCTTGTTCGCTAGATCGCCAATCAATTTAGAACATCACCAATTTATTGTGCGAATGAGCGAGGCCTTTGAAAATTTGTCAGGTCACTAAACACTTTATTAGAACCGCTAAGACCTTTGAAAACCTTGGGCTCACCTAAAAACCTACCACATGTCACCACATCATTCACTGCAATCACTTGATCATCACTGACAAAGGACCCACCGCAAAGCTTTCCCCTTTAGTGAATATCAACGACTATTGCTACACTGCTGACTTATCCATCGTGAAACTTCAATCAATAGTATAACAAAAACCATTAGATCCTATAGCGTATTAACTCCCCTGAGACCAGAAAACCCACCACAGCACACCTAGACCAATCAAAGCCTACCAAATAAGTATACGTAGTAGTGGACCCACCGAAAGAAAAGGTTATGTCACACAAAACAATCAACGGTTGTCTCAAAATCTCATACATCTAACACACCCCTTGCAAAGATATGCCCACCATCGATCTTCTGCAGATGTCAGGACCCTTTGACATGCCGGCAACCCAAGACCCACTAACAACTACCAAATCATAAATAGGTGGACCAATGAGAGACTGCCAATCGTGCACACTTGTCAGAAGGTCCCACTTCTTTGAAACGCTGCATCACCAGGAAAGATCAATGATTGGCGTAAGATCTCAAGCTTCTTACATAGTTTATGAGAACTTACACTAACCGTTAGATGGAGATGTTCTCAGAAGACTGGGCCCAAAAAAATATTAAGCTAGAACATTAGGAAAGAATTAAAACTAGGACTTAGGCTTTTGGGAAAAATTTAGGCGCAGAGGACTTATAGGAAAATTAAAAGCCACCGGGGGTGAAACTTAGGAAAAATTAATAGCCAACCCTGCAAGGTGATAAAATATTAAAGCACATGCACTAAAAGGATTTTAAGTGGCCCGAAAAAGTAACATTAAAATAGAACAGGGCCAGGGCTTTATAAAGGGTTTTAAATGTAACGGCTAATTTTTTGAATATTCTGCTTAGGGCTTTAACCAGAGACATGAAAAATGATATAGAGACTAGGGGAAAGATAATGAAGCCATAAAATTTTTTACAAGTCCTAATAGTGGCTCTATCTTGGGATGCCTCCTGCAGGCATAGCAAGTACTTAGAATCACTAGTTTGAGCAGACCATCCCATTGGAAAACTGACAACAAAGAGCAACAGGACCAAAAACCTACAAGCTAGGATAAAATAGGACAGGGGAAAGAAACTATTCACATAATTTACAATTTGTACAAACCTAACTACTATTCATGGAAAATAAAATACTTCAATTGAAGTATGTCTTCAAGAATTGTCCATGAACTGGCAATTCCTGAACTTCAGCATTCCTTGACAATTTAAGAATCTTGGCCCCATTTCTCATGAATTAGATATGGCCCTAGCTAGATTGGATCAAACTTACCATGTTTTCCTTTATCCTCCAATCTGGCATTCCAAATTAACACCAAATCACCAGGCTCAAACCTTCTGTCAACAGTCTTTTTATCATACAAATTCTTAACCTGCAATTGTAATTTGGCATTTCTTGCAACTGACTCTCTTCTTGTTTCATCCAGTCTAATGAGGTCCCCAATTCTCAACTGCATCTCATCATCTATGTCATCATCATATAACTGAAAAAATTTATACATTTCCAACAAATTATTTTGAGGCATTCTTACATGTATTCCATATACTAGGTCAAATGGTGCACAACCAATTGCCCTCTTCATAGTCACCCTATCAGCCCATAGAGCTAATGGAAACTTTGAATTCCATGCTCTCCTATTCTTTTCAATAATTCTCTTTAGAATTTTAATCAAACTCTTATTAGTAGATTTTTCCTATCCATTTCCTTGTGGATGATAAGGTGAGGAATTAGAAATTTGAAATCCTAAACCTTTGCAAAAGTCCTTATATTTAGTAGACCTGAAGCACATGGCATTATCACTTATTATTCTTTTAGGGCAACCAAACCTTGTAACAATGTTATTGAATAGAAAATCAATTACCACCTTGCTAGTTGCATTTCTTGTAGGTATAGCCTCTACCCACTTTGTAAAGTAATCAATGGCAACTAAGATCCATGAGTGTCCTCACTAGACTTGTTTGGTATCTCCCCTATGAAATCAATTCCCCATTGTTGGAAAGGAGCCTGCACTTCTACTAGTTTTAATGGCACATTACCTAAAAATTTAAGCTTACCAGAGAACCTTTGACAGGCACCACACCTCCTTACCAACTGTTCTGCATCCTTGAAGATTGTGGGCCACCAGAATCCTACTCTCAAGATTTTATGAGCAGTTGTTTTACCCATATAATGCCCACCACAAAATCCCTCATGCATTTCATTCAACAATTTGTTAGCCTGATCTTCATCTACACATTTCAACAGTATGCAATCTAAATTCTTTCTATATAATTTACATTTCACAATTACATACTTGATGGCCTATAATTTTAATGTCCTCTTCTGATTATCATTCATGTTATCTAGACATTTCATATTTCTCAAGTGATAGATGATATCTTGATACCAGATAAAATCATCCATATCACATGTATAATCAATTTCAGAATGATTTACCTGATTTGAATCAAGATTGGATTGGGCCATTAGTTTTGCCAATCCCTATCCTCTAACCAACTTAGTAATTTGGACATCAAGATTGAATTCTTTGATCCTATTGATCCATTTGCATCTTCTTCCAGACACCTCCTGCTGTGAGAAAATATCTTTCACAACTACACTTGGCACAAAAGAAATCACAACTGCCCCCATGAAGTAACATCTAAAAGCCTTGATTGCCTTCACAAGTGCATATGCTTATTTCTCATTTATGTCATACTTCAATTTTGTAGCCTGGAAAGATTTACTGAAAAATGCAATAGGCTGCTCAAAACCATCCTTGTTCTTTTGTAAAAAAACTACAACAATAGTGTGAAAAGATGCAAAGGAAAAGATGTGCATTGGGACATTATAATCAGGTGCCTTGAGCACTGGTGCATCTTTGATAGCCTTATTTATGTTTTTGAAAGCCTCATCAGGCTCACCCTCCCAATTGATTGCAGATCCCTTCTTCAACATCTTAGAAATAGGTCTAGTAACCTCTGCAAAATTTGTCACAAACCTCCTCAAGAAATTAACCTGACCAAAGAAGGACTGAATCCCTTTAACATTCTTTGGCCTCTAAATTTTATCAATGGTTGCTACCCTCTTAGGGTCAATTCTTACTCCTTGCTTCCCAACTATGTGGCCAAGCAACTTACCTTCAGTAACACCAAAATCACATTTTCTTGGGTTTAATGAAATGCCATATTCCAAAGCCCTCATGAATATTTTCTCTAAATGAGTACAATGGTCTTCTTCCTTCTTAGAATAGGTAGTTAAATCATTTTGATATACAACAAGGAAATCATTTATAAAATCTGGAAAGGCAACATCCATTGCCCTTTGAAAAGTAGCACCAACATTTTTGAGACCAAAAGACATTCTCACATAGATATATGTCCCCCAAGGTGTTGTGAAAGCTGTCTTGAATTGTTCTGATTCTTTCACAATGACTTGATTGTAACCAGAGAAACCATCCATCATTGACATGAATTTTGATCCAGTTACTCTTTTTAGCATAGCTTCCATATTGGGCAAACAATAGTTATCCTTTAATGAGATGATGTTCAAATTTTGGAAGTCCACACAAAGCTTGATGTCACCATTCTTCTTTCTCATAGGAAAAGGTTTGAAACCCAAGAAGAGTGCCTTATAGGGTTGATAATTCCAACATGTCTTAGCTTCATCAACTCTTCTTACATCTTGGGTGCCAAAGTAGGATTAATAGGCCTTTGTTTTTGCTGGAAAGGTTTAGCATCTTCTTTGAATGGAATAATATGCTGAAACAAATCTTCTCTATAAAACTTTAGGTCATCATATGACCATGCAAAAACATGCCTAAATTTTCTCAATAATTCAATCAAAGATTTTTTTACCTTTTGAGATATATCTCTACCAATGTATACCCTCTTAGGTGCTTCATGTGTTGCAAGATTTATCACCTCTAGATCAGCATGATCTTCTCTTTTGATATTCTTTTGAACTCTATCCTGGTTATCAAAGATAGTCTCCAAAACAACAAGCCCCTTGGGCACCTTGTTAGTTCTAAGTTGAATGACTTCATTGGCAAAGACAACCTCTTTTCCTTCCATAGACTCAACCAAGGCTGAACAATCAAATTCCTAACCATGATACTGATCTTCACAACTCATAAACTTCAAGATATCATTATCATCATCAAAAACTTGCCAATTCTCAATATTATCTGGTATACTAGGCGTAGCCTAAATTTCAACTTTAGAAATACCAGAAAAATTAATATCAGTGGGATTGATTGCTATATTGGCCAACAAGTCAGCCATCTTATTATTACTCCTATCCTTCCACTCAATATTGAAGGCATCAAAATGTTCAATCAAATCCCAAACTGCATTCCTATATTATTTCAACCTCTTGTTCTTGGAAGCATATACTGACCTGACTTGGGACACCACCAACTTAGAATCACCAACAATACTTATCCATTTAATACCATGTTTTTGTGCCAACCTCAGTCCTAACAAAAAAGCCTCATACTCTACTATATTGTTGGTACAAAAGAAATTTAATGTGAAAGAAAATTTGTAGGTGCTTCCATCAGGAGAAATAAGTAAAATACCTGCTCCTGCTCCATCTTTGCAATTTGCACCATCAAAGTACATTACCAACAAATTACCCTTCACAGAATTAACACTTACCTCAATAGACATAGGTGACAAAATAGGTTCCTTTTCAAATACAGGGATCTCTACCCTAAAAGCATTAATATCAATATCCATAAAACATGTAGTTTTATTGTCAATATTTCTCTCAATCATGTGGCATACTCATGGCTCTCGATCAATCTTAAAAAACTGATCATCAATCTTGAAAGTGGCATAGGACAGATCACATTGTAAACTTCCACCCATGGCAGCACTCCATCTTCTAGATAGTAGCATCCCATAATGAGGAGGGATGTCCACCACCAAAACACTCATTGTTAACTCTTTCTCTAGATATGTTGCCAGCCTATCTGGCATTGCATTGATAGTCCCAATAACTAGTACCTCCCTTTGATCCATTGCACAACATTTGCCTTGAACTGTATCAACTTTAAGGCCCAACTTCTCCATGATTTTTAAAGGCATGACAGTATTAGAGGCACCACTATCAATCATACAATTTCTTAGCTTCATTCCATCCACAAGAACACTTAACAAGAATGGATCAATGGTTTCAAGGCTAGCATTGATAGAACTATCCAAATATATAGGAGGAATTTGAGATACAATTCCCTGAGTAGAAACACCTTTCAAAGCTTTATCCTGAGATCCATTGCATGCGACATCATTATTATGAACATTATCTACCCATGCAATAGCTCTGTCTTTGTGTTTAGGGATCCTCAACAATTCTGACAAGGGAACTTTAACTGTAATTTGGGACAATACAGATAACATATCAACAGGAGTAGAGTGAGGAATTTCAATCTGCATTGCCTTAGTATCCTTTTGCTTAACTGATACATTAGGTGCATTGGCTACCCTCATTTTTTCAATCTTAGCCATTGTGTTAACTAACTTTTCAATCTCACTAGAAGTTCTTTCAACTCCAACTCCCTTAGGCTCACAATTCTTGCCTTTTACATTCCTGAATTTCACCATGTGATCACCTTTTGATTTGTTCTCATTAGGCTCTCTGGAGTTGGTACTCTTTATAAACGTTCATACAGCTTCCTCATTTGTATTCCTTGCCACCATGCCTCTAGTTTGCACTTGGGAAATCATTTCTATAGTAATCCTATCCATCTCTTCTCTAGAAGGTCTTCTTAAATTTAATGGCTCAGAAGAAGAGTTCATGTTACATGTGTTTTTATCAATGTCTTCACTATCAGAAAAAACCTCTTGATGAAAAAGGGCTTGATTGTGTCTCGTCACATTTGCATCTGCTTCTTCATCAAAATCATAATCATCCTCATATCCTAGATATGAAGTAGCCATGTTGCATCCAACATCATCTTGATCTTCTTCTTGATCTATCTCCTCATTGCCACAATCTTGATTTGCAGCCATAGAATGTGCAGCCACACAATGCTCTATAGAATGAGGGGACTGGCATGCAACACACCAAGGTATGTCCTCCATGATATTTATTGAAGCCTTTTGTAGAGGGTCAGGGACACCTCTGTCATTGTTTCCTCTTGCAGCAGGGATAATAGGCTTGCCATCCTTCCATTAGGTGTTGTAGGGGTAGTTTTGCAATCTATTTTGCTTGTTGAAATTGTTGTTGAACTCAGGCATCTCATTGGTAGGAGCACTGATGTTCCTATTTGTAGGTGCCTTCAAATCTTACAATGCATTAAGCACCTTATCCAACTTTTCTTCCTCTTTCCTCCTAGTTCCAACATTCCTATCATTTTCTTTTTTGTATCTCTTGTCCCCAAACAACTTTGGATCATCTCT
Organism: Chamaecyparis obtusa; assembly: GCA_027943335.1. NCBI lineage: Eukaryota > Viridiplantae > Streptophyta > Pinopsida > Cupressales > Cupressaceae > Chamaecyparis > Chamaecyparis obtusa. The sequence goes on from BSBK01001698.1 coordinate 148,093, forward strand.
CTTTCCAACCAACTTCCTTGATATCTTCATGTTGTTCTCAATATTGACAGAAATACTAAAAGCATCTCTGAGAGTTCTTGGTTCTTTGTCCCTCAACAAGTATCCCATATTTCCATCAAATGCATTGAAGTATTTAGTTAGACAAACATTTTCATCTAACCGCATAACTTGAAACAACTTATGCATACCCTTCTAAAATCTCATGTTGAATTCAGCTGCAGACTCATTCTGATTTTACCTTATGGTATTGAATTCATTCAAAATGAAACTAGCATTGGGCCTATCACCATACTACTCTTTAAAACATCTCTCAAAGGAATCCCAAGTATCAATACATTTATCAGGAAGTCTCTTAAACCAATCTCTAGCATCTTCCATTAGAGATTGAACAAATAATTTCATAACTACATCCTCATGCTCTACCTCATAATCATTAAGCATATCAACAAATAACCTAATATGCTCCTCACAACTAATAGCATTATTACTAGAAAACTTAGTTACCTTATCTCTTATATCATTTGGAAAAGCATTCGGGTAGCCAGGAATCAAAACTAATTTGCCTATAGTTTTCTAATTGCATAGGTCTTCTTTGAAAACTTGAACTAGTGTTAACCCTAGGATCAACATTAGCATTTACATTTCCATCTACTTGTGCATTTGACTGTTGTCTAGGATTAGCACCTATCGTAGTAGATGAAGAAGGAACTGAACTAGTAGCATTACTAAGTGAAATAGTAGTAGTCATAGATGGCATACCTAGTTCAGTAGTAGGTGGACCAAGAGCATTAGCTGATGAAGCCTTCAAGAACTAGATCTTTCTTCTCATTTCTGCAATAGAGGCTTCAATTTCAGCCTTTTCTAATTCTCTTGCAAGGTCCTCATCTTCTTTTCTTTTTCTTTCTATCTCTGTGTCCTTATTTGAATTGGGTGGTGGGACCCTTGGTATTATCAATGATCTGCTTGTTTGATGTCCTACCATCTTTTGCTTTCCTTTCTCACTAGCGGCAATAGTAGGCCTAGTGATCTCATGCCCATCATTATCTTTAGGGAGGGAAACATAACTTTGAACCTGTCTAACCATAGGGCCCTCCTGATCAAATTCATGATCTTGTAGTAAGTGCTCCTGCTCACTCCTCAAAGCCTCAAGATCACCAAAAACATCAAGTTGTAAAGTCTTAGGAGTAGAAGCAAGCATCTTGTTTCTCTCCTTCATTTCATTAATCTTTCTAAGGAGAGACTATCTTTCTATTAGAGCATTCACCTTTTTAGCTTCTCTCTCCTCTTGTAACCTCTTATGTATGGCATCCTACTCTGCCAACTGTAACCTTAGTGCATTTAAATCATTCAGGTCTACCATAATGTCATCAGAACCTGATGACACATCCATATGAGTAAGATTTTGATATGGGAAGTGGACTTGCCATGGTCTCATGGGTTCTCTTCTGAAATTATCTTCATCAAGGTCTAAATCAATCTCCAAACCATCTCTCTAGCTTGTTCATCTTGACCTATAGGAAATGGATCCTTGTCTTGAAATATAACCTCTAGGGTATTATAAAATCTATCTTCAGAGGGACCACCATCTGATCTAGAAACTCTATCTTGTGAACCTTCCTCACTTGAGGAAACATGTGGTGCTCTACCTCTAGTATTTCTTTGTTCTCTTATAGGAGCACTAGTAGACTCACCAGTCCTTCTAATCCAACTCTTCTTTTCCTGTCTAGGCAGTTGCTCTAGAGTGACCTCCAGATTCTTTCTGACAAAGGACCTAGTATTCCTCCTCTTGTCCATGATTTATAGTATGACACTGGTTCTTAACCTTTTGAGTCACCACCCACCTAGATGGGAAATCTTTCAACTGAATACAACAGGAAAACAAGAGTGCACTTTGAAAATCTTTTATATCTAGACTCTCCCTAGTAGAGTCACCATTTTGTTGGTAGTTCCCTTTGATCTTCCACTTGTAGATTTATACTTTGATGGATAATTTTAATATAACTTTGACTCTATCACCACTCCAAAGTCTACAAGGAAGAGGGCCAATTAACAAGGATCAAAAGAGATCCTCCTACACTTTGAGCCTTAATGCTCAGACAGGTGTACCCTTGATTCACTTCTTCAAAGGAATTGATTGAACATTTTATCATTTAATTTGTGTGTGTGTTGTTGATGATAATGAAAATGCCTTCGGAGGATGGACCAATGCCTTAACCTAGGGCAAAGAGTCACCCAATTACATACATCAATTGAAGATCTTAAATCAAACACTCCTGGGCTTAGGATAAGTGTTTTTCCTATTACCCCTCTCCCTCTAACACAAGGACGTCAGATTCTTACTTGGTTGTAAACTCACTGAACTCACCTAGAAGACTTTAATCCTAACTTTGTTAGGAACTCAGAGATGACTTCACAATACTCTTTGTTTACCATATGCTAATACACTTTGTGACACTAACATATATGAGCTTAGAACCGAAACAAGAAGACATACACAAATGCAAGATTGGAACTCAATAGCATTCTCATTAACATATTTAGAATCAATATACAATCAGAGCAATACAAAGATAGGGAAAAGACCCAAAATCTTGCTCCTCTTTCAGTATAACACCATTAACAACTAGGGACTAGAGAAAGTTTTTGGAACCCACACTAAATTAAAAATTTTGCAATATATACTACCACTAGTCACCTTGGAATCCTCAAAGAGGATCCATCATGCTTTGGGTGAGTAGGGTTAGGGTTTCAACCACTAAACCCACTAGAAATGGTCAAAAATTAAAAGCAGGGGAAGAAACCCAGGAAACCAGGAGAAGACAGATCCTAGAGTGATTCCAATCATGACAAATCTCACTAAGAAAGTACTGAGAATCACAAAATTGCCCAAAATGTCAACCCTTTCAGCCACCTATAACACACCTCGAGCATAAAAAACACTGTATAGATCCATACAGACGATCATGGAACACCCTGGACCACACTGTAACAACAAGTGCCACCAAACAAATCAAATCTGGTCATGAAAGCATTCAATTCTAGTCCTTCTGGTCGCAGGAAACCCTCTGCAAATTCAAATTTGAAATCAAACGGTCACTTTATGGCACTTGTCATAAATCAGCGGTCCACATTTGAATCTGAATCAACTTTAAGTCCTGACCGTCCGATCCTTTTATTTTGCAAGCTCTAAGTCTTTAACTCAACCAAATACCCCGGGATAACTCCTAGAAACTATGTGACAATGCTTTTCCTTGTTCGCGGAAAGAAAACCTTAACCCATCTTTAACTCTGTGACCTAGTGACTAAAGGGAAACATTTGACCTCGGTCCCATATTTAGTGAACTGGTGACAAAAGGTTAGTGCCTATTCACTAAATGTTTCACCTTTCTGCCAATTTATTTAGCTATTACGTGAATGCTTGTTTGTTGGATTGCCAGTCAATTTAGAACATCACCAATTTATTGTGCGAATGAGCGAGGCCTTTGAAAATTTGTCGGGCCACTAAACTCTTTATCAGAACTGCTAAGACCTTTGAAAACCCTGGGCCCACTTGAAAACCTACCACATGTCACCACATCATTCACTTCAATCGCTCGATCATCACTGACAAATGACCCATCACAAAGCTTTCGCCTTTAGTGAAGATCGACGACTGTTGCTACACTGCTGACTTATCCATCATGCAACTCCGATCAATGATATCACGACAACTGTTAGATCCAGTAGCCTATTAAGTCCCCTGAGACCGGTGGACCCACAGACAAGTCCACCTCAGCACACTTGGACCAATCAAAGCATGCCAACTAAGTATATGTAGTAGTGGACCCTCCAAAAGAAAAGGTTACGTCACACAAAAGAATCAATGGTTGTCTCAAAATCTCATACATCTGACACACTCCTTGTGAAGATATGCCCACCGTCGATCTTCTATAGATGTCAGGACCCTCTGACATGTCGGCAACCCAGGACCCACTAACAAATACCAAATCATAAATAGGTGGACCAATGAGAGACTACCAATCGTGCACACCTATTGGAAGGTCCCACTTCTTTGAAACGCTGCGTCATTAGGAAAGATCAATGATTGGCATAAGATCTCAAGCTTTTGACATAGTCTATGAGAACTTACGCTAACTGTCGGATGGAGATGTTGTCAGAAGACTGGGCCCAAAAAAATATTAAGCCAGAACATTAGGAAAGAATTAAAACTAGGACTTAGGCTTTTGGGAAAAATTTAGGCACAGAGGACTTATAGGAAAATTAAAATCCACCAGAGGAGAAACTTAGGAAAAATTAACAGCTGACCCCGCAAGGTGATAAAATATTAAAGCACATGCGATAAAAGGATTTTAAGTGGCCCGAAAAAGTAACATTAAAATAGAACAGGGCCAGGGCTTTACAAAGGGTTTTAAATGTAACGGCTAGTTTTTTGAATATTCTGCTTAGGGCTTTAGCTAGAGACATGAAAAATGATACAGAGACCAGGGGAAAGATAATGAAGGCATAATTTTTTTTTCACGTGCTAGCAGGATCAATAGGAAAAGGTAGACACTAAAAACAAATTCCACAAAGGTAGACAAATGAAAGGACATATAATGGGTGGTATTCTTAACAATGTTTTTAAATTTGTAACTATTTTATTGCTACCTATAATATGTTACCTAATCTCTCATCGATTGATTTCTACCTATGACACATTACATAATCTCTCATATATTGATTTATCAATGTATATGTTATCTTTACTTTTTCACTCTTCTATGGGACATATCTAATTTTAATAATTAATAGGTAATTAGTGTCTAAATAAATAATGTTAACACAAATATGTCACTAACAATTCCCATACACCATGAGAAATATAAGGATGGATATTTTGCAAGATAAAATTATTTAAAAAGAAAATATTATGCATCTTACCTTCCCCAAATTGCTTTTGTAAAAGTAATGGAAATTTGTATGTTACAATTCTTGTCTATTGATATCATTTGTATGAAGTTTCCTCCATTAAGTTAAATATATTGTGATTGATTTTTTCAAGCATATCTATCATCCTTGCAATTACTAAAGGCATATAGTAGCTATTATATTTGGAATGTAGTGTTATGATTAAGTAAATCGGTAGGGGACCAAAACCCTTACATCAAGTAAAATAATAGTTTGAAATTGAATTCATAATTGGAATGAATGGAATTAGAAAATGTCCTAGAAATTAACTAGCTAAAATAATTAGAAAAAACAAGAAAGCACAATAAAGCCCAATAGAAAAATATCTTAGAGGAAACAAGACTATATAGAATGGGCCTTAACATCCTTCAAATATTTATTTGAATCCTTTACAAGGCTCAAGAATGAATCATTGTTCCAAGTTCCATTCAAATATAACAAAGTATTAGGATTTTTATCTCCCTTGCAGTTGCCATATCTTTCCTCTTTATTTTGGCACACCTAATCTCAAGTTCATTCTGAAGAATCTTGAGAGATTTCAAAGTCTTAATAATAATTTCCTTTCTGATATCAACTACCTCTTTTAAATTTATGTTAATTTTAACTTGGTTTTTTTTGCATTAGCAATGACATACAATATTTTTTTCTTTTCTTATTTTGAGGAAATCAACTTGTGGAATTGCCTAGCTTGTTCCTCAATACAAGCCATATTTTGCAACCTAATAGAAACCTCATCTGCCACTTTGAAATATCTAGCATCTTTGACATCTTGTGACCAATCTCTAGCCTAGAATTAGCCTTAGGTAGGGTCTTAAATATGTTAATATTTTTTTTGGTATTGTGGAGTTGCACTAGAAGCCACTTAAGGATTGCATTTTCCAATTAGAGGGAACATAAAAATTGTCAACCTTTTCTACAATATGGGGGTATCTAGGTAACTTATCATAAGGATACGTGTCATAAGTTGGCTCCCAATTCAGGGGAAGTTTTCCCAACCTTGGGAGTCCCTCTAGAAACGCGTAACCATTTTGAAAAAATGGGTATATGTTTTAGGCTTGAGTGTCCAATGCAAAAATTTAGAAACCATGTGTGCATTTTTTCAAACTGTGTGCACATTCCAAAATGGGTTTGCATTTTTTTCAAAATGTATATGCGTTTCAAAATAGGTACACACATTTTTAAAAATGTGTATGAATTTTGAATTTTTTTAAAAAAAGTTATGCCTAGAAACCCATTTTTACACACAAATATTTTTTATTTATGAAATAAGTACACATTTTTTAATGGTTCTACATTATTTAAAATCTTAATTCATCAATAACCCTTTTCATTGGGTTTTGGGTTGGGATAGGCTTGGTGGGACCAATCATATGCCTTTGATCTATAAATTAATGGCTAATGCATTGTAATACATAAATTATGCCTTACAATTATCTTTTGATGGCCTTCATTTTCAATTTGTTTGATGACATGAAAACCTCTTGGACTTATTACTATTTAGAATTCAAATATGAGACTATTTGGGGGATTCTATTACTTTTACTTTTTCGTATTATTTATTAATCAAATTGGTACATAAACTTAAAATAGGGATGTTGTCTAAAATTTTAATAAACTTTTTATTTTTATATCTTTTGGAAAACAAGTTATATTACATCAATATACATATAATTTCTTTGAAGATTAAAAAAATGTTAAGTTTACATTGATTTATGTTGGTTGTATACTAGAGGTTTTCAAAATAGACTTTATGGTGAATAAAAAATTAATAGAAAAACAAAATATTCAATAAATAAATATGAACATCAATATTTTTTTCTTAGGTATCTTTCACAAAAGGATTTAAGAAAAATATTTTATTTACGTCAAAATATGATGTTTAGACACATGTGGTATGGTCCTGAAATAGGCATTTTAAAAAAGTGGGTTTTACACATGCCTACTAAAAAGGAATTTCTAGAGTTTTGGTATTAGAATAAATTACATATTGAAAAGTAGACTCCAGGCACTACATTTCCCATTATTGAAGTTTTTTGAGAATCAATCATTAAATTCCTCAAATTTTGAGATCAATTTAGAGAAAAGTTTAAAAATAGGAAAAATACTTCCATGTTTTGTCTGAAAGTGGGACTCAACTTCTTCGAGGCACACTTGAGGAGAGTGAACATGTGAATTATGGAGAAACATTCTAAATTGATGAGGCCTAAGGGGCCTTATTTTTGTTGTTCCATGAGGCATTAACCATGGTTTAGTCTAATTTCATAGATGAAGTGGAAGATAAATCCTCAAACACAACTAGGAATTCCCTAAGGGTATTTTTTTTTCCTTTTCGTATTTTTTTTCATTTTTTCCTTTCTCTACGGATTAAATCTAGTTGGAGAACTAGGGGATATAGTCTTAAGATCATAAGAGAAGGGACCTTTTGGATAATATTTTTTGGAAATCTCAATAACTAAATTGGAGTTCAAAATTGGGGAAATATTAAGGCTCTAACTAGGGAAGAGGGATAAATGGGAATTATATAATTTAATGATGAGAAATTTATGTAGAGGAATCCCACCTTCAATGTTTTTTTATTATTGATTGACTTAGATAAAAAACACAAAATCCAAAATGAAAAATTAGGCTTGATTCCATGATGGAAGATTTGTAAAATTGGGAATAGATGAGAGTGAAAGTGTTTAAATCCACCCTAAAGTGTGATGAGCTTGATGAAAACCAATGCTATCTCCTTCCACTTTCCTAGAGGTTCTACCATGCTGAATTAATTTTGAAGTCTAGTGATATTTTCAATGGGTTGAAGAAACTTAAAATAATTCTTGTAATTTCATTTAGGATTTTCCTACAACTAGGAATCCATAACCTTTACTGTTCAACCTAAGAGAAGAAACTACATTAATGTAGGAGGCAAAAGATAGATATTGAGTCTCCTCCTCAAAATATCCACCACTTCTATGTCTGCAGTTCTAAGTAGGTTTAGAAATAAACCTTAACTTCTACCAAATATACTTAAAAATATCTGCAAATTTTATTGTTTGTAGGAAGATACTCCATTTTGACATCTTTCTCTACAACCTTGAATCTTAGGAAGTGATACTAGATATAGATTTTTTTAGTCATTAATGGCATCAGTAGATTGTTTAAAATATTTATTATGCTTGTATTATCACACATGATAAGGATATCCTCATCACACACCAGCTCAAGATGTCTCTAAGAGAATGCTTCATCAAAATAACTTGAGTTAAACAATATGTTACAGCAATAAATCCTTCTCTTGTTGTAGACTATGGTATTGATTATTATTTCTTTCTTAAACAAGAGACCAATCTATCTTGAAAAAAAATGCATGACCACTTATAATTATCATGTCATCAAAACATATGGCTCAATTAGAATTTAATTAATCATTTTAAAAGATAAATCATGATCACTTTTTTACAAAAAACTAAAATTAAGAGTCCATTTCAAAAATCTATATCCTCTTTAATTTTCTTATCTTGTGATTTCTTTTGATTAGCTTGATATATTGCAACCAATTAGACTACAAGCACACTATATAGTCTTTAGGTAGTCTAATAAAATAATCCAACAATTGATGATCTATAATTTTTTTGATCCACTTCTAGACATTGATCATCCTTTCTTAAAGGATAACCTATAAATATGGGGATTGAAACTAGTTTCTATTTCTCCATACCAAACTTCTTCAACACCTCTTCCATATAGTTCATTTGTGAAGAGAGAATTCCATATTCTAGTAATGTTACTAGAAGACCAAGAAATAAATATAGCTCATCCATCATTGGCATATTAAATTCCTTCTTTCTCTAAAAAATTATTTCATACAATTTATCATCTCTAAAAAGAAAGATATCATCAATGTATGTACAACTAATAAAAAATGTTTATCACCTTCAAATTTGAAAGAAATGTTACTATTTGTGGAACCCTTCTTGAATTTATTTTAAAATATTAATTCCTATCCAACCATGCATACCAAGTTATAGGGGTTTCCTTGACTCCATGGAGATCTTTCTTTAGTTTGTAGACCATGTTGGAATCTTTTGAGAAATGAAAACCATCTAATGGTTCAATATAAACCTCTTCCTAAAGGTCTCAATTCAAGATTTTTGATTTGGAATTTATATGATACACCTTAAAGTTATTATACAAAAAGATATGCAAGAAACATCTTTATAGCTTCCATTCTAGCTAGGAAAGAAAAGGCATCCTTTAAATATTTACAAAAAAATAATTCCTTATTTCTCGTGAAGTACACATCTTCATTTTGTCCATTGTGAAATAGCCACTTTTTTCCTATAACATTCTTGTCCTTTGGTCTGTGTACCAATTCAAAAGTCTAATTACTTTCAGTGTTATTTAGATGTTCTTCTATTTCTTTAATCAATTCATCATCTTTCCTTGATTCTATAAATTTATTTTTATCCACCTTTGACAAGAAACATAAATCTTATTAATAAGTAGGAGATATTTACCACAACATGTTAGTTTTTTATATTTATATTAGGATTCAAATTTTTAGTTTCTTTTTCAAACAAATTGATCCATGCTTCATGAGTAATGATTCACAAGAACCTGTTAGCACGTGCAAAAATTTTTATGGCCTCATTGTCTTTCCCCTGGTCTCTATATCATTTTTTCAGGTCTCTAGCATTAACCCTTGGTTCAAAAATTCAAAAACTAGCCCTTGGTGTAAAAAACCTTTGTATTACCATGGCCTTATTATAATTTCAAGTTAAATTTTTTGGGTCACTTAAAATCCTAATCTGCATGTGCTAATTAAAGTCCTTTAAGCTGTTCGGCAGTTAGGTTTTCATGTCCAGCGGTGTCCCTTTTAATTTTTCCTAAGTTTCTCCCCCCAACGGCTTTTAATTTTTCTATAGTCCTCTGCACCTAAAATTTTCCTTAAAGCCTAAGTCTCAGCATTAATTCTTTCCTATGTTTTGGCTTATACATTTCCTGGGCTTGAATCTAAAAACATCTACATCTAACGGTTGTCGTTAAAGTGCAAGCGATGTGTCAGAGGCTTGCGCTTTTGCAAGGACCATTGATTATCTTTCATGACATTGCCTTTCTTCACAGATGGGTCCACTACCAGGTAAGCACACATGGTGTCTCCCTATTGGCCGAAGGAAATAGTGAAGTGGTAGGGCTATCAGAATGAACGAAGAATTTGTATGTCCATCTACCAGATTCTGTGACGTGGTGGTCCCTGATTCGTTGGAAGTATCCTATGTAGCATGGTGGGGTCACGCTTTGTGGTATCGGCTAAGATTCCAGATCAACAGCTAGCATGTAAGTGCATAGAATCTTTTGAGGGCTTGAGATCTTACGCCAGTCATTGATCTTTCCTAATGATGTAGCGTTTCAATGAAGTGGGACCTTTTGACAGGTGTGCATGATTGGCAATCTCTCATTGGTCCACCTATTTATGATTTGGCAGTTGTCAGTGGGTCCTAGGTTGTCGGCATGTTAGAGGGTCCTAACATCTATAGAGGATCGACGGTGGGCATGTCAGATGTATGAGATTTTGAGACTACCATTGATTCTTTTGTGTGACGTAATCTTTTCTTATGGTGGGTCCACTGCTATGTATAGTTAGTTGGTGAACGGTGATTGGTCCAGGTGTGCTAAGGTGGACTTGTCAGTGGGTCCACCGATCTCAGAGGAGTTAATATGCTATTGGATCTAATGGTTCTCATGATACCATTGATAGAAGTGGCATGATGGATAGGTCAGTGGTATGGTGACAGTTGTCGATCTTCATTAAAGGGGAAAGCTTTGCGGTGGGTCCTTTGTTAGTGATGACTGAGCGATTGTAGCAAATGATGTGGTGACATGTGGCAGGTTTTCAGTTGGGCCTAGGTGGAGTCAAAGGTCTTAGAGGTTCTGACAAAATGTTTTGCGGTTTCAATAAATTTTAATGGGTTTCACTCATTCAGGAAGAAAGATGGTAGTTCTCTAAATCTTTTGGCAGTTCAGCGAACAAGCGTTTGCATAATCAGTAAAATTTTTGGCGGTATTATTAAATTCTTTGTGAACTGGTGGAAACCTTTGGTCGCTAGTTCACCAAATGTAGCTGGGATGAGTTAAGTCCCTTTGGTCACCAGTTTGTGGGGTTAAGTGATGGGTTAGGTTTTCACTTCGCGAGCAAGAAAAGGCTTCATCGCAGGTTCATCAAGAGTTAACCTAAGGGTGGCGGTTGAGTTAAGACATAAAGGATCATGAAAAGGACAGATCTAATGACTGTGACTTAAAGTTGATTGAGATTTAGATTATGACCACCGATCAACAACAAGCTCCATAATGTAGCTGTTTGATTTCAAATTTGAATTTGTAGAGGGTTTCTCAGTGATAGAAAGGACCAAAATTGAATGTTTTCATGGCCAGATTTGATTTGTTTGGTTGCGCATGCTATTGCAGTGTGGTCCAGAGTGTTCTTTGATCATTTGCAGGGATCTGTACCATATTTTTTGTGCTTGAGGCATGTTGCAGGTGGCCAAAAGTGGTTGACAAATTTGAATTTTCATGATTTGTAGTACTTTCCCAGAGATCTATCATGAGTGCAAATCTTCCTCAGTCATGGCCAACTGGTTTTCTTCCCCCGCAATTAATTTGTGACCATTTCTAGTGGGTCTAGTGGTTGAAACCCTAACCCTAGTCATCCATAGCTTATTGCATTCTCTTTGAGGATTTCAAGATGACTAGGGGGTATATATTGCAAGATTTTTGACTTAGTGGGGGTTCCAAAACTTTTTTTTTCATCCCTGGTTGTTGTTGATGGTATTATATTGATCAAGGAGAGCCTGGATTTTTGGGTCTTTTCCTTTGGTTTTTGTTGCTTGGTGATGTATTGATTTCTAAAAATTAATGAGAATACACTCGAATTCCTATTTCAAATCTTTGATTGTCTTCTTTTTTGATTGTGGGTTCATATATGTTAAGGTCACAAAGTGGATTAGCATATGGTAAACAAAGAGTATTTTGAAATCAACTTGGAGTTCCTAACAAAGTTAGGATTAAAGCCTTTAGGGTGATTTTAGTGAGCTCATTGTTAGATTGGAATTTGATGATCATGTTTGGGAGTGAGCGGAGTAATAGGAAAAGAACTTACACTAAGCTCATTGTGTTTGAGTTAAGGTTTAGTTGATATATGTTATCAAGTGATTCTTTGCCCTGGGATAAGGCACTGATCTCTTCTCTAGAGGTAGTCCATCATCATCAATCACACACACACATTCAAATGATAAAATCTTCAGTCAATTAGTAAGGAGTATAGTTTTATATTATTTTATGATTCCTTTGAAGAAGTGAATCAAGGGTACACCTGCCTGAGCATTAAGGCTCAAAGTGTAGGAGGATCTCTTTTGATCTTTGTTAATTGGCCCTCTTCCTTGTAGACTTTGGAGTGGTGATAGAGTCAAATTTATATTAAAATTATCCATCAAAGTATAAATCTAAAAGTTGAAGATCAAAGGGAACCCCCAACAAATTGGTGACTCTATTGGGGAGAGTCTAGAGCTAAAGCTATTAAGTGCACTCTTGTTTTCCTATTGTGTTTAGTTGAAAGGTTTTCCCATCTTTGGTTGGTGGTGACTCAGAAGAGGTTAGAACCAGTGTCATACTGTAAATCATGGACAAAACAAAGAATACTAGGTCTGTTGTCAGAAAGAATCTGGAGGTCACTCTAGAGCAATTGCCTAGATAGGAGAAGAAGAGTTGGATCAGAAGGAATGGTGAGTCTACTAGTGCTCCCTTGAGAGAACAAAGAAATAACAGAGGAAGAGCACCACATGTTTCATCAAGTGAGGAATGTTCACAAGATAGAGTTTCTAGATCAAATGGTGCTCACTCTGAAGATAGATTTTATGATACCCCAGAGGTTGTATTTCAAGACAAGAGTCCATTGCCTGTAGGTCAGGATGAAAAAGCTAGAGAGATGGGTTTGGAGATTGATTTAGATCTTGATGAAGATAATTTCAAAAGAGAACCCATGAGACCATGGCAAGTCCACTTCCCATATCAAAATATTACTGATATGGATGTGTCATCAGGATCTAATGACATTATGGTAGACCCAGATGATTTAGATGCACTAAGGTTGTAGTTGGCAGAACAAGATGCCATACATAAGAGGTTACAAGAGGAGAGAGAAGCTAAAAAGGTGAATGCTCTAATAGAAAGACAGTCTCTCCTTAGGAAGATTAATGAAATGAAGGAGAGAAACAAGATGCTTGCTTCTACTCCTAAGGCTTTGCAACATGATGTCTTTGGTGATCTTGAAGCTTTGAGGAGTGAGCAAGAGCGCTTACTGCAAGATCATGAATTTGATAAAGAGGGCCCTGTGGTTAGACAGGTTCAAAGTTATGCTTCCCTCCCTAAAGATAAAGATGGGCATGAGATCACTAGGCCTACTGTTGCCGCTGGTGAGAAAGGAAAGCAAAAGGTGGTGGGACATCAAACAAGTAGATCACTGATAATACCAGGGGTCCCACCACCCAATTCAAATAAGGACACAGAGATAGAAAGAAGGAGAAAAGAAGATGAGGACTTTGCAAGAGAATTAGAGAAGGCTGAAATTGAAGCTTCCATTGTAGAAAAGAGAAGAAAGATCTAGTTCTTGAAGGCTTCATCAGCTAATGCTCTAGTTCCATTTTCTATTGAACTAGGTATGCCATCTATCACTACTACTATTCCACTAAGTAATGCTACTAGTTCAATTCCTTCTTCATCTGCTAGGATAGGTGCTGATCCTAGATAGCAGTCAAATGCACAAGTAGATGGAAATGTCAATGCAAATGTTGATCCTAGGGTTAACACTAGTTCAAGTTTTCAAAGAAGACCTATGCAATTAGAAGGCTATAGGCAAATTAGTTTTGATGGAATTCCTAGCTACCCAAATGCTTTCCCAAATGATATAAGAGATAAGCTACCTAAGTTTGCTGGTAATAATGCTATTAGTTGTGAGGAGCATCTTAGGTTATTTGTTGATATTCTTAATGATTATGAGGTAGAGCATGAGGATGTAGTCATGAAATTGTTTGTTCAATCTCTAATGGAGGATGCTAGAGATTGGCTTAAGAGACTTCCTGATAAATGTATTGATACTTGGGATTCCTTTGAGAGATGCTTTAAAGAACAGTATGGTGATAGGCCTAATGCTAGTTTCATGTTGAATGAATTCAATACCATAAGGAAAAATCAAAATGAGACCGTAGCTAAATTCAACATGAGATTTCAGAAGGGTGTGCATAAGTTGTTCCAAGTTATGTGGTTAGATGACAATGTCTATCTAACTACATACTTCAATGTATTTGATGGAAAGATGGGGTACTTGTTGAGGGAAAAAGAACCAAGAACTCTTAGAGATGCTTTTAGGATTGCTGTCAATATTGAGAACAATATGAAGATATCAAGAAAGTTCAGTGGGAAGAGAGATGACCCTAGGTTGTTTGGGGACAAGAAATACAAAAAATAAAATGATAAGAATGTTGGAACTACGAGGCAAGAAGAAGATAAATTGGATAAGGTGCTGAATGCATTGAAGGATTTGAATGCACCTGTAAGTAGGAACATTAGTGCTCCTACCAATGAAAGGCCTCATTTCAACAACAATTTCAATAAGTAGAATAGATTGCAAAACTACCCCTACAACACCCAATGGAAGGATGGTAAGCCTATTGTCCCTGCTGTAAGAGGTAACAATGACAGAGGTGTCCCTAAACCTCTACAAAAATATTCAATAAATGTCATGGAGGACATACCCTGGTGTGTTGCATGCTAGTCCGCTCATTCTACAGAGCATTGTGTGGTTGCACATTCTATGGCTGCAAATCAAGATTGTGGCAGTGAGGGGATAGATCAAGAAGAAGATCAGGATGATGTTGGATGCAACATGGCTACTTCATATCTAGGATATGAAGATGATTCTAATTTTGATGAAGAAGTAGATGTAAATGTGAAGAGACACAATCAGGCCCTTTTTTATCAAGAAGTTTTTTCTGATAGTGAAGATATTGATAAGAAGACATGTAACATGAACTCTTCTTTTGAGCTAGTAAATTTAAGAAGACCTTCTAGAGAAGAGATGGAGAGGATTACTACATAAATGATTGCCCAAGTGCAAACTAGGGGCATGGTGGCAAGGAATACAAATGAGAAAGCTGCAAGAATGTTCATAAAAAGTACCAACTCTAGAGAGCCTAATGAGAAAAAATCAAAAGGTGATCACATGGTGAAATTCAAGAATGTAAAAGGTAAGAATTGTGAGCCTAAGCGAGTTGGAGTTGAAAGAACTTCTAGTGAGATTGAGAGGCCAATTAACACAATGGCTAAGATGGAAAGAATGAGGGTGGCCAATACACCTAATGTATCAGATAAACAAAAGGATATCAAGGCACTACAGATTGAGATTCCTTCTTCTACTCCTGTTGATATGTTAGCTTTATTGTCTCAAATTACAGTCAAGGTTCCATCGTAAAAAATTGTTGAGGATCCCTAAACAGAAAGATAGAGCTATTGCATGGGTAGATAATGTTCATAACAATGATATTGCAAGCAATGGATCTTAGGACAAAGCTTTAAAAGGTTTTTGCTACTCAAGGAATTGTATCTCAAATTCCTCCTATATATTTGTACAGTTCTGTCAATGCCAACCTTGAAAACATTGATCCATTCTTTTTAAGTGTTCTTGTGAATGGAATGAAACTAAGAATTGGTATGATTGATAGTGGTGCCTCTAATATTGTCATGCCTTTTAAAATCATGGAGAAGTTTGGCCTAAAAGTTGATACAATTCAAGGTAGATGTTGTGCAATGGACCAGAGGGAGGTACCAGTTATTGGGACTATCAATGCAATGCCATATAGGCTGGCAACATATGCAGAGAAAGAGTTAACAATGAGTGTTTTGGTGGTGGACATCCCTCCTCATTATGGGATGCTACTATCTAGAAGGTGGAGTGCTACCATGGGTGGAAGTTTACAATGTGATCTGTCTTATGCCACTTTCAAGATTGATGATGAATTTGTCAAGATTGAGGGAGAGCCAAGAGTATGCCACATGATTGAGAGAAATATTGATAATGAAACTACATGTTTTCTGGATACTGATATTAATGCTTTTAGGGAAGAAATACCTATATTTGAAAAGGAAACTATTTTTTCACCTATCTCTATTGAGGTAAGTGTTAATTCTATGAAGGGTGATTTGTGGGTAATGTACTTTGATGGTGCAAATTGCAAGGATGGAGTAGGAGCACATATTCTACTTATTTCTCTTGATGGAAACACCTACAAATTTTCTTTCACATTAAATTTCTTTTGTACCAACAATATAGTAGAATATGAGGCTTTGTTGTCGGGACTGAGGTTGGCACAAAAGCATGGTATTAAATGCATAAGTGTTGTTGGTGATTTTGAGTTGGTGGTGTCCCAAGTAAGGTTAGTATATGCTTCCAAAAACAAAAGGCTAAAACAATATAGGAATGCAGTTTGGGATTTGATTGAACATTTTGATGCCTTCAATATTGAATGGAAGGATAGGAGTAACAATAAGATGGCTGACTTGTTAGCCAATATTGCAATCAATCCCATTGATATTACATTTGCTGGTATCTCTAAAGTTGAAATTTAGGGTAGGCCTAATATACTAGATAATATTGAGAATTGGCAAGTTTTTGATGATGATAATGATATCTTGAAGTTTATGAGTTGTGAAGATCAGTATCATGGTTAGGAATTTGATTGTTCAGCCTTGGTTGAGTCAGTAGAAGGAAAAGAGGTTGTCTTTGGCAATGAGGTCATTCAACTTAGAACTAACAAGGTGCCTAAGGGGCTTGTTATTTTGGAGACTGTCTTTGATAACTAGTATAGATTTCAAAAGAATATTAAAAGAGAAGATCATGCTGATCTAGAGGAGATAAATCTTAGAATAGATGAAGCACCTAAGAAAGTATACATTGGTAGAGACATATCTCAAAAGGTAAAGAAATCTTTGATTGAATTATGAAGAAAATTCAGGCATGTTTTTGCATGGTCATATGATGACCTAAAGGTTTATAGGGAAGATTTGTTTCAACATATTATTCCATTGAAAGATGATGCTAAACCTTTTTGGAAAAAAACAAAGGCCTATTAATCCTACTTTGGCACCCAAGATTCAAGAAGAGTTAATGAAGCTGAGAGATGCTGGAATTATCAAGCCTATAATGCACTCTTCTTGGGTTTCAAACCTTGTTCTTGTGAGAAAAAAGAATGGTGACATCAGGCTTTGTGTGGACTTCAGGAATTTGAACATCAGCTCATTAAAGGATAACTATTGTCTGCCCAATATGGAAGCTATGTTGTAGAGGGTAACCAGATCAGAATTGATGTCTATGATGGATGGTTTCTCTGGTTACAATCAAGTAATTGTCAAAGAATTAGAGCAATTCACGACAACTTTCACAACACCTTGGGGGACATATGTCTATGTGAGAATGCCTTTTGGTCTCACAAATACTAGTGCTACTTTTCAGAGGGCAATGGATGTTGCCTTTTCAAATTTTATAAATGATTTCCTTATTGTATATCAAGATGATTTGACTACCTATTCCAAGAAGGAAGAGGACCATTGCACCCATTTAGAGAAAATATTTGTGAGGGCCTTGGAATTTGGCATTTCATTAAATCCAAGGAAATGTTCTTTTGGTGTCATTTAAGGTAAGTTGCCTGGCCACTTAGTTGGGAAGCAAGGAGTGAGAATTGACCCTGAGAGGGTAGCAACCATTGATAAAATTTAGAGGCCAAAGAATGTTAAAGGGATTCAGTCCTTTGGTCAGGTCAATTTCCTAAGGAGGTTTTCGACAAATTTTGCAGAGGTTACTAGACATATTTCTGAGATGTTGATGAAGGGATTTGTAATCATATGGGAGGGTGAGCCTGATGAGGCTTTCAAAAATATCAAGCAGGCTATCAAAGATGCACCAGTGCTTAAGGCACCTGATTATAATGTCCCAATGCACATCTTTTCCTTTGCTTCTTTTCACACTATGTTTGTAGTTTTGTTACAAAAGAATAAGGATGGTTTTGAGCAGCCTATTGCATTTTTCAATAAATCTTTGCAGGCTGCTGAATTGAAGTATGACATAAATGAGAAATAGGCATATGCATTTGTGAAGGCAATCAAGGCTTTTAGGTGTTACTTGATGGGAGCAGTTGTGATTGCTTTTGTGCCAAGTGCAGCTGTGAAGGATATTTTCTCATAGTAGGAGGTGTCTGGAAGAAGATGCAGATGGATCAATAGGATCCAAGAATTCAATGTTGATATCTAGATTAATAAATTGGTTAGAGGATAGGGATTGGAAAAACTAATGGCCCAATCCAATCTTGATGCAAATTAGGTAAATCATTCTGAAATTGATTATACATGTGACATGGATGATTGTGTCTGGTATCAGGATATCATCTATTATCTAAGAAACATTAAATGTCAAGATAACATGAATGATAATTAGAAGAGGACATTAAAATTATAGGCCATCAAGTATGTAATTGTGAAATGTAAATTGTTTAGAAAGAATTTAGATTGCATACTTTTGAAGTGTGTTGATGAGGATCAGGCTGAAGTATTGTTGAAAGAAATGCATGAGGGAGTTTGTGGTGGACATTACATGGGTAAAAAACTACTCATAAAATCTTGAGAGCATGTTTCTAGTGGCCCACAATCTTCAAGGATGGAAAATAGTTGGTAAGGAGGTGTGATGCTTGTCAAAGATTCTCTGGTAAGCTTAAATTTTTAGGTAATGTGCTACTAAAACTAGTAGAATTTTAGGCTCCTTTCCAACAATGGGGAATTGATTTCATAGGGGAGATACGAAACAAGTCAAGTGGAGGACATTCATGGATCTTAGTTTCCACTAATTACTTTACAAAGTGGGTAGAGGCTATACCTACAAGAAATGCAACTAGTAAGGTGGTAACTGATTTTCTATTGAATAACATTGTTACAAGGTTTGGTTGCTTTGAGAGAATAGTTAGTGATAATGCAACGTGCTTCAGCTCTGCTAAATACAAGGAATTCTACAAAGGTTTGGGAATTTAGGTTTCTAATTCCTCACCTTATCATCCACAAGGAAATGGACATGCAGAATCTACTAATAAGAGTTTGATTAAAATTCTAAAGGGGATTCTTGAAAAAAATAAGAAGGCATGGAATTCAAAGCTACCATTAGCTCTATGGGCGGATAGGGTAACTGTGAAGAGGGCAATTGGTTGCACACCATTTGACCTAGTATATGGAATTCATGCAAGAATGCCTCTGAATAATTTTTTGGAAATGTATAAATTTGTTCAAATATATGATGATGACATAGATGATGAGATGCAGCTGAGAATTGAGGACCTCATTAGACTGGATGAAACAAGAAGAGAGTCAATTGCAAGAAATACCAAATTATAGTTGCAGGTTAAGAATTTGTATGATAAAAAGACTGTTGACAAAATGTTTGAGCTTGGTGATTTGGTACTAATTTGGAATGCCAAAATGGAGGATAAGGGAAAACATGGTAAATTTGATCCCATCTGGCTAGGGCCATATCTAATTCATGAGAAATGGGGCCAAGATTCATACATTGTGAAAGAATTAAATGGTGATATTCAGGAATTGCCTATTCATGGACAATTCTTGAAGAAATACTTCAATTGAAGGTATTCTATTTTCCATGAATAGTAGTTAGTTTTGTACATATTGTAATTTCTATAAATAGTTGCTTGACCCTACCCTGCTTTGTCCTGGCTTGTAGGTTTTTGGTCCTGTTTCTCTTTGTTGACAGGTTTTCTAGTGTGATGGTCTGCTTTAAACTAGTGATGCTAGATCCTTGCTATCCTTGCAAGAGGCATAAATCCCCAGATAGAGCCACTATTAGGACATGCAAAAAATTTTATGGCATCATTGTCTTTCCCCTAGTCTCTGTATCATTTTTTTAGGTCTCTGGCATTAATCCTTGGTTCAAAAATTCAAAAACTAGCCATTGGTGTAAAAACCCTTTGTATTACCTTGGCCTTGTTATAATTTCAAGTTAACTCTTTCAGGTCACTTAAAATCCTAATTAGCATGTGCTAATTAAAGTCCTTTAAGCTATTCGGTGGTTAGGTTTTCATGTCTGGTGGGGTCCCTTTTAATTTTTCCTAAGTTTCTCACCCTGACGACTTTTAATTTTCCTTAAAGCCTACGTCTCAGCATTAATCTTTCCTATGTTTTGGCTTATACATTTCTTGGGCCCGGCTCTGACAACATCTACATCTAATAGCTTTCGTTAAAGTGAAAGTGATGTGTTAGAGGCTTGTGCTTTTGCGATAACCATTGATTATCTTTCATGATGTTGCCTTTCTTCGCAGATGGGTTCACTGCTAGGTAAGCACACATGGCATCTCCCTATTGGCCGAAGGAAATAGTGAAGTGGTAGGGTTGTTAGAATGAAGAAAGAAATTGTATGTCTATCTACTGGCTTCTATGATGTGGCGGTCCCTGATTCATTGGAAATACGCTATGCAACACAGTGGGGTGACGCTCTATGGTATCAACTAAGATTCCAGATCGGCGGCTGGCATGTAAGCACATAGAATCTTTTGAGGGCTTGAGATCTTACGCCAGTCATTGATCTTTCTTGATGACATATTGTTTCAATGAAGTGGGACCTTTTGATTGGCGTGCATGATTGGTAGTATCTCATTGGTCCACCTATTTATGATTTGGCATTTTTCAGTGGGTCTTGGGTTGCCGGCATGTCAGAGGGTCCTAACATCTATAGAGGATCAATGGTGGGCATGTCTTCACAAGGGTTGTGTTAGATGTATGAGATTTTGAGATGACCATTGATTCTTTTGTGTGACGTAACCTTTTCTTGCGGCGGGTCCACTGCTACATATACTTAGTTGGCAAATGGTGATTGGTCCAGGTGTGCTGAGGTGGACTTGTCAGTGGGTCCACTGGTCTTAGAGGAGTTAATACGCTGTAGGATCTGATAGTTGTCATGATACCGTTGATAGAAGTTGCACAATGGATAGGTCAGCGGTATGGTGACAGCCATTGATCTTCATTAAAGGGGAAAGTTTTGTGGTGGATCCTTTGTCAGTGATGACTGAGTGATTGTAGAAAATGATGTGGTGACATGTGGTAGGTTTTTAGGTGGGCGTAGGTGGAGTCAAAGGTCTTAGATGTTTTGACAAAATGTTTAGCGGTTCTGATAAATTTTAATGGGTTTCACTCGTTCGTGAAGAAAGATGAAAGTTCTCTAAATCTTTTAGCAGTTCAGTGAACAAGCGTTCATGTAATCGCTAAACTTTCTAGTGTTATTATTAAGTTCTTTGCAAACTGGTGAAGACCTTTGGTCACCAGTTTGCTAGATGTAGCTAGGATGAGCTAGGTCCCTTTGGTCACCAGTTCATGGGTTAAGTGATGGGTTAGGTTTTCACTTCTCGAACAAGAAAAGGCTTCGTCATAGGTTTGTTAGGAGTTAACCTGAGGGTGGCAATTGAGTTAAGACATAAAGGACCACAAAAAGGAGAGATCTAATGGCTGTGACTTAAAGTTGATTGAGATTTAAATTATGACCGCCGATCAATAGCAAGCTCCATAATGTAGCCGTTTGATTTAAAATTTGAATTTGCAGAGGGTTTCTTAGCGACAAAAAGGACCAGAATTGAATGTTTTCATGGCCAGATTTGATTTGTTTAGTGGTGCTTGCTATTGTATTTTGGTCCAAGGTTCTTTGATCATCTATAGGGATCTATACCATATTTTTTATGCTCAAGGTGTGTTGTAGGTGGCCAAAAGGGGTTGACAAATTCAAAGTTTCATGATTTGCAGTACTTTCCCAGAGATCTATCATGAGTGCAAATCTTCCTCAATCATAGCCGACTGGTTTTCTTCCCTCACAATTAATTTGTGACCATTTCTAGTGGGTGTGGTGGTTGAAACCCTAACCCTAGTCATCCGTAGCTTGTTGCATTCTCTTTGAGGATTTCAAGATGACTAGGGGGTATATATTGCAAGATTTTTGACTTAGTGGGGGTTCCAAAACTTTTTTTTTCATCCCTGGTTGTTGTTGATGGTATTATATTGATCAAGGAGAGCTTGGATTTTTGGGTCTTTTCCTTTGGTTTTTTTTTCTTGGTGATGTATTGATTTCTAAAAATTAATGAGAATACACTCGAATTCCTATTTCAAATCTTTGATTGTCTTCTTTTTTGATTGTGGGTTCATATATATTAAGGTCACATAGTGGATTAGCATATGGTAAACAAAGAGTATTTTGAAATCAGCTTGGAGTTCCTAACAAAGTTAGGATTAAAGCCTTTAGGGTGATTTTAGTGAGTTCATTGTTAGATTGGAATTTGATGATCATGTTTGGGAGTGAGGGGAGTAATAGTCAAAGCACTTACTCTCAGTTCACTGTGTTTGAGTTAAGGTTTAGTTGATATATGTTATCAAGTGATTCTTTGGCTTGGGATAAGGCACTGATCTCTTCTCTGGAGGTAGTCCATCATCATCAATCACACACACACATTCAAATGATAAAATCTTCAATCAATTAGTAAGGAGTATAGTTGTATATTATTTTATGATTCCTTTGAAGAAGTGAATCAAGCGTACACCCACCTGAGCATTAAGGCTCAAAGTGTATGAGGATCTCTTTTGATCCTTGTTAATTGGCCCTCTTCCTTGTAGACTTTGGAGTGGTGATAGAGTCAAAGTTATATTAAAATTATCCATCAAAGTAAAAATCTACAAGTTGAAGATCAAAGGGAACCCCCAACAGAACCCATCTCTCATGATAATGAAAGTAACACTTAGCACTCATTTCATCTCTGTCATGCTCTCACAAGTGAGCCACAAAGAATCTTAGGTTGTCACCCATTGTAGTACTAATCCAACTCAAGCAAGATTAACCAAAAATTTTCTTCTGAGATTAAGCTAACTTATCTTGCAACCCCATTTTCAAAACCTTTTTCAAATGATGTGCCTTTTATGAATTCATTACATAGACCCTTTCTATCATTACTTGATATAAGTATGAGATCTTTTCGACAAGTCAAATTTTGATATTTCTATAAAGGTTCAATGATACTCCTAAGAGTTTTTTTTTATCATTAGTTATCAGGAACTTATAATAATTTTAAAACTCATTCGGTAATGAAGGAAAGACAAATCAATAAAGAACATAAGCTATTCGATAAAAGGGACTAAAGGAGAAGGTAATCTATGTAAAGGAAAATGAAGTTTAGTCATCGAGAAAAGTAGAATGAAGCACCGAGTTGTACCAAGATTAAAAAAACAAAAACAACCTAACTGAGAACATGAGAGACTTACTCAGCAAGAGGAAAATGCATTACTGAGCATTAAAAGCCAAGATACAGATAAAATCTAGATACATTGAATCTGGACACCAAACAAAAAATAGTTTACAAATCTTGAAGAAATTGTATGACAAAGAATTGGAGATTTAAACATTATGATTATATGTGATTACAAGGTGATATTGATGAATGAGAATTAAGTATAATATATGCATTGGAGGAGTAACCAATGGTAGCATGACTTGAAGAGATGATTCTAGAACATTAGACCTGCTTCTAGAATTGTATATAAATGAATATAAGTTTCAACATTAGTACGTATGTGAGAGGCGATTGCATATATGAAGTAGCGATTATAGAAAGGAGGTGATGAGAAGAGATCTATCAAGCACAAAGCAGTAAAGACTAGAGTTGAATCTACCGATTACTACATTATTATTGTGAGAAGTTAAAAGTATGAAGTAATAATTTATTGAGCATATAGAGTCTCAAAATCATAAGTAGATGCAATCTTAATAGACAAGTTTGTGTTGCTGATTAAAAAGTAATCAGAGTTGTAAAGTCTCTTAAATGAGCAGATCTTAACAGGTCTTACATTGTAAATCCTTTAATCGAGTAGAGTTCTTAGATTAGAAATGTAAAATCCTTTAGCATGGTAGACTTAACTATTCTTAAGACTCTTAACCAAGTTAATACTCTTAACAAGGTAAGCTATTTGAAATATCTAACAATGTAGTTCTAACAGAGCAAACTTTTTACTGTAGTAGTGAAGTTTTGTGGGTGTCATCCCCACCACAAATTTTATCCTAACAAGGATTTTTGTGATATGAAAATGATTTTTTTAAATATTTATATGTTATTTTCTTTATATGTTTTATGTGATGCAGACAAAAGTTATGAGTTCAGTAAATGGTTAAGAAAAAAAGTATAGATAGTTTAAAAATTGTTTAATAGTATTGATTCATCCCTCCCCTCTCAGTACTCAAATTTACATACTTAGTCCAACAATTGGTATCAAAGAAGTGTCTCTTATTAGGAAGCTTAACCACTTGACAAGAACAATCTAGAGAGATGTAAAATTATAGGTAGGAAAGGGTGATTGATAACATGGAAATGGAACTAAGAATGGCTAATGACAAGATCGATGAATTGAGGAGAAAACTGAAACATTCAATCAATAACAGAAAGGAGCTAGCACATCAACTGAAGGACACTCAAGAACAGGTTTAAGAATTTGAAGAATAATCAAAGGGAAGCATGTCTGATGAATCTAAATCTGCAATATTAAAACTGATTGAAAAGAACAAAAACTTAGCTGATTTGGTGAAAGCAAGGAAAAGAGAAAAAGAAGCTCACTCGGTAAGGATGTGTGAAGTCCTAGAACAAAAAGGAAAATTAGAAGATGAAAAAATAATGGTAGAAGATGAGAGAAGAAAAACAAACACAATAATAAATGAGAAAGATGGGGAAATACTAACGTTGACACAAATTCACTACAACTTGATAGACCAACTAGTAAGTGCAAATCAGGATGTTGCAAGGAAAGTTGGAGAGATTAATGAGCTGAGACCTAAGAATGAACATTTAAAGAATCAACTGAAATCTAAAAAAGATGTTAATGAAGTCTTGAAAAAGATGAAGAATTACTAAGGATATTAGATGAATAGAAAAGAGGTTAGAGACAATCGAGAGATACTTTTGGAGCTGGATACAATGCAAATAATACTATCGAGAAATGTGAGTCCTCCAAACAAGAAGCCAACTGATAATTTTGTTATCCCTTTAAAGAAACAAAGCCTACTTCCTATCACTGTGGGAAACTAGGAGATAAAACTTATAATGTTTGCAGGAGCAAAAGAGGTAATCCACCAAGCACTCCTAATTTTAATGGTCATTGTTACAATCACAATAAGTATGGTCATAAGGCATTTGAGTCTAGATTAAGGGTTGTTAACAATTCAAGGAAGAAAAAATTCAATGGATACTATAACAAATATAATAGATATGGTCACAAGTCTAAATAATGTAGGTAAGAAAGAAAGAATCAGAAATGGATCCCTAACTAACAGAATCTTATAAACAACCAAAAAGGATCAACTATTGATCTCAATTATGAATCAGATTACAATGCCTGGTGTGAAACCTGCAGTATTGTGAAATTTGACATAAAAGCTGAAAAGACTAACAATAAGATTGCAAGCCAAAAAGTGTCTCCATTCTATTCAAAATTGGAGTTTAAACTAGTCAGATGGATCCCAAGGGTCACACAAATCCCTTGGAATTGAAATGAAGAGTCATCATAATATTTATTATAATTAAACTATTTAAACTATCAAAATTTATCAAAAAACTATATATAAAATTTAGGTCCACTTGGAGAAGGCATAACTTTCTCATCCTAGCTCTGAATCATGAACCGTTTGATGCGTTGGAAAGGTATTCAAATAATCTTGAACCAAATTTCAGAAATAGCAATGCATTGAAGACCCTCAAAATTGTAATTTACTAAAACATATGAAATTTTGAAAAATTAATCCTGATCAACTATACAATGGGACTAGAATACAAGATTCACTTGTACTACATGTGGGATATTTGGTCAAATTTTTGAAAATTTCTTTAGGATGCATGGTATTAACAATAGAACCTCATGGAGAAACTTTGGCATGGATTATTTTCATTGTCACAAGGTCGATCACCTAGCCAAAGACTGCAGGTACTAAGGTAAAGCCCTGACCAAGGAACAACCAAATGAAAAAGGTCAAGTAAATATTAATGAGATAAGAAATTAAATTAATAGGACATGAAGAAGGAAGTCTCAAGATGATGGAATTAAAATTGGAACAACTGATGGCACCACATCCTCTAGATTAGGTGCACCTATCTTTAGTTAATTGGTCAAAGGTATGTGTAGGATTTGATCCTAAATTCCGTCTTAAATCAGTTCCTAGAATGTGTGAAAAGATCCATATTAGCATTATTAAGATTCATTTAGATATAAAATGTGAATTTTTCATTTCATATTATGATTAGTAAAGTGGATGATATTTTGTTCCATTTGGTGAAAGAAAATGTATTTTGGTTATCAGTGAAATCAAGTTGGTAAAGAGAATTTAATAAAAATAATATAACCATTGGAAACCCTAATCAAGGAAAATCTATAAATAGAGGTCGTGCTATTTTGTTTTCACCTAACACTTTTCTAAGCATTTGACATAGAAGAGAATACTAAGTAATTCCAAGTGATCATTCAAGAAAACCCAAGTAGTGTGACGCAAGGGAGGATAGATAGTGGGGCATATGACACTCCTAAGACCAATCCTATTTATAGATAAATAACTCAGAAGAAAAAACACAGAGATGGAGAGAAGAAACACAGATATATTCTATTAACTCATTCAAGCTTCATACATTCCCGCATGTAAGGCCTTCCCAATTACGGCCAATACAATGAATTTCAATCATAGAATAGTCCTCATATATGTAAGGATCCAAAAATTCAGATTCTATCTTCCTAACTATATGCCCCCTAATCATAGAACATCTCAAATTATTTATACAAGAGGTCACTAAATAGGTCATCTCTAAAGATCTACTAGTTCTAGCATTGTAGAAAGTAACGAGCCAGATTTAGGTCCACATGTTTCCCAATGAGAGATCCCATCATTAATATTGTGCCCAAAACTAACTACACATGTTGACCAACATCAAATAATTAAATTTCACCAGTTGGTGAGCTCACGAATTGATAAATACTGAACACACCAAAACAACTTGGTAAAGGAAACAACACAATGGTAACCGATCTCTTGAGTGACCAATAGGCACACTTCACTGAGAACCCAAAATAATTTACCAAGGAAACAAAACAAGCTACCAAGTAGCCAAACAAGCTCTAACATATTTTTGGTTGATCCAGGATTCTGATAAACCCAAGATGCTCCAAGATCAGACACTTGAGGATGGAAAGAAATGATTCTATGAATCATGTATTAGGTACAACCTGAGTTGAATCCAACTCAGATTGACAAATACATGTTCTAAATTAAATTGATCTATTCTATCACTTTACCAAATAATCCATGTAATCCTTTCCTCTTGTGCTTCTGCCAGCTCTTTGTTCCAAAATTTGCTCAAATTCCTCAATTAGCTTCTTAGGAAAATCACTTGGTACTATAACTTCTTCATCAGGTTTATGATACTCATACAAATATGAAATGTTGAAAATAGGTGATATATCCATGTCATCGGGTAACTCAAATTCATAAGCATTTCCACTGTCAAATTTCTTCAATACTTTGTAGGGACAAAATTTCTTCATCTTCAACTTACCATATGTTCCAACTAGAAATCTTCCTTTCTTCAAATGAACCATCA
Source organism: Chamaecyparis obtusa (assembly GCA_027943335.1). Taxonomy (NCBI): domain Eukaryota; kingdom Viridiplantae; phylum Streptophyta; class Pinopsida; order Cupressales; family Cupressaceae; genus Chamaecyparis; species Chamaecyparis obtusa. The sequence continues at coordinate 175,779 of BSBK01001698.1, forward strand.
CCTTATCACCAACGTCAAAAATCTTATGTCTTCTTAACCTATCTATACTATTCTTGTATTTACAATTAGTCTACTCCAACTTATGTTTCACTTCCTCATGCAATGACTTCATAAACTTAGCAAATTCTTCCCCTTCAGCACTCCTCTCTTCTTAACCAACAATATCTCTTAAGTTTGATATACCTCTTAGTTGTATGACATTAACCATCTCAAAAAGTGTCTTTCTAGTACTCATGTACACTAGATTATTGTATGCACACTCTTCTTGGGCTAACATCAAATCCTAATTACTTGATTTGTCTCCAACTAAGCATCTCAAAAAGTTACCCACACTTGTATTTGCAACCTCTATTTTTCCATCATTTTGTGGATGAAATGTAGAACTAAATTTCAACTCGATGTTCATCTTCTTCCATAGAGTCTGTAAAAAATAACCAACAAAATTACTCTTGTGGTCGGAGATGATACTCTTTGGGAATCCATGCAATCTGATAATATCCTTAAAGAAAAGATCAGATATATACACTGCATCTAATGTTTTCCTACATGATATAAAATTTTCCATATTGGAAAATCTATTCACAACAACAAATATGGAATCATTTCCTCTTCCTGTCCTCAGCAAGCCAAGAAAAAAATCCATGTTGATATATCTCCTATGTTTCTCAACAACATAAATTGGTGTATACAATCTAGTATTATAACTTACTCCTTTTCCAACTTGACAAATTCCACAACTCTTCACAAATTTTTGAACATCCTTGTACAACTGAGGCCAAAAATACCTTTCCTTAAGAAAACTCAATGTCTTATCAATACAAAAATGTCCAGCTAAACCACTAATATTTTTGTCCTATATCAAATTAGTTCTCATTGATCCTCTTGGTATACATATTTTAATTCCTTTGAACACCATACCTTCTTGAATGAAATAGTATTCAAACTTACCTTGTTGACCTATTATAGGTGCTCTGCACATTCTCCACTACTCAAAAAAATTAGGGTCAGTTTCGTACAAATTCTTCATATCCTCAAAACCAAGAGCCTCAATTATAATTTTAGTCATCAAATATCTTCTTCTACTCAATACATCAACAACTTGGTTAGAAACTCCACTCTTATGCTTGATTATAAATGTAAAAATATGAAAATACTAAACCCATTTAACATGTCTCTGATTTAGCTTATTCTGACTACCTAAATACATTAAAGCTTTATGATGAGTATACAACACAAATTCCTTTGGCATCAAATAATGTCTCCATTTCTTCAGGACTTGAACAATAGCATAGAATTCCTGATCATATACAAAATAATTCCCTTTTGCATCATCCAACTTCTCACTAAAGAAAGCAATAGGTTTACCTTCTTGACTCAACACAACTCCTATTGCACTTCCACTTGCATCACATTCAACTTGGAATAATTTATTTAAAATAGGTAAAGATAATAGAGGCAATTCAAAAACCTTCTTTTTCAAAGTCTCAAAACTCTTATTAGCTCCATGTGTTCACTTGAATTATCTTTATCTCCTCTCATAGTCTCGTTCATAGCATTGCAAATTGAACTAAAATTTTTGATGAACTTTCAGTAAAAACTTGCTAGACCGTGTAATGATCTTACCTCGCTAATATTTTTAGGTGTAGGCCAATCAAGAGTAGCTTCAACCTTTTTAGGATCTATCTTCAAACCATCAGCTAAAATCCCAAATCCCAAATATAGAATCTCCTCTTTCATGAATGAACACTTCTTCAAATTAATCAATAATTTTTCATCCTTCAATCTCTGTAATACTTGTTTAATATGAAACACATGATCTTCTCTGGTTTTACCAAATACCAAAATGTCATCTAAGTATAATATGACAAAGTTACCTAATAATTTCTTCAGAACCTCATTCATTAACCTCATAAAATTACTTGGTGCATTAGTTAAACCAAAAGACATAGCCAAACACTCATAAAAACCTTATTTTGTCTTATAAGTCTTTCATTGATCACCTTCTCTGATTCTAATTTGATGATATCCACTCTTCAAATCAATCTTTGTAAAATAATTTTTTCCACTCAAACAATCCATTATGTCATCCCTTCTTGGTATAGGAACAAATACTTAACTATTATCTTGTTGATTTCTCTTCAATTAGTAAATGTTTTGCATTCTCCAATTTTCTTTGGTGCCAACCCAGCCAGTACTGCACATGAAATCAAACTTTCTCTTATCAAACCATTCTTAAAAAATTCAATAACCTATCAGTTAAGTTCCTAATTCTTGGTTGGTGTCAGTCGGTGTGGTGCTTTATTTAGTAAACTAGCTCTAGGAATCAAATCCATACAATGACTTATACGTTGCATTATTGTGAAACCATCAAGTACATTATCATAAATGATCTCTTTGTACTTCATGAGAAAATTCTCAACCTCTACCGACACTTTATCTTATACTTTCTCACTTGTTTTGTTAGGAATCAAAGCATAAAAAACATCATTTTTCTTCAAATCCTTACCAAACTGTTTACCTTCCATCAAAAAAAGTTTCATCGATGTACATATCTCACTAGCAGATTCTTCAACCAAAGGTAACAAGATTTGTCTTTTTCCATAATCCCAAATAGTATATTTATTCAATCTCCCATCATGTATAACATGTCTATCAAATTTCTAAGGTCTACCCAACAAATCTGATAACAATCCATAGGCATAACATCATGCAACAAATTACCATAATATGTTCTAATCTTCAAATTCACAAAACATTGTTCACTTACCATTAGTGTATGTTCATCCTTGATCCATGTAACTAGATAAGGTTTTGGATGTTTCAACCTTTTCAACTGCAACTTTGTAACCATTTCTTCTGATGCCAGATTCTTTGAGCTTCCACTCTCAATGATTACTTTTGAAAATTTATCTCTAACTATACATCTAGTTTTGAACAAACTTTTTCTTACTTGATCTTCCTTGGTTTTTTAACTCTATAATGCTCTCCTAACCATCAATTTTCCTTCCTTCTCAAGCTCAATTGGTGAAACGTCATGTACCAAAACATTTCTACTACTATTGACCTTCTTATTTGCATTTGTACACTCAAAAGATCTATAGCCTTCACCACAATTGCAACAAGTTCCTCAAAATCTTCCTCTACCATATCTACCTTAGGAGTAGTTACCTCTTCCCCAGAAGGAGCTTTCACCTTTCCACTTGATCTTCCCTTTGTCATGATTTTTTTTTTCTTGATCAGATCTACTATTTTCTCCATAGGATTTGCCTCTTCCTCTAGGGAATCTACCACCTCTTCCTCTTTTTCTTTTCACATGTATTTTGTTTAATTTTTCCTCACCTTTTAGGGAAAAATGATAAGCTTCTTCAATTCTCTCCATTTTCACCAAACTAATCTCTTCTTGCATAGGAATTATTAACCCATTCAGGTATCTTCTACCTATTTCCACCTCATCTTTTGTATGTCTAGATATCATGTCTAATTTGTAAAATTTCTCAGTGTAATCTTTTACTGAACTATCTTTCTTCTTCAAACCTTTCATTTTCCTAACTAGGTTAATATGATAATCACAAGGTAGAAAAATGCCTTCGAATTTTTTTACCATCTTACTCCATACCTTAATTTTGTCTTTACCTTTCTTCTTTTTGTCTAATTGTAAATTTTAACACCACAAGGATGCACGGCCTTTCAACTTGGTGCTTGTAATTTTCACCTTATCCTCCTCTGATATGTTCTTATATTCAAATTAGTTCTCCATCTCATTTATCCAGTCTATCGACTCATTTGAATCTAGTCACCCACTATACTCAAGAGGTTTAAAGTGCGTGTAGATTTCAAACTAGTCAATGCCTTCAAGAATCTTTCTTCTCCTTGATCCATTATAGATGCACATGCGACTTATTACCACATTTATTCAAATTCATCATAACTAGCATCTTCAAGATGTCTTCCACAATGTTGTGTTATCACAAAAAAATATAATCTAGCAGCAATCTACCTTAGCATATGAGCTAAGCTTGGATCTGCATCTTGCCTCTCTCAAACCATCTTGAAACCCTCTAGAATTGCAGGTCAAGTCACAATCTACTACCCCACAATAATATCACCAACTAGGGCTTAGAGGAAGGAATCTCCAGATCTAACCTTTTCTTTGATACCACCTAACACAAGGGAGGATGGATAATGGGGCCTAGGGAACTCCCAAGACCAATCGTACTTGCAGATAAATAACTTCAAAGCAACAACATAGAGATGGAGAGAAGAAATGTAGATATATTGTATTAACTCATTAAAACTTCATACATGCCAAGCTATGAGGCCTTCCTAGTTACGGCCAATATAATGAGTTTTAATTACAAAATAGTCCTCATATATGCAAGGATCCAAACTTCCAGAAACTGTCTCCCTAACTAACTGCCCCCTAATCCTAAAACATCTCTACTTATTTTATATAAGAGGCCACCCAACAAGTCATCTCTAAAGATCAATTAGATCTAGCATTGGAAAAAGAAATGACCTAGATTTGGGTCCACACATTTCCCAATGACTGATCCCATCATTACTATTATAACAAAAATTAACTACACATCTTAGCCAACATCAAACAATTAAATTCCATGGGGTGGTGAACTCGGGAATCGAGCAACACTGAACACATTGCACCAACTTGATAAAGGAAATAATAGATCGCTAACTAAGCTCACCAATGAATGATAGGAACACTTCATTGAGAACTCAAAAGAAGTTACTGAGAAAAAAAAACAAGCTACCAAGTAGCCAAACAAGCTCCAATACATTTTTGGTTGATCCAGGATTTCCATAAACCTAAGATGCTCCTACGTCACAATGTAAATAAAACTCAAGGTATTTTTGGTATCTCCTGAGTTGTGTTCCTGAAATCAAGATGCTATTCTATTGAAGCTCTATTTATTTGAAGATTATTTTTGAGTATCCAATGGTGCCCAAATTTCAAAAGCCTATTATTGTTGAGAAGGTTGACCCTCTCAATCTGAAATACAAGTTTCCTCCCACCATTGCTACTGAAGTTGACAAATATGGAGCCCTATCATAGATTCCACTGAGATTGATACTCATTGAATATTTTTGCACCTTCATATGCTATAAAATTAAAGACATCTAACAAGATGAAATTGACACATCTTAAAGAAATTTATGCATAAAAAGAAAATTGAAAGATGACCACACACATCTAGAAACCAAGGATTTGGTCCATGCTATGCATGTACTGACAGTTTTCAAATAAGAATGGATGAGGATGGTTTTTAACCAAGTATGTGATCAGTTCATGTGGCTTGATGCACCTATTAAGATGACTGAGGATGTATTACACATTTTCATAGGATTTTAGGTCAGTGATAGACTGAGGGCATACAAGAAAACTGATAAGAATAAATTATGTGAGCTTACTCAAGGCAAATGGAATGGTAGAGTTTTGAATTTTTCTACTATTGATGATATTGAGCTAATATTCCCAAGAAAAATCATATCATACTGAATATTCTAGTCATCTCAAGTAGACAGTGTACCCTATGGAGTAATTGATATTGCCTATAATATTTTTAAAATGGACATGATGATAGGCCTATGTGAAATATTGTTGAAATAATTGGATGACAACATGAATACTATTAGGAAAGCAAAGTCCAATACACTGAATTTCAAACCATTACTGATATGCATTTTCTTTTATTTTCATAACTTGTTTCCTACAATTGGTGAAGTAGTTTGGGAAGAAGATAAACTGATTATCTATCAAATCAATGAATATATTCAAAGCATAGGAGAAAATTTTGATATGGTCATGAATGATTACTTTACTAAATTTCAAATAAAGATGCATATGATATTTAGGATTCCACCCTAGCTAGTGGAACAATATAAGGATGATTTATGTTTTGAGGTAGATATAGATACATGTATAGTAAGAGTTTTGGAGCCAAGAACCATGTGGCTACCACCTATGGGATTTGAAATGGACATTGATGTTGCATCAATACAAATAAAATGACTTTTAGAGAAACCAGTTAATAGAAGTGCAACTTGGTATGGTACTTATGAAGAAGTTAAAGAGTAATCAAATTAGGTATCTTGATACCTAAGGCCATAAGAAAAACTAGCAGGATAATCAGTAACTTTTCAAAAAAAAAGGGTATTCTTGTTGAGGAAGAAGAATTTTAACCAATAGAGGTTAAGGGGAAGAAAATAAGAATCAAGAAAGAGACCCTAGTCCAATCGGTGTTAGACCATAAACAAGGTCTTCCTCCACACTGAGAGAAGAAGAAAGTAGAGATAGAACCACTGAAGACTAAACCCTACATAAGAAATAAAAATGCTACTAGAAGGTGTAGGAGAAAATTGAAGCTACATGAAGAATGTGAAATTGAGTTAGAGGAAGTTCCATAATTTAAAGTTGTACAAAGTCAAGTTCCAAAAGTTCAAGATCTTGATGAATTGGTCAAGAAACTTAAGAAATATGGAGATTATTTAGGTTTGAAACAAATGAAATATGAGAAAAGGAGTGATGAAGAAAATGATAAAATTGAAGAGGTTGTTGTATTTACTTTAAATAAATTCAGAACTACACTAGTTGAAGTAGCACCAAATATGGTTGATGAGTTATATCAGAAGATTGATGCTATATGGAAATATTCTATAGCATATGAGAAGCAAATGAGGGAGATATCCCTAGCTATTATAGTCCATGACCTAACTAAAAGAGGAATCAAGGGTACTCTATAAGAATACTCATAGAGATTTTGAGTAAAAATCAAAGAACTAAGTGTCATGGTCGGTAAGTTAGAGGAAGTACAAAATGAGACTGATGATCTATGGATAAATACTTTCTCTCTTGATCAACCACATGATGAAGAGGTCAAATTAAAAATAGGCAAGTTAGATCCAATTGACTTGCCAATAAACAAAGATGAATTTATAATTGAGGATACCATATATCAGGACTCTACTAAGAACATAAAAGATGATGAATATATCATGGAAAATGAGACCAAACTAACTAAGGAAATGAATATACACAATTCTTCCAAGGCAAGGGTGATGGAACAAGAAGATCCTGTAATTGATAAAGTATTGAATTTTCCTGAGATTGATGATGTAATCTTAGAGGTAACCAAAGATGTTCCAATAGTTGTTGATGCCCCCACCAAACTAGCACATGGGTCTACAACAAAGGATAATGAGGAGACTAAAGAGACCGAGATAAAAAAAGGTCAGAATGAAGAGTCAGTAACTCCTACTGAGACTATAGAACAAATAAAGGAACATGAAAAAGTGAAATAAGGGAAACAAGAGAACAAAGAAGAAGAAAAAATCTAGAAGAGAATAAGAAAGAAAAAGAAGAAAAAAATGAGGAAATTATTACTGCACAATGTGATGCAAAGAAGGCATCTACAGTGAAAGAAAAAACCAAGAAAAGGAAGAATGAAAAAGAAGTTGATGTAAGACAACCTATTATTATTCCTAAGTTGATATTTCAACCATAAGCCCAAAGGAACTATCAAATTTCAAAGACTTATTGAAGAGAAGACTTTCACAAGACAAATTGATTGCAAAGAATCAGAAGACTAATGTTTTGGAGAATATCAAAGATATATTACATGAAATTGTAGCAGAGGATCATGTAAATGAAAAATGAGATATATACAAACAGCTACAAGAATTGGTATAACAAATAAACTAACTTGGTACCGAGACATCAAAATACTTTATGCAAGTGCATTAGAAGAAAATGGAAGATAAAATGATTGAAGAACTTCTTCAATTAGTTGCATTGAATAAGGTAACTCTATTTGAGTTAGTTACTGAATTGGAGAATGCACTCCAAAACATTCTTATATTATTTGAAAACATTTGTTTATTTTCATATTTCATTAAGGACATCACAGAAAAAGATGAGAATATTAAGAAGGAGTTGACTGAGAAGTTAGCTAAAGGTTTAACTGAGCCTAATTCTTTCAAAGGATTTTTATGAAAATATTAAGAACTTAATGGGTGTGAAATATGAGCTAAGAAAAGAGGAGAATCAAATCATAATGGATATCATGGAAATCCAAATATTTTTTATACACCACATTGAATCATTATAAAACTAGGTACATAAAGCCAAAGATTCAATCAACACACTTGATGTTAGTGTGATGGACAACATGGTGAGTTCAAAAGCTGATATCAATGAAAAAATTATAGTGTTACGGACACTAAAATATTTATGGAAGGCATCACTAAAGGATGCACAAGATAGGCATAAATATATTATTGACAAGATCACTTCACCACAAAAACAGTAAGTTGTTATTTTGGAATTTTTTGCTAAAAAAGAGGGAATATATTATATGAAAAAATGGGAAATAGAGTGTACTAAGGAAAATATGTTATATGGAAATATTTAAATGAGATATTCAAATAGATAATATATACAAAATATGGATGGAGATGTGTACATGAAGTATTACTTTAGGAGGAGTAATAAGTTTACCAAGGAATGGATACATGGACAATTTTGCTAAGGATAATTTTTGATGACTTTGAAGTTTTTTAACAAAGATACCAAACTAATTCTAAAGGGGGAGATTGATACTCCTAAGATTTATTTTATTTTCATTATCTATGAATAATTCATAATGTTTGTCAAAGTCATTCGATAATGAAGAAAAGATAAGTCGATAAAGCACATAATCTATTCGGTAAAAGGAAAGTAAGGTGACGGTAATTTTGGTAAAGGAAAAGGAAGTTTAGTCACTGAAAAAAGAACCAAGGATGGATTTTTACTGAGATACAACATCAACCTAATTGATAAGATGGGACAGTTAACGAGCAAGAGGAAAAATTTTTACCGAGCATGATGGGTCGGCATAAGGAGAATCTCTAAATACATTGAATATGGACATCGAATAGAAAATACTTTACAAATCTCAAGGAGATTTTATGATAGATAATTGGACATTTAAACATGATGATTATATGTGGTTAAAAGGTGAGATCCACAAATTAGAATTAAGTATGATATATGCATTGGAGGAGTAACTAATGCTAGCACCGCTTGCAGAGATAATTCTAGAACATTATCACTACTTCTAGAATTGTACATATATGAATCTATGTATGAAGATTAGTACACATGTAAGAGGATATTGCATGTGTGAAGAAGAGATTGGAGAAACAAGGTGATGAGAAGAGAAGCTACCGAGTACAGTGAAGTAAAGAGAAGAGAGTAATTGTGAATCACATTTGAATCTTTTGAGTACTAAATTATTATTGTGAGAAGTGAATAGTATGAGGTAATCAATTATTGAGCATGTAGAGTCTAAAAAGAAAAAGTAGATGCATGTTTAACATACAATTTTTTGTTAGTGATTAAAGAGTAGTCAGAGTTGTAAAGTATCTTAACTGAGAAGATCTTAAGAAGTTTTACATTATAAATCCATTAATCGGGTATAGTTCTTATATTAGAATTATAACATCCTTTAGCAAGGTAGACTTGACTGGTCTTAAGACTTTAAATCAGGTTAATACTCTTAATAGGGTAAGCTATCATAAATAGCTTATAGTGTAACTCTAACTGAGAAAACTTTTTATTTCAGTAGTGAAGTTTTGTAAGTGTCATCCCACCGTAGTGTTTATCCTCTAACAAGGATTTATGCAATACCAAAATGAATGTTTAATGAGTTATATGTTATGTGCTTTATATATTTAATGTGATGCACACAAAAGATATGAATTTAGTAAATGGTTAAGAAAAATGTTTAGATAGTTTAAAAATTGTTTTATAGTATTGATTCACCCCTCCCCTCTCATTACACACCTTTACATTCTTAGTCCAATAGTTAAATTGTGTAGATTTGAATAAAAATCATTGACCCATATTTTATAAGTATTCCTTCACAAGAACCCATATCTCATGGGAATGAATATAACACTTAACACTTATTATATATATGTGATTCTCATTGAGATTAAGAACTTGTACTTCCAAGGAGATCACCCATCCCAATAGTACTACAGCTCAAACACTCATAACCATGAAGTTTACTCCATGGTTAATTCCACTTATCTTGCAACCCCATTTGTAAAATGTTTAAAAAGTGTGACATGATTTATGAAAAATTCATTATAGATCTCTCTATCTCATTAATTTTTAAGTAGTGGATATTTTTTACAACATGTCAATTGTTAAATTTGTATCAAGATTAAACTATGTAGTTTTTGAGTTAGACGCATTGAACCATGCTTCATGAGTTATGGTTCACAAGAACCCATATCTCATGAGAATTAATGCAACACTTAACACATTTTATCTAGGTGATTCTCACAAAGGTGATGCATTGGGTCTTCTCAAGATGTAACCCATACCAATAATACTCCATCTCAAGCACACTTAACAATGGAATTTCTTCCAAAGTTAAGACCACTTAGCATGTGACCTCATTTAAAATTCCTTTAGAAATTTTTGTGCATTATGAACCATTCATTATAGAGATGCTTTACCTCATCAACTAATGAGTATAATATCTTTTCCACAACAGGTGAAAATGAGATATTACTATCACATAGATGTTTCATGAGTACTGGTACACAATAACCCATCTCTCACAAGAATGAATAGAATAAATAACACTCATTTCATCTATGTGATTATCAAAGAGTAGAGGCATTGGGACTTCTTGGGAGGTCACTCATCCCAGTACTCTCCTACTAAAGAACACTTAACCAAAAACTTTCCTCCAAGGTTAAGTCAACTTTACCTGTAAATTCCTCTTCTTTAAATGAGATGATCTTCTAAGTTATTTTTATGAACCTAATTTTTATGTTATTTAGGTGCTTAATCCTATTTCTTCTTCTCTACATCTGATCCTTCATTATCTTTCGGGAGCATTTCTTATTCTGCAAAAACATAGGTATTTTCTATCTCAAAATAATTTTATAGAGCACCATTATACCATTGTTGACTTAGTCTTACATTTTTACTTTCCATAGTATTCATCAACCTCTTGTTGACATAATAGTATTCAAGATTTTTCTTTTTATAATATCAAATAAATATTCATTAGTCTTATCTTGAATCAAACTTTCCCATGTCTGTTTTATTTCTCTTGATATAACTCTTTCTTCCTAATACTTTTAAATATTTGAGAGTAGGTGATCTTCCTTACCATTACTCATAAGGTGTCTTTTTGATGAAGGGTGCTCCCCTTAATACCACAAACACATAAGAGAAACAAAGAAACAACAACAATATGTAAGAACATAAAATTGGCTTCTTATTATCTCCACAAATGTGGAATTACAAACTTTCAGAATTACAATATGAAAAACCACATGGGCATTCCCTTACAATGTTCTGTAGGGCAAAGCCTTGAATCAATACCCAGAACTACCCTAGACAACACTACGAGCCTTCTTTATATAGGCATTTTCCACCACCCGAGAAGGTTCCAGAAATTTAGCCCTTAGGGCCTACCAAACTTAGAATTATTGTATTTTTCAATTTATTACATCAAAGTTGGCTCAAAATAACTTTTGAAACCCAAAAAATTTTTTTGAAGGAAAATTATTTTCTGCCATTTTAGGTGACCCAACTTCCAGAGGCCATTAGTCATCACCCGTTGACCCGATTGACTATTATAACCCCATTTCACAAAGGGCACGAGGAGCTCTACAATGCTTAAAACAAGTAAGCTTCATTCAGCCAAAAATTTGACCTCATCAAGGGCCTCTAAAGCCTTCAAAATTGAGTTCAAAGTTTTTGTACCCTATTTCTAACACCAAAAAGTTTCAATATCTTCAAAACCAGACTTGATCTAGCAATGAAACTTTACAAGCAGGCTGATATGACTAAGATGAACCTCCAAATTTGAAATTAGAACATTTTGAGATCATATGACCAACTTACTAAAAATAGAAAGTTTCCATAAATAGCATCTCTACACAAGATAGCCCTTATTGAAAAGAAACCAGTAATATTTTTGGGGGATGCAAGATTGCTCTTACACCCAGGATGCTCCTGCATCAGACACCTGGGGTAATTTGAGAAGTGACCCTGTCATGACTCAGGTGTGCAGAGGAAAACAAAGATGGTTAACCTCCTCATTTTTTAGCCATGATGAATCTTCAATAGGTCATCCTTTCCATTTGACCAAATATTCTTCATATGTCCTGTTCCTTGTGCTTCTACCAATACAACTGTCGAGTATATCCTCAATCTCCTTAGTATCTGAACTGGTTGCTAGAATACTCCATTGTGCTGCTATAACCTCATCTTCAACACCTCCTTCATGATACTTTGTCAAATCTGAAATGTTAAACACTAGTGAAAAATTTAGCTCAATAGGCAATTCTACTTCATATGCATTTCCTGAATCATGCTTCTTTAGTATTTTACATGGCCCAAACTTCTTCATTTTCAACTTGTTATATGTACCAACTAGAAATTGCTCCTTTCACAAATGAACCATGACTTCATCTCCAACCTAAAATCCCTTATGCCTCCTTTTCTCATCTACCTTTGCCTTATATTTTGCATTCATCTTGGTAATATGCTTCCTCACCTCCTCATGGATGTTCTTCAAATGTTCTACAAAATCCTCAGCTTCAGCACTACTTATTTCTCCTTTATCCATCTTTCTCAACTCATATGCATTTCTGGGACTATTTCCATATACAATCTGGAATGGTGATTTACCAGTGCTCCTATTGACAGAATTATTGTATGCAAATTCTGCCTGTGGTAAAATCAAATCCCATCCTATTGGCTTATCTCCAAGCAAACATCTTAGAAAATTTCCCAAACTCCTATTCACCACCTCTATCTATCCTTCAGTCTGTGGATGATGTGATGAACTAAATTTCAAATCTGTCTTTAACTTCTTCCACAATGTTCGCCAGAAATAACCTACAAATTTGGTGTCTCGATCTGAAACTATAGTCTTTGGAAAACCATGTAGTCTCACCACTTCTCTGAAAAAGTAATTCCACTACATGAACAACATCATTAGTCTTCTTGCAAGGAATAAAATGTGCCCTCTTCAAAAATCTGTCAACTACCACAAAAATTGAATCATGTCCCCACTGTGTCCTTGGTAAACCAAGAACAAAGTCCATACTGATATCCTCCCAAGGCTTCTCTGGTACAGGTAATGGCTGATACAGCCCCATATTTTGCTTCACTCCTTTCACCATCTAACATACTCTACAATTATGTATAGACTTCTTGACATCTTGCTGCAACTGTGACCAATAATAAGTCTCATTAACCAAAGAAACGGTTTTATCACGACCAAAATGTCTAGCCAATCCTCCGCTATGCTTCTCCTTGATGAGATTCTCCCTTGTAGAACTTATTGGAATGCACAACTGACTCCCTTTGAATAGCATATAATCCTGAATGATGAAATCTAGCCACTTCATTCTATCTAGAGTAACAGGTTCTTTACAAGCTTTCCAAGCTTCACCAAAATCAGGATCCTCTGGATACAAATTCTTGAGTTCCTTGAACCCAACCATGTCAATCTACATCTTTGTTAGCAATAGTTGCCTTCTGCTAAGCACATCTATAACCCTATTAAACTTTCCACTCCTGTGTTTCTAAACAAATGTATAACTCTGCAAAAACTCAACCCATTTCAAATGCCTTTGATTCAACTTTCCTTGACTATTCAAATATTGCAAAGCTTGATGATCAGTATACAAAACAAAATCCTTAGGAGGCAGATAGTGTTTCCACTTCTTCAATGCCTAAACTATAGCATAAAATTTCTAATCATAAATAGAATATTTTCTCTTGGCATCATTTAACTTCTCACTAAAATAAGCAACAGGTTTACCTTCTTGGCTCATAATAGCTCCTATTGCAGTACCACTAGCATCACAATCTACTTGAAACACCTTATTAAAATCATAAAGTACTAAAATAAGTTGTTCTGTAACCTTTTGTTTCAATAGTTTAAAACTCTTATCTGCCCCATTAGTCCACTTGAACTTTTTTCTATCCCCTCTCATTATTTCAGTCAAGGGTCCACAAATACTGCTAAATTTTTTGATAAACTTTCTGTAAAAACTAGCCAATCCATGAAAAGATCTAACCTCAGTCGCACTCCTTGGAGTAGGCTATTCAAAGATAGCCTGTACTTTCTCTGGGTCCATTTTTAGAACTTCTGCTGAAACTACAAATCCCAAATACACTAACTCCTTCTTCACAAAACTGCACTTCTTCAAATTAATCAACAATTTCTCATCTCTCAGCTTCTCAAACACCATATGAATATGAATCATATACTCTTCCAATGTCTTGCTAAAGATCAAAATATCATCTAGGTAAAAAATGACAAACTTACCCAAAAATTCTTTCAGAACCTCGTTCATGAGCTACATGAAAGTGCTTGGTGCATTGGTTAGCCCAAAAGGCATGACTAACCACTCATACAGTCCTTCCTTTATCTTGAAGGTAGTCTTCCATTCATCTCCTTCTTTGATCCAAATCTGGTGATATCCACTCTTCAGATCTATCTTTGAGAAATACACAGCCCCACTCAAACAGGCTCCTCCTTTGTTCAGGTTCATTCTCACCACTCAGCAGGACTCTTCTATTAATCAACATTTCTCCTCTTTCAACATCTTTAGAATTTGAGAATCTGACATCTTCATCTACATGTGCCACTCTGGCCTGGCCTTCATTCCTCCTACCTATCCTTCATTGGCATTGAGGGCATTCAAATTCCCTATGACCTTTTTCTCCATAGTGAAAGCATCTTCCATGGAAGCCTCCTCTTCTTGAACCTTGTCCTCTTCCTCTTCCTCTCTGATCTCTATTGTTCTGATCTTGGAAATGATTGGAATTGTTTCCTCTCTGATTTTGACTGCTACTAGCCTCATCCTTCTTTCTCAGATCTTCATTTTTCCCTCCATATGACCATCCACCGTGACCCCTTCCATTTTGTCTGCTCTTGAACTTCTTGTTCATCTTTTCCTCTACTTTTAGGGCAAACTGGTATGCCTCTTTAATACTATTCATTTGAACCAAATTTAGCTCCTCCTGAATGCTCGGCCTTAACCCATTAAGGTAATGAGAAACTTTCTCCTTGTCAGCTTCTGCATGGCCTATTTTGATGAGGATTTGATAGAACTCCCCTGTATACTCCTAAGTAGATCTTCCTGCCCACTTCAAACTTTGCATCTTCTTCAGTAGGTCAAGCTCATAATCAATAGGAATGAACTGCCACTTCGATTTATCCACCATTCGATCCCATCTTGTGATTTTATCTTTCCCTCTTCTATTTCACTCCAATTGAATCTCTTGCCACCAGATCTTCGCATGACCTTTCAGTCTGGCCTTCGCAAATTTGACCCTATCAAGATCCTCAATATCTTCATACTCAAAATATTCTTCACATTCATTAATCCAGTCGATCAACTCCTCTGGGTTAAGATTTCTTGAAAATGCAGGAACGTCAATCTTAGGTCTTTTTTCGATCTTGGAAATGGCCCAAAAAATCCTTTCTTCCTCTTGGTTCACGACTTTGACTTCTCCTTCTTGATCTTCTTCTTTGGCTTCATCCTTGATTTCATCTCTAACATTAAGATTCATTCCTCTGCGAATCTCCTCTTGCAATGCTTGCACTTGTCTTTGGAGCACTCTAACCTTAGGTGTTACAACACCAACTCTTCCGCCACATTCCCTTCATGGAGGCATTTACAAGATGTGCGCTAAAACCCTAACCACGGTCCTGGTGTAAACTGCCTCATAGTCCGTGATCTATTTAAACACTTAGGAACTCCTGCTCTGATACCACTTGATGAAGGGTGCTCCCCTTAATACCACAAACACATAACAAAACCATAGAAACAACAACAATATGCAAGAAAAAAAAATTGGCTTCTTATTATCTCCACAAATGTGGAATTACAAACTTTCAGAATTACAATATGAAAAGCCACATGGGCATTCACTTACAATGTTCTGTAGGAAAAAGTCTTGAATCAATACCTAGATCTATACCCAGAACTTCCCTAGACAACAATACGGGCCTTCTTTATATAAGCATTTTCCACCACCCGAGAAGGTTCCAGAAATTTAGCCCTTAGTGCTGACCAAACTTAGAATTATTGTATTTTTCAATTTATTACATCAAAGTCAGCTCAAAATAACTTTTGAAACCCAAACAAAAATTTTGAAGGAAAATTATTTTTCACCATTTTAGGTGACCCAACTTCCGGAGACCATAAGTCATCACCCGTTGACTCGATTGACTATTATAACCCCATTTCAAAAAGGGCATGTGGAGCTCTACAACACTTGAGTCAAGGAAGCTTCATTCAATTGAAAATTTGACCTCATATGAGGCCTCTAAAGCCTTCAAAATTGAGTTCATAGTTTCTGTACCCTATTTCCAAAACTGAAAAGTTTCAATATCTTCAAAACTAGACTTGATCTAGCAATGAAACTTTACAGGCAGGTTGATATGACTAAGATGAACCTCCAACTGCTAAATCAGAACATTCCAAGATCATATGACCAACTTACTAAATATAGCAAGTTTCCATAAATAGCAGCTCTACACAAGATAGCCCTTATTGAAAAGAAACCATAAATATTTTTGGGCGATGCAAGATTGCTCTTACACCCAGGATGCTCCTGCATCACTTTTTATGATTCGCTCTCACTTGAACTTTGTTCAAAGCATAGATAGTAGTAAGAGTAGATTCTTTCTAGAACATATTAGGAACATTCACAGTTTTCATCATAGTTTTAGACATTTAAAGAACAATGCTATTATTTGTTTTAACAACATAATTTTGTTGAATACTAGTGCAACATTTGTCTCCTAATATTTTCCTCTTCAAAAATTGATCAAATACCATGCTCGTCACATAATATATCAAATTTAATTTACGTATACTCCCTACCTCTATCATACCTTAGACATTTGTGTACTCATAATTGGATTCTCTATTAGGCCCTATTTTAGCTATTTGAAGATCAAATGTCTATTATGTTGGATCCTAACAACACAACTCTTTTCCACTTGTTCTCTAAGATCCTAGAACCCAATTGAAATTTTGTCCCAAAATCATAGGTATAGGTAAAAATATCTAACCTATACCTAGGAATAGGTCAAAATGTTTGACCTATACCCCTAGATTTGGGCCCAGATTTGGACCAGATGCCTATGTTGGGGTTTTACTGGAGGAAATGATCCAATGCTCATATTTTAACAATTATAAATCATTATATGATGCATGAGGTATAAAAACTCCCTATCTCTCCTCATTTCATAACCAAGAGCTAGAATCAAGAATTTTAAATTCAAATAATCAACAGCAATCAAGAGAAATTGAGAAATTAGATTTAAGATTTAAAGGAAAGCATCCAAGATCTAATTTTTCCAATTTATTCAAGTTCATTCCAAGGTTGTCTTCTCCATTAAAGAAATTTATTTCCTATGAAGAGAAAGTAGATGAATTATTAATTAAGAAAGAAGATCATTTCATCCATCTACATTCATCTCTCCTTCATTGCAAGTGATTATCAAGCATTTATATATTAAAGATCTATTAGTGGAGTTCATAGATCCATAAAATCATTAGGTAATCCTTGATTCCTATTCTACACATTAAGGAAAATTCATTTATTGAAATCACATTCAAGAATCTTGATGGGTATGAGTGAGTTTTACCTTTGTCCATGAGGGTTTATGCAAGGTGAATCTAAAATTTAATTTTTGACATACTTTCCTTTATGGAATATTCAGATTAATCCTAAAATTTTCTAGTAGAAGCTCAGGGTATAGGCCGAAAAAATTGACCTATACCTCACTACAAATTGAAAAAGATAATATATATCATAAAAAACATGTTCAGATTTTGCAAGCGGGGAGGCTATAAAACCAAGATCTCTAAAAGGTTGATACAAGTTTTTCAAATATTCCATTTGTTAGTTAGTTAGATCTGAAGTTTCTCACTCCGACTTTGATTTCTAAATTCATTTAAATATTTTCTAATTTGTATTTATATCTTTATTATCATTTTTCAATTCAAAATAATATATTTAGAGAAGGAATCAACATCCCTATTTAGCGCTCAAGCAACGTTTTGAACCTGTTGGGGGCATCTTCCTTCCGAGTGTACAATTTGGAAAAGGAGAGCTGATTTATCCTATTTTCATTTCTTCCTTTTTTCCATTTTAAAATTTGATCTTCCCTTCAACTTAATTTAAAACCTAATATTTGAACACTTTAAATTGATATAGGGATTCTAATTTTTATTTAACAAATTAACCCATGTCATTCTAGAATAACAATCAATGAGAAACACAAAATACCTTCCACCATTTAGGCCTCTCATTCATGTAGGTTTGCATAGTTCTATATGAATTAGTTCCAAAGGTTTTGTAGCTGAATACTCCCTTCTCTTCAATTTATTTCTTGTTTTATTCTCCATTTGATATTCCTCACACAATGTATTAGTAGCTTTGATATTATTTTCTAGATCTCTCACTACATGATTAGAAATGATCTTTGCCATGTTGTCAAAGTTGATGTGTCCAACTATTTTATGGCATAATTGGAATTAAGTGTTCTGCATTGTAGGAAATCTACTTCCTTTATTTACCTTTAAGTAATACAAATTAACATTTGTCCTTATGCCTTCTGCAAGAATGTTAGTTGTAAAAGGTATTATTGTCTAATATGACACACATTAGTTGACCTGACATCTAGATCCATGAAATGTGAGCTTGTAACCTTTACTGCACATTTGACTAACACTCAAAGATTATTTCTTAAACCATCAACATAATAAACATACTTTGTCTTAGTCTTACCATTAATGGACATGGTCCCCTTGCAACAAATAGGTAGAACCTCTTCACCGAAAAACACAAATGATCCAATGTCCAAATTTTCAATGTCAACGAAGCATGTACTACATAATATAACACTCCGATGTCATGAAACATTATATCTCTATTATTTGTCAAGAATCGAGAAGAATTAGATCATCTTGACATATATTGTTTTCTCTATTGCATCATATTTTAGTAAGATATTTAAATTAATTTATTTTTTTGATAAGAAAATCATCTTTATCTTTTAGTGATGATAACCCACTTTCAATAAAACTAAAATATTTCAAATATAAACTGAGAAAATTAATTATAATAATAAAAGATATATATTTTGTAAAACTTCATTTATATATCTACAAAATGGTATTTTTAATTTTTTTAAATATTATTTATAAAATATGTATTTAGTTGACATTTTGAATTGGAAACATTGTGACCCATATCTATCTTAGGTAGAATGAATATAGATAGACTAAATGCTTGGCCAAACTTACTTTTTGGTTAGAAATACTTATATTCAACTGTGTTGATAAGTTTATCTTAATTGTGATATAACTTTTTACTTTAACTCATGGAAAAACTTATCTGATCTGCCATAAAAAATTTTAAAGGAAAGGAAGTTCATTTTATCACTAGTCATGTGATTTGAACATTTGGAAATATTCACCAAGTCTTAAGGTTATTATATTGCATGAATAGCTGATAAATCTAGTTTAAATAATTAAAAGTAATTAGAATTATTTCATTCATAATTTACAGTTTATCCTAATCCATGGGAGATATATGAATAATTTTTTCTCATGTACAAGATTTATTTATTTAGAAAGAAGATATTGTCTATAACTAGTTTCCTCTCATAAACTTAAAAAATATTGATGGATTTGTTTTGAGTAGATTTTTCATACTTGCAATAGTTGAAGGAATCAAGTTTCATTTAACGTTTGAAACTCCTATTAGTAAAATTGAAACAATAGATGTTAGAGTTTTAAAATAAATCAGTAAATGTAGGCAAACCAAAAGGCGTATTTGTTTACTTCTTTATTTTTCACTTATAATTCAAAGAATTACTTTCTAATTCATGTTCAAATAATTAAAATTAGTTACAAATATTTTTCTAAAAGTTCTCTTAGTGGATGTGAAATATAGTAAAAGATTTTTAATGCAAAATTTTATATTATTTAAAAGTAACATGTTATGAGTCTTACCCCATGAAAATATATTAATTTTAATTAATAAAAACTTATATGTTATGATCCTTTCCAAATGACATCATTTATAATAAATTTCCTCCAATGAATAAAATATATTGCGATGAAATTATTTCACCTATTTATTTTGTTCTTATAGTTGTTGTAGGCATCTACTAGACATTAAATTTTGTAGCAACTTTCAATGAACATTGGATCAATAGAAAAAGGTAGAGACTAAAAAAAAAAACATTTCCATAAATGTAGGAAAATGCATAGACATATGATGGGTGGTATTCTTAATAATGCTCTTAAAATTATAGCTATTTTATTGCTATCTATGATATTTTACATAATCTCTAATCGATCCATGTATCCATGTATATGTTAGCTTTATTTTTTCACTTCTCTATGGGACATATCTAATTTTAATATTTAAGATAGTTAATTTTAGTCTAAATAAATAATGTTAAAATAAATATTTCCTCACAATTCCCATACACCATGAGAAATATAAGAATGGATATTTTGGAAGATAAAATTATTTTAAAACAAAATATTATGCATCTTACCCTTCCAAAATTATTTTCATAAAAGTAATGAAAAGTTGTATGTTATGGTTCTTGTCTAATGACATCATTTATATGAAGTTTCCTCCATTGAATTAAATATAATGTGATTGATTTTTTCAAGCATATATGTTGTTGTGATTATGGAAAGATATAAGCTAGAGGGGAGGGTTGAATCATTACCTTTAAAACTTTTCATGATAGAAACTTTGTAAGCATAGATAGTATTAACCGACTGAATCCATTGTATGTAACATACATTCAAATTGAATAAGATAAAAATGGGTATTATGTATGCATGGATGTGAATAGGGTTGAATAGTGGTAGATAAGATAATATGACATAAATGGGGGAATATAGGACCTATCTTTAATCCAAATTCCCAAATGGATTAATCATAAAGAAGTGATCAATGCACAAATGAATCAAACAATGCAGAACATGAAGAAAGGATGAAATCCTATAATCTACTATAAAAAGTATGTACATGAAATATTAAATTAATAGAAGGCAAATGCTAACCTCAAAATAGTGCAAATCTAGAAAATACTGATTTCTGATGTTTGTGCACAGTTTCAGGAAATTTTGCAACCTGCTCTGGACTGGAAATGTCAAGATAGAGAAAACCTAGAAATCTTTTGTCCTTCTGAGGTTAGGTCATCTTTGACCAAGATAGCGGGCCATAATCTTACCCTGGGGCACAATATTACCCCCCATTGAAGGTCATCCCTAACCTAAAACAACTTGGATGAAAATTCTGTTCACGGGTCTTAAAAGTTCACTAAAAAGGGTATCTAGACCTGAACTTCAATTCACTGTCCTATACTTGTGTCTACATGAAAAATGGTTTTTGTTGTTTGGATGGGGTGTTTTCCTTGGTCAAACCCCTATTTTGAATCAACCTTGAAATGTAAATGAAATTGCAATATGCATAAAAAAAGTAAATGGAACTATTCACCTTGCTTATGTTGAAGTCTTTGTGGAGGATTTGAATCCTTGAATCCACAAGCAGAGATGCTCCAAATTAATGTAGAAATGTACATAGGATGTCTCAAATAAATGGCATTAGATCTTCAACAACAATCTTGAATGGATCTTAGCATAGGAAGAGGCTTGAATGAATATGGATGGAGAAATTTGCAAGGTGGCTCCAAAGAGATTGAATCCTCCAATAGCTAACAATGGATCTCCATGATGAATTATTGAATGCTTGACAATGAATGAATAATTTCTTTCTTGATTGTGAATGCTTATGAAAATCAGATGCTATGAGATGGATCAAATGAGAGAGGAAGGCTTCCTTTTATAGAGATCTAGGGTACAAACTTCTAGAGAGGCCTACATTGGAGAATTAAATCCCAATTAATCTTAACCCCTATAAATGGACCTAAATTAAATGCAATTTAAGAGTTTACCATTCTGAAATCCAAAACAGCTGACCCGAAAGTGGGAAAATGAACTTTCTGAAGCCCGACATCCTGAAACTCTTGGAATCTAAAATTTGGACTTGGGGTTAGGGACAAGGTCACCTCTTCCCTAGCTTAGGGTCGAGGTCATCCTTGACCTTCTAGGTTTTCCTTGACCCAGGAAGTCAAAATATTTAGTTTCTAAGAGAAAGTCTGTCAAAAAGAGGCTGGAATAGGGAGAGATAAGAAGAATAGGGGGGAAAATGTCAGATCCATGGTAAAGACCCAATCAAGGTTCTTGAAATGACCCCATACCACTTACTCAGAGGGCTAAATAGTCTTATCATGGAAGTTCTTCTATTTTAAGATGATACATTAAGCCCCCATTTTAGCAAGAGTATGGACTCGATGAAAACTCTTGGTAAAGGAGATCAAAATGAAAAGATAATTTTATTAAAATCAAAGGGACAAAGAGATCCTCAAGCCCCCAGTGACTCAAGTCTTCATTAACTTCAAGATCATAATAAGAGAGACATCTCTAGAGAGAGAGAGAGAGAGAGAGAGAGATTACCTCACCCAATGAGAACTTATGTCCCATTGTGAACCACACAAGGAAACAACACAACTGGAAAGATGGAATTGAACCACCTAGTGAATGTGGCTACTCACTAGTCAACTCATCGAGGATTCACCTTTAGGAATATTCTATTCCATAAGAGTAAAACCAAAAGAAAAAGAGATCTGATCTTGAGGATACCTTCGACCTAAAGGGATTCAAAAATTGAAAATGGAGGGATTAAGAGATCCTAAAATATAAATCCATGCTTTAAGGATTAGTCACTAATCCAAAAAGGGAGAAAAGTATCTTTAAAAATAATATATGTATATCGAAAGTGTGTGTGTGCAACAAGTGAGCAGAGTGTATGCCCCCATGTTAAAGTCATTTCTAACACTTTAACAAGAGAAATGACTTTAATGGAAACATAAAAAAACTCCACTGATTATGTTTCCACTACGAGATGCCCCCAGACAAAGACAAATGAAGAGAAAAAATCACATAAACATATAGAGAACATAGAAGGGATCTACCAGCCGTGGGGTTGGTATGATCATAAGATTATATATATATATATATATATATATATATATATATATATATATATATATATATTATTGCAAATGAATTGGAATCATTCCTGAAAGAAAGTAGAACTACAATCACAAAGGAGGAAAGATAGCATAAGAGCTACAAATAAGAATATTTTTAGACCATGACCTCGAGACCAAAAAGAATCAGTGCTACCAATTCTCAAATCCAAGCAGATTACACAAGGAAATATTTACGAATAATAGCACAAGTACAACATAACATGAAACAACATATAGAATAATAGAGAGACATATAGAGGAATTGTACAATAGGTTCGATTCCTTTATCATCTTGAACCAACAAAGGAACAAGGGTCGTATAAAGTAATCTAACAACATTTAGCAAACACATTACAGGAGAAGCACAATACAATAGGCCAATAGACAACAAAGCTACCACAAAGGACAAGCCAATCAAGCATGCAACCTACTCTCCCCATCTCATTCTATATCATTTAGGGAAGGTGGGTAACTCGCGAGAGGGACTATATCCAACACAGTAGGAATGATAGCCAGTTCCAAACAACAATCCTCTTGAGAATCACAATGTTTGATACTAGGTGTAATTGTCAATTATGATGAAAGCATATTAGGTAAATTAGTATCAATGTCAATAGTGTCATATTAATCATTATCATCATCAAGATTATCTTCTTCATCCAAATTAATCAAAATAGGATCTAAGTGTGTGTGTGAATTTTGTACCTGTTCTTTAGACACAACACTTCAGTAACACATTAGAGGTTAGCTAAAATTGAAATCATGAAATAAATCGAAAACTAAACTAACCAGATGATTTACTGCCTTCTAGTAGATGCGAGTATGTATTCTTAGATTATACCAAGATCAGTGACCTTGATGACACCTAAATGAAGGATTTGAATGCAAAACTTAATATGGAATGGATGCAAATTAATCTATCTTTTTGGTTTTTAGATGCAATTATGATAAAATAAACTAATATGAATCTATTCTAGATGAAAAATTGATATGCTAAATAAGCTACAATGATATGCTAAAATATGAATGATCTCACAAAGTTGTTGATTTGCAAAGAAGCTTCGATTCTCTAGATAGCAATTCGCCAGCATAAGTTTGCATAGTTATGAGATGATTTGAGATGAGCTGAAGCCTTAGTTTATAGAAATCTAGGGCTTTGGAGTTGCATGGGAAAAAAAGCCATAAATCACTCAAATAACTCAGGTTGATTTTTGAGTTATTTTTAAATAAAAGATAATTAACTCACAAAAACATGCAAAAGCAGAGTTTAACTCAAAATAGAGTTTAGATTTAATTGATAATTGATAGTTGTCTGCTTTTTTGATTGTGCATGATTTATTTATGAATTATTTTAATAATAAAGTGATTTATTTCCAACTTAACTGATTTTGAAAAATAAAACAATTGATTTATGGGTTCATAAATTATTTTTCAAACTTTTATTCAAAAACAATATTATTAAAAATTGACAACTTGCTTTAATTAATTAAATAAGAATTTAATCAATTATTCATAGGATTTTGGATTTATTGTCAAAATTAAATAATACAATTTATGAATAAATAGAATTAACTTCAATTAAATAATTAAGTGGTAGAATTAAATCTAATTAATTAAATATTGAGAATATTCAATTAATCAAACATTAGGATAAATTGGATTTATCACCAAATAATCACTAAATTAAAGATAATTAGGATAATTAGGAATATTACTAGGAATATTCCCCAATGCAAAATTTGAGATAATCAATTAAGATTCGATGATGTGCCAATGTGCCTTAGGTTAGGACTTTGATGTCAATTTCATTCGTATTGTCGATGCATGAGGTTAATGAACCTATAGCCCATTTTTGGGGTATTACATTTTGCCCCTCTTTGAATTACTGTGTGAAGCGCAGTGATTCAAAGACAGACTATGTTTGATAGAGATATGAAACCGATGTGAAAGATATGATGATATTAGGTCCTGAATGACCAAAGATAATGTTCACTATAGCAACGATGAACCAATGAAACAAAAGTGTCAAAATGCTTGATTCTGAACCTTATGATTGCAAAGAAGTGAGTGACCGATTCCAGACTCACTTGTCTTTAGAAGAATCACATAGGTATCACATCTGAACCCTTCAGTTACCGAAGAACCAAGGAAATAACACTAATGAACCGATGGTTATGAAAAATTGATATAGTTTACAAGATTAGGAGAATATCAGATTGATATGGATCTCGATGAATTTGATATGCCCCAAGTGATGATTGATTTTCCCTGAGCGATGAGGTCTTTTGATGAGTCAGCAACTAGATGTGGTTGTTATCTTGATTATTGAGGAAAGATATGATCCCAAAATTTAATTACAGACTTTGAATGATGTGCAATACCATGCCCCCTTCGGGATTAAAATTGAAATTTGACAAGAAAAGTTAGGGTTAAATGGTTTAGAAGCATGTTAATTGATTTGAGAAGTGGTTAAACACGTTTGAAAATGCATTCTACATCGTTGAGAGGTCCTGAAGACCAAGTTTGACTAGGTGAAACTATGAGTTGACCATGGTTGACCAAGTTGAAATTTTGATAGTTTGATGTAAGATAATTAGTTAAGTTGAATTCTAGATTTCTGTGATGATTGAAGGTTGAATGTACAAACAATAGACCATCCTGGGCCCAAAAATTTTAAATCACGATTTTGACATAGTAAATGATCTCAGATTTTGATATTGATCCCGAAAAAGGATTCTACTTACTATTTTGTTGGATGGGCCTTCGTGTAAGATTCAGCTCTTGTTAGATTTGAAGATGTGATTGAAGAATCATTTAAGCTTTGAAGTGTTTCCAAACATTTGTGAGATCATGTAAATATGCAAAATGCAAAGAGACACGCAAAATGAAATGCAACTTAAGAGCTAGGACCTAGTCACTGATCATATGTCGATTTGTTATCATCATTGAACTTTTAGGTAACCGGATAAATCAATACAATGCCCACTAGCTATGAAACCATAGACATATGAATATCGATGTGTATGCGCAAGAATCAATACAACACCCACTAGTCAATCAACCATAGATATATGAATATTGATTTTATTTTTGGAATGTCGGATTAGATATAAGCACCAAGGTACAAGCGTCAGGATGACCTGAATATCATGTCCATTTTGATATAGCAATTTGTATAAGCATCAAAACATCAATGTCATGATGACCTGAATATGCCATGCAGTACAAACACATCAAGCAGTCAAGAGATCATTCTAAATCCAATGTGAATTACCCGTAGTGACCCTTTATCATTCACATCCTTAGGTAAGATTGCATTTCACAATAGGAGAAAGAAATCACTCAAAAAAGACAATAGTTAGATCAAACTTCCTTGAATTTTCTGGGTATTAGTGGTCGAGGTACGCATGGCCATCCAATTCGAGATAGAGGCTCTTACAGTTGGACACCATTTCAATCCAGAATTTCCAAAGTTGTTAGATTTTCACATACAAGAAGAAGACAAAGAAAAGATTATGCCCCTAGTCATCACTCTCTAAATCCTATAAAGGACACCATCGAAGAGCTCAAAAGGACATAATATGCAAAAATCTCAATGCAAATCAGTAAGCATACAAGGAGATAAAAGCATGTAAAAGCATAGATTGTTTTTAGTTTGTGTTGATGTTTGATTGCGTTGTTCTAGATGAAAAAATCCTTTCTAGAGACAAGACTGACTGACTGACTCGAATGAAGCTGCAAAGGACTCTGACTAGATATGATACACCTAAGATACATTGGAGGCCATAGGATATGACATTGAGTGCCCCCAAGTTTGAACATTGATGGGATACATACGCTTGAGCTGATTGGTGTACAAACTGACTTATTGAAAACTAGAAATGCAGAAACAAACCAGGAGATATGTACAAACTAAAGCAAGACTGAAAGCTAGGAAAGACCAAGATTATGCTAATAGATGGAGCATTTTGAAACAAGTGGCACCCATTTTTTGGGTTTTCACCATCTTGGAAGAGATTCTATGTTTGCTACCAAGGCGCCTGTTTCCAAGTTTTCACCAAGGCACTTTTTTTTTTCTCATTTTTTTGTATTTTTCAATTTTTTTGATATTTTTGATATTTTTTATTTTTTTGTGAATCATCAAGGTGCCTATTGCTAGGTTTTCACCAAGATGTTCATTTTTTCAGGACTTTTTCCAATTTAAAAGATTTTTTTAGGACATTTTACCATAGACTAAATGCCTTAGGCATAGAATTTCTTTAGATGGAGAATGTTGATTGGTTCTTAGAGCTGTTCTCCTTTAGTCATTGAGAGATGATAGGCACCAAAGCCAAAAGTAGCAGTGATAACAAAGGGACCCAGCTAGTTGGGTTCAAACTTCCCCTTGTGTTCTCGATGTGATTGATTTTTAGGATTCTCTCTCAAGACTAGATCACCAACCTAAAATTCTCTATGTCTGACTTTCTTGTTGTAACCTCTAGACATTCTCTTCTAATATACTCTGAGATGATCATATGATTCTTGTCTGTGCTCATCTAGTAGTTCAAGTTCTTACAACCTAAACACTTTGTAGTCATCATCAATTACTACACCATGCATTCTGATTCTTAGTGATGGGATTTCAACCTCAATAGGTAGTACTAATCATTATGTAAAAAAGATGCCCCTGGATAGAATGGGCATCGAACTCCCAAGAAAGATCACATCATGTAGTCTCAATGTCTAGCAAGGTGGAGAATAAGAGGGATTGGCAAGCTGGTGGAAGAGATGGAAGACAAGAGAATGAATGAGAATGAAGGGAAGAAATCCTCAAGGAAAAGCTCCTCAAGAATACCCAAGCTAGGGAAAAAATTTCATGTAAAGCACATTTGGACAAACAATGAAAGGCCAGCATAGGATAAGTCACAAAATCATAATGCAAGAGTAGGAAAGGATGCAATCCAAAGGAGTAGACATGTCAAGAGGCTTCATAGCACTGTGTTCTACTCTTTCTTTTTTTATTAGATCAAGACCAAAGGGAAAAAGGATAGCAAAAGGAAAAAATAAATGGAGGAAGATAGACATGAAGGCTAAGCAGGAAGGGAATGAAAGAAAGATCATCATAATATAGCTCACAAAATAGTCAAATGTTCATGTATAGATCAACATTGTCAAGATCAAAGAGAGAAGATGAAATGGATGAAATATGTAGAAGAACTACACATGGTGCCTGATTGCCAAGTTTTCATCATGGTACTTATCCAAGGCACCACAAGGAAGTGGTTTTCACCATATGATGAATTTATTTCTCTTTACTTTTGCTACCAAGGTGCCTATTTCCAGGTTTTCACCATGGCACATTTTCAAATTTTTTTTTTTTTTTTCATTTATTTTTTGTTTTAAAAGAAGGCAAGCTTTTTAGATAATGCTCCTTGAAAGGATAAACCATGATATGCCAAGGATTCAAAATGATATGCTCAAAGATGCTGATAGGGAAAGGGAGATGGAAGAGAAAATGGAGGATAAGGTTTTATGTAAAGTGGGTGAGGTTGGAAGATAGGAGAAATAGGCAAATGAGGAAAAATGATAGAAGGTAGAAGGATAATGAATGGAAGGATTGTAAAAGGGTAGATTGAAAGGAAGGCAAGATCAACATCAACACACACCTTGAAGGGTGGCAAGAGGATGGAGGAAATGTGAATGAAGGAATACATGAAGGAATATGGCGAATGGATAGTAGAGATTGTGGTTTAGGTGCATGGAATGGAAGAATAATTTTGGAAGAAGATGAAGTGGAAGTCTTTGGAAGCTTGAATGTCAACTTCACTTGTTTCTCAACATTAGACTCTTTCAAGAGAGACTTTGGAATCCATATAGCCATAGGCTTTTCATTTCATTTTGATGATCTAGAGAGAATATCTTTAATGATGGATTTTGGAACCCATACTTATCTTGTAGTTTTTTTCTTAGATATCTCTTTTGACTTTATGCCTCCGTATTGATTAGAGGAGACACGGTGATCTTCTTTATTTGATGGATTCTTGTATTGCTTCTTTTTCTTGTATTGAACATTGAAGTTACTTCCAAAGAACTTGGGACTTGTGGAAGAAGAAGGAGGATATGACTGGTTTAAATTGGTGGGTGGATGAAAAGGATTCAAGGGTATGCATCTATGTTGATCTTGAGGAAAGATGAGAGATGGAGGGATGTAAGGACCCAAGATGGATGGAAAATTAGGAGAGTTAGGAGGGGAAAGTGAAGGGACATAAGGGCCCAATATGGAAGGAAAATGTGAAGCCCTTAGTATTGGTGGAGGAG
This sequence comes from Chamaecyparis obtusa, assembly GCA_027943335.1. Classification (NCBI taxonomy): domain Eukaryota; kingdom Viridiplantae; phylum Streptophyta; class Pinopsida; order Cupressales; family Cupressaceae; genus Chamaecyparis; species Chamaecyparis obtusa. The sequence continues at coordinate 205,262 of BSBK01001698.1, forward strand.
GTCCAAGGATGGACATGGAAGATACAAAAGGATAATCAATAAGTTCATCAGCATCTATATGACAACCAAGGATATCAGCATCTTTAGAGTGAGCATTAGAATTTTCAATAGAATCATGAACATCTTGAATATGAGCACCTTCTTTGATTGTATTGTTCAAAGCTTGCAAAGACTTAGGAAAAGTAGAAAGTGGAAATGAACATGGAGTGATAGAATAAGAAGATGGAAGACTTTGATCTTGACAAGGATCTTTGGATAGCATAAGCACATAATTTTTCTCTTGATTTTCAGTAGGCTTAACATTGGAAGTAACAACACCATTTTTACCAACCTTAATGGAAGTATCATTTTTGGAAAGCGAAAGTGGGGTAAGGTTATTTTGATTGTCAATAAGCTCAACAATGTAAGTAGTAGTGTGATCTTGCTTAGGAGAAGACTTAAGACATGGTGGAATGAATGAAAAAGGGTGTGCAGGATCAAAAGAGCCCTGAAGCGGATAAGAGACATCATGAAAAGGAGTGTATGACATGGAGGGTTCTTGATCTTGATATTTCTTTATGTTCTTTTCTTTATCATTTTTAGAGTCCTCTTGACATGGAGCCACTTCTAAGGACAAGGAAGCATGTTGGGATTGTATGGAAGACTTTGGAAGAGATGGTGAAGGACTAGCTGAGGTAGGCATTATAGCATATAAAAGCTTAGGCTCTTTAGGTTTAGCATTATTTAAAGTATTTGCAACCAAGTGAAGGTTAGCTTGAGTTTCTTTAAGAGGTAGCCCTTGAGGATAACTATAGGAAATTGCATGAAAAGTATTAGGACCTTTGGTGGATGAAGGACTTGTGAAAGATTTGATAGGCTTGGAAGCTTTAGGAAATGTATGGGTATTGGAGGAAGTAGGGGATGGAAAGGAACCATCACAAGACAAAGGTTCAACATTAACATGATCTTGCTTGAGAGTGTAATCTTTACTTTCAGCATGAGAGTTCTTAGAGGAGAGATCCTTGTAGTATGCATGTTTATAATTAGTGCGGTACATTTTATATTCCTCAATAGAAGTAGATGTATCATCTAGGTATTATTCATAGAAATCATCAAAGTCTCTTTCAAAATTAGAATTATATGGATCACCATCATGATCTATCCAATGTGATGTCCCATTTCCAGTAAGCACGAGCACATGGTGAGGAGGACTCTTAGGAACATAGGTGTCATAGGTATCACTATATTGTCCATCATCATAGTCATCATAGCCTCCAAAGATGGTTGTGTCAATCTCTATGGAAGAAGTAGCAAAAGGATTATCACATTGCTCACATTCTATCTAGGGGCATGGTGACATGTACAAGTCTTTATCAAATGGAAAAGGGCATAGAGCTTCCATAGAGAACTCTTTAGGTTCCTTTTCTTTCTCAAGTTTGTTAAGTTTGACTTGCATAGCCTACATCTATTTCATCATAGTGGTGATTAGAGTTTCTTCCTCATATGTACTGATTTCTTGTGTGAGGAAGCTCTAGTTTCCACCATTAACCTTGTGTGAAGCAAAAGAATGAGATGAAGACAACTAAAGAATGAATTGAATCAAGATGACCAGATGATGCAACCTTGTCAAGGTTTTGATTGATTGAAGCTTGGATTTGACTTAGATGAGGGATATTGTGCCCTGGATGTATGGGTAGATGCCCAAAAGATAGTGGACAAGATATCACAACACTTAGTCATTTTTGAAGATTGATTAAAGACTAATAGTTATGACAAGGTTTTGACATAAGATGATAAAGACTCAAATCGATTAAATAGAAGGCTAAATCAGATTCAAAAGACCACTTTAGAAAAATGATTGGATTCTCAGTAGTTTGTTGCTTTGTTCCAGACATAGCAATTTGTTTGATAGATTCTGGAAATAGGCTAGAAAAGCTAGATATCTAGCAATTCTGACAACTTTCTGGCAATTTTTCAAAACTTCTCAAACATCTTTCTGTAGGTTCGTACGACAGTGGGTATAGCATGAAATGACAATTGACAAGCTTGTACGATAGTTGAAAATAGGAAAATTGACTTTTGTAAATGACTGGTAGCAACACTGATATGACAATATACCAGTTACCATATGACAATTAGGGAGTAATGAAATGACTCTTGACCAAAAATCGTATGATTTTTTACTCCAGAAAGGAATTTCACTTCAATTTTTGTAAATTTTTGGGTTTTCAATTTCAGATTGTTTGCAAATTTCAATGTCCAAATTTAAGGATTGTAACAGATTTGTTCATTTTTAGTAACTAGATAGATAAGCAAGCACGCAAAATAGAAAACAATGAACAAGGGCAAAGGAAACCTTGCACATTAACAATCAAGTGACTTATTTGTGCTAATCTTTAGAACTGCTAATTGTGTATGTTCCAAAAAGTTTTGCAGTAACTCACATATTCCTAGAAAATGAAAATTTGGCCTCATGAGGGTTTTTAGTAATGGTTTGAATCTGCAACTTTTATGATCCTAAAGGGTGAACTCCAATCCCGGTGCACCAGGGTTTTGACACAGTTCGATAATTTAATCAATCAGGAGCTGCTAGGGAGATCTGACAACCCAACAATGAACCACACCTATGAAGATTTCTTCCACAAGGACATTTATATAGCGACTATCACTACCATGATGAAAATGGCTATTATCACTTGAGGTTCCATCAACATGGTTGACCCAATTAAGGGAATGTCCACTATGGTTAACCCTCTCTAAAGGTGACTCACAAGATATACCACATGGAGAATAGATCAGATTCAAGGATCTGGGTTTCTGGTACTATCCAAAAAGGAAGTAGAGCATAATCCCCTAGCCTCTTCACTTCACCAAAACAAAGTAGATAGATAAATCCAACATGCTAAGACCAAGATTATCTCACAAAGATCTATGACGTCAACCCCTTATGATCTATCAACCTCTCCGGAGAGAGAATGCATTGATCAAAAGTTGAAGACAAATAGATCTAGTAGAACGTGAGACTCCCTCAGTATCCTCCCTACCTACAAGGGTTCCTTCATTGAGAAGAGTTTTGCTAGAAACTCACTCTCTCAAGAGCCACAAATAGTGTTCATAGGGCCTATTTACTATGTGTAACAAAGATGCTTGAAAGCAAATTTATGTTCATTTTAGAGCCCAAAACTGAAGTGTGAGTTATGAAAGTTGTAAAGGCACTCAAGCTTGACACAAGAGAGTTTGTTTTATGTCCCAAAATAAACTGTTATTAGATGTAATAGAATACCTGAGTTCCTCACAATGTGCTTAGTAGATTTTACCTATTTTAGCAATTTTTGTTGAGCTTTTCCATGCAAGCAAGCCATGAACTCTCCAACAAGCCAACAAGAAAACAAGCAAACAAGATATGCAAGGTATATTCAACTTATGCAAACCCTAGGGTTAGATCTAAAAACTAATTGTTAGGAGCAATAATAACTAGCAAATAATCCAAATGACAACTCATATCATGCATTGAATCATATGAAAAATAAGTGCATACCCATCACAATTTATTTTTTTTGTTGCATTTGACCTAGTCAACAAGATCTAATTTTTTTGATATGATTTTGGCCACAAAAATAGAAATGCAAAACAAAGACCCCTACTAAAAAATAGAGAGCTTTCCAAAAATATAAATTTTTTAGAAAAATATCTTCATTTGTGCCCTAGAGACCTATTTTACCAAAACATACCAGTTTTTGTAAATTGAGTATTTGAGCTATTATATTGCATCCAAATTTAAAACACAAAGAATGGACCCCCTGTAGAATTTGAAGAGCTTTCCAAAAATGTAAAAATTTCTGAAAAAATGATGATTTGCCCTAAAAATGAATTATTTATGAAAAATTGAAAAAAAATTATCAAAAATTCAAAACATCTCAAAAATTTTTGAATTTTTTTATCAAAGCTTCCCTGATATATCTCCAGCTTGAAAAAACAATTTTAGACCAAAAATCCAAGCTGTTTGGGAGATAAAATTAAATCTTTGAAAATTTAGGGTTTTAGTCTCCAAGTAAATCTGCACAAGGGAGTTAGCTCCAAAAAAATAACCAAAACCAACATGTAAAGGTGGGTTGCTCCACGGTGGGCGGCAAAAATGTGTGTGAATTTTTTACCTGTTCTGTAGACACAACACTTCAGTGACACATTAGAGGTTAGCTAAAATCAAAATCGTGCAATAAATTAAAAACTAAACTAAGCAGGTGATTTACTGCCTTCTAGTAGATGCGAGTATGTATTCTCAGATTATACCGAGATCAGTGACCTTGATGACACCTAAATGAAGGATTTTAATGCAAAACTTGATATGGAATGGATGCAAATTAATCTATCTTTTTGGTTTTTAGATGCAATTATGATAAAATAAACTGATATGAATCTATTCTAGATGAAAAACCTATATGCTAAATAAGCTACAATGATATGCTAAAATATGAATGATCTCACAAAGTTGTTGATGTGCAAAGAAGCTTTGATTCTCTAGATAGCAATTTGCCAGCATAAGTTTGCACAATTATGAGATGATTTGAGATGAGCTGAAGCCTTAATTTATAGAAATCCAGGGCTTTGGAGGTGCATGGGAAAAAAAGCCATAAATCACTCAAATAACTCAAGTTGATTTTTGAGTTATTTTTAAATAAAGGATAATTAACTCACAAAAACATGCAAAAGCAGAGTTTAACTCAAAATAGAGTTTAGATTTAATTGATAATTGATAGTTGTCTGCTTTTTTGGTTGTGCATGATTTATTTATGAATTATTTTAATAATAAAGTGATTTATTTCCAACTTAACTGATTTTGAAAAATAAAACAATTGATTTATGGGTTAGTAAATTATTTTTCAAACTTTTATTCAAAAACAATATTATTAAAAATTGACAACTTGCTTTAATTAATTAAATAAGAATTTAATCAATTATTAATAGGATTTTGGATTTATTGTCAAAATTAAATAATACAATTTATGAATAAATAGAATTAACTTCAATTAAATAATTAAGTGGCAGAATTAAATCTAATTAATTAAATATTGAGAATATTCAATTAATCAAACTTTAGGATAAATTGGATTTATCACCAAATAATCATTAAATTAAAGATAATTAGTATAATTAGGAATATTACTAGGAATATTCCCTGATGCAGAATTTGAGATAATCAATTAGGATTCGATGATGTGCCGATGTGCCTTAGGTTAGGACTTTGATGTCGATTTTGTTTGTATTGTCGATGTGTGAGGTTAATGAATCTATAGCCCATTTTTGGGGTATTACACTAAGATACAAATGGAATCATCATAATCATGCATCTTAATATCATTATTAGCATTAACTTCTTCTACGACCTCATGTATAGATTGATCAAAAGAATGTAAAGATCTTTGAATAACAGAATTATGAGCCTTAGCTTGAGCACGATGCTTTTTATGGCATTCATTAGCAGATTGATTATGTTTTTCTTTACTTGAAATATGTTGAGAACTAGGAGGAAGAACTATCAGATCCATCACAAGTTCTATAGGAGGATTAACAACATTCTCAGCAGATTGACAAGCAACACTAGGAGATTTATTAACATAACTAGAAGCTATAGATAAAGGAGGTATGGGAGGTGTAGGAAAAATACAATGATTAAGATCCATCGAAGGTACACTTAATTCAAGAATCTTACGATGCTTATAGGCTTGATATGAGCGGAAAAGATTATTAGGCTGAGAAGGACATGAATTAGGTAGTGAAGGCCAAAAGAAGTCAAGAGTAGCACAATCTTTGGGCCTAGAAGGTTGATATAAACTATGATTTATCGTCTTCACCTCTTCATCATGAAAAAATTTAAGAAATTTATGAATAGGTGAAGAAACAACATGCATAGCATTTAACCATGGCAAACCAAGCTTAGCTTGAAACTGATTAGAAGTAGGAACAACAACAAAGGTAGTGTTCACAATTTTACCCCAAAGTTCAACCGGTAAGTTAATGAACCAAATGATGGATAAAGAAAACAATTAAAAGTTTGAATCCACACATTAGATGTGTCATATGAATCACATTGCAAATTTTTCACAAAAATATTTTCTTTAGTAATAACATTAACTAAGGATGTAGGATCAACTAGACAACCATGGGTAGGTATCTGAGAAATCCTAGCATAAATGTAAAGGGGACCATCAGGAGCTTTAATAGTCTCAGAATCATCAAAGGTAATCAAAAGTTCCTGAGGTCTTTTATTCTTAGGTTATTGTCAAGGTTTAGGTTGAGTTTTCAACTTTGGCTTAGGTTTTGGTTTAGGTTAAGATGGAACTAGAGATTGAAGCTGAGGTTGAGGCTGAGGTGGAGATACAGATTGAACAACATGCTCCACTTGATTAACAATATGATTAAGATCATCCATCTTTGAATCATACACAATATCCATAGAAGATGGCTGAGAAATGGTATTAGTATCATGCGTGGGTAAAGGATTCATATAGATTTGGAGATTTTGATTAGGAGGAGAGACAAATTTGTTCCCACTACCATCAAGATTATCAATAGATAAGGCATTAGAATCAATTAAGTCTTAAACCTTATGTTTTAAAGAATAACACTTCTCAGTATCATGACCATTCTGGCGATGATATTGACAAAAATATTTAGGATCAAAAGATTTAGATGCAATCATAGCAGGTAAAAGAGGTTGAATAGGAGGTAAAGTAATCATATTAGCAATTAACAACCTATTCATAATAGAATGTAAATATTCCTAAAGAGGAGTAAACATACGATTTAATTGAAAAGTAGTGGATGAAGAAGTGGTATTGTGAGATGCAACAACAACTTGATCGACAGCTGCATTCGCTTGTTTGTTTATCTTACATAATTGTTGAATTTTTTAAATTTGTTTGGATTAGGCACATCAACACTTTTATCAACTGGAATAGGAGCATTGGAGTGGTGCTCTCAAATTGACTCACTTGTAATTGATAATGTTGAAGCGCTGCACAAAGTTGTTGAAAAGAGGTCAATTCAGTAAGCATAATCTTATCTCTAATATCCTTTTGCAAATTTAAAATAAGAATATGTTGAGTATCAATATCAGGAACATGATAGGAAATCTAAGCATGTAAATACTTAAATCTACCAATAAATTCAGTCAATTTTTCCTTAGCACTTTGTTTACAATGCATCAAATCAGTCAAAGACACTTGCAGGCTAATGTTGTTTTCAAATTGTTGAATAAAAGCATTGGGAAGTTGTGGAAATGAATCAATAGAATAATGAGGCAAGGAACAATACCATTGTAAGGCCTTGTCATGAAAATTTGTAGCAAACAACTTGGCTAAAATCCTATGGTTATGAGCATAATCACTACAAAGGATTTGAAATATTTTAACATGATGAAGAAGGTCTCTTTTTCCATTGTAATTTTGAAGATTAGGCATATTAACTTGTTGAGGAATAGGAGTACAAATGATATGTAAGGACAAAGGACTTCCCATGTCACATGTAGGAATGTTAAACTTGTTTTGAGGTAAGGATGCAAGTTGCTATTGTAAAGATGACACAATTTGAGCAAAACTGATGATTGTTGAATCATTAGAGGAAATAGGAGGAATAGAAACATGACAAACACTAGGTAAAGTGTATGAAGCTTCAGGAATAGAAGACACAACTAGAGGAAAACTTGGAACTATAGTTGGAAGAGGATTGGAATAAGTAAAAGGAACATTATGATAAGAAGGTTGTGATGTAGTAAGGGACATAGGAGGAACACTCATAGGAACAGAGGGAACCATCATAGTCACCAGAAGGAGTATACATAGGAATACTAGATAAAGGAATAGAAGAAGGTTCTATACTAGTAACAAGAGGAGTCAACCCTAACTCTTGAGCTTCTTGAGCTAAAGGTTTAACATTGGAATGTACAAGATGAGTAATACCATGCAAGAGGTTAACACCTTGATCACTATCATAAAGAACTTTCATAAGAGCCTCTATAGCTTGAATATGATATTGATTATTATTTTCTTGAATAAGCCAATTATCCATTTTATCAAGTTCATTTGAAAGTTTTTGGACTTGTTTAGGAGGAATTCTTAAAGCAGCATCGTCATCATGAGATGAGTGAAAAGAGTTTTGCTCCATAATAGGATTGGACTCATGAAGAATCAAATTATCATTTAGGATCCTAAGGAAAGGAGAGGAAGACTTGGGATCAAAGGCACAAATAAGTCTACAACTTCATCTAACAAGAATATTATAAGTAGGACTAGTAGTAGTAAAGCTCATAAACCAATGCAATGCAAATGAACTAAACTAAGAAAACATAAAGTATGAATATTTTTGTATTTTGAAAGAGATGTTGCAATTTTTTTGTATTTTTGAAATATAGATGCAAGAAATATAATTAGCATGCAAGATTTAAGACAAATATAACACCAAAAGGATAATATAAAGGGAAATATAACACCACAAAACACAATAGGGCATCTAATTCCACAAAAGAAAAGAGGGTAAGTATGTCGGGTTCACCAAAATGAATAAGATGAAAATGATGTGAAAATATATTTATGGGTGTGAATAGGGTTGAATAGTGGTAGATAATATAATATGACATAAAAGGGAAAATATAAGACCTATCCTTAATCCAAATTCCCAAAAGGAAAGATCCAAATGGATTAATCACAAAGAAGTGATCAATGCACAAATGAATCAAACAATGGAGAACATGAAGAAAGGAGGAAATCCTATAATCTACTATAGAAAGTATGTACTTGAAATCTTAAATGAATAGAAGGCAAATACTAACCTCAAAATAGGGAAAATCTAGAAAATACTGATTTCTGATATCTATACATAGTTTCAAGAAATTCTGCAACCTACTCTACACTAGAATGTCGAGACAGAGAAAACCCCAAAAAAATTTGTCCTTTTGAGGTCAGGTCGACTTTGACCTAGATAGTCAGGCACAATCCTACCCCAGGGCACAATCTTAGCCCCCATTAAAGGTCATCTCTAACTTGAAATAGCTCGAATGAAAATTATGTTCATGGATCTCAGTTCACCAAAAAGCGTATCTAGATCCAAACTTCAATTCGTTGTCCTGTACCTATATCTACAAGAAAAGTGGTTTTTATTGTTTGGATAGGGGGTTTTTCTTGGTCAAACTCTAGTTTGGAATAAACCTTGAAATGTAATTGAAATTGCAATATGCATAAACAAAGTAAATGGGACTATTCACCTTGCTTATGTTTAAGTCTTTGTGGAGGATTCAAATCCTTGAATCCACAAGTAGGGATGCTCCAAATGAATATAGAAATGTATGTAGGATGTCTCAAATCAATGGAATTAGATCTTCAACACCAATGTTTAATGGATCTTAGCATAGGAAGAGGCTTGAATGAATATGGATGCAGAAATCTTCAAGGGGGCTCCAAAGAGATTGAATCCTTCAAAAGCTAACAATGGATCTCCATGATGAATACTTTAGTGCTTGAGGATGAATGAATGCTTTCTTTCTTTCCTTCTCCTTTTTTGCTTGATTGTGAATGCTTATGAAAATTGGATTCTATGAGATGGATCAAATGAGAGAGGAAGGCTTCCTTTATAGTGATCTAGGGCACAAACTTCTAGAGAGGCCGACATTGGAGAATTAAATCCCAATTAATCTTAACTCCTAGAAATGGACCAAAATTAAATGTACTTTAAGATTTTACGGTTCTGAAATCTGAAACAGCCAACCCATAAGAGCAAAAATAAACTTTCTGAAGCCCGTCATCTTGAAACTCCTGAAATCTGAAAATTGGACCTAGTGTCAGGGATGAGGTCACCTCTCCCCTAGGTTAGGGTCAAGGTCATCCTTGACCTAGGTCAACATCAACGTCATCCTTGACCCTCCAAGTCTTCCTTGATGTAGGAAGTCAAAATCTCTAGTTTCTCAGAGAAAGTCTGTCAAAAAGAGGCTAGAAATAGGGAGAGAGAAGCAGAACAAGGGGGAAAATACTAGATGCATGTAAAGACCCAATCAAGGCTCTTGAAATGACCCCAAACCACTTACTTGGAGGGCTAAACACTCTTATCATGGAAGTGCTTCCATTTTAATATGATACACAAATATAACTAAAAATATAAATGCATGTAATCTAATCAATAAACCATTCATGAAACTTCATACACTTAACACAAATGTTTTTGTATCACAAAAACCATTGTTAGAAGGTAGAAAATAGGTGGGGATGACACCCACAGAGCTTCACTACTATAGTAACAATCAGATCAGCTAGATCTACCTGGTTAGAGGATTTTACCAACACAATCAAGTGTGCACTTAGTTAAGAGATTTACGATAGAACTATTAGCTTCACTCTGTTAAGATATTTTGAATCTGCTATGATGATTAAAGAGTAAAAATAAGATGTATCTATAATTAGCAACTCAAACTTTCCTAATTTATATCTATGAAATACTATAAAGATAACACCTTGTAGTGATGTGTAAATCCTTTTTTTCTTCTCGGGAGCCTTATGTCAATTAGGAAAAACTAAATGCTTCTATCAAATCCTTATGTCAACACCCTATCTAATCTTATGATGTCCTTAGTATGGCTTCTCCTTGATGGTACAATATCATAATGACATCTAAATTACAAATTTTATATCAAACTAACTTGACCAAATTAGGGTTTAACAATATCTTAGAAAACCTAAGATCAAGGATGAGAATAAATAACCCAGATCTACAATATATAGGAATCATCAACAATTTACTGATTACATCTATATTTAATTTAGTCTCATTCTTGGTAAACTATTTTCTGATCGGTGTGAACCTTTTTCTTTTATGTTTGTGCTATTTCAAACTGCTATGTCATTTCCTATTTTACTCAATGTTCACTATATTCATCACTCAATAATTAACAAGTTCTCAGTTCATATGAATTCTTGGTGACCACAGTGTTCAGTACTTGGTGATCATCTGGGTCGGTAATAATGCTTAGTCAAAGTTGTACTTAGTTAACTCAAGTATTTGCCTTGTGTCTTGCTCAGTGTATAGGCTATTTATTTTGACAGACAATCTTGTATGTCTCCTTTAATGACTGAATGAGTAAGTGATACTAATGACAACCATTAATGCTCAAATAGGAGTAACATTATCTCCCTTTGGCATTAGTATCAAAATTTTATGTATATGTACTGACTAAAATTTTTTTTACTTATCAAAAATATGAATCATATGTGAACACTACTTTGTACATGCTCTTGGTGTGAAGTACACACAAGCATATATATATACATTTAATTTCTCCCTTTTTGAAATTAATACCAAAAATAATGTACTTACAACTTATCAAAAATATTGGGGTTCTCCCCATAGTGCAGCGGTAGCTACAAGCCATTGCAACACAACGAACTTGTGTTCAAATCACTATAGGCTCAAAAATGGATTCATCAATGTGCAGGGTTTAGAAGGAATGATGTGGCTGAAATGGCTTAGATGAGTGATCATAGGCTCTAACATAGAGAGTAGTGTTGGTGCCCAGAGATCGGATGCAGGGAGGGTTTGGCACATAGCTGACTGGGTGAATGGTGTGCAAGGCATGCATGACATGTCTTAGGGGATACAGACAGAGGTCCCCCCCATGTCACTGGCTCCTTTTTCAGTTGCTAGCACACTTCATCCATTCCGTGGTGGTGCCCGGTTCGGTGTTAGCTTGGTGGTCTAATTAAAGATGGGTGGCCCCAGCCGCTAGGAGAATTAAGGAGGAAAGATCAAACTGATTAGGATGCTTGGTGGTCATGGTTGGAGCTTGTGCAGGTGACGATGGAGATATAAGGTGCTGCCACTAGGAGAGATAAGGAGTTATGATGGAGAGATAAGGAGTGTCTTGGAGAGATAAGGTATTGGATAGGTAGTATAAACAAGGTGAATCTAGTAGGCATCAAGGCCTTGGTGGCCACTTTCTCATCGAGGATGGGGTCCCCCTTAATGTGATCCCACTAGTTCAAAGCTCTAGTCAAAAAGCACTTACCAAGAAAAAAAAAAAAAAAAACTTGTCAAAAATATTACGATGGTTTATCCTTAGTTTTAACAAGAGGTTTTCCCATTCCTCCTTGAGATTCTCAAGAGGAATGTGCTCTAAATTGACCTATGCATGCATGTCAAAAATATTTTCTAATATTGATATTTCTGGTGTGGCAACTTAGTCCTTTTCCTTATTCACATGTCTCTCCATTATCTTAAGATGGGGAAGCAGCTCATCCTGAAGCTCGGTTATTTGGTCTCTGATTGTATCCTCTTGCTTCCTCAAATTAATTCTTAACCATTGAAGTTCTCAAAATTTTGAAAAATGGTTATGAAATGCATTGGGCTCGGTTAAAGAATTATTTGTATTTACCTGTATCACTTCATCAAGCTTCTTTATCTTTTCAGTAAGCTTGGTAGTGAAGTGGTCTATAGGGCATATCTTGCAAAATCAATAGGTACTCTTTTAAATTTAATCATCATTTGTATGATAGCTTCCTCTATTTTCTCTTGATCCTTGGTGGTCATATATACATACTAATTTAACCTAGGGTGAGTTAGACTCCTTGTATCCTTTATATTATTTTCTAACTCATCTACCAACTAATATTTATTAACTACAACCTTGAATTTACCTTGATCATCTTTTTCATCATCTTCATCAATATCATCCTTTGTTCTTATTAAACTTCTCCTCCTTTTAGGTTTCTTTATGGTGACTTGGGAACCTCTCTTCTTCTTCTTCTGATATGTTTTAGTGGGAGTTGGCCTTGTTATTTTTGCAATTCCTTTCTTTAGGGGTGGAGAAGCACTTGTTGAGAATCTTGTTCTTTCTCTTACATGTGTTTCTTCTTGTTTCCTCTTTCCTATGGCCTTTACCAGTGTAGCTTGAATATCCTTATCTGACTTGGTATGTTCCTCATGTTCATTGTTTCCAATTAAAAGTTGTTCCTTGGTTTCTTCTTCAACCTAATTAGTTGTTGATTCTTCTTCTTCCTTTGAAAAATCATCACTAAATTATTTCACCAGTGTGTCCATCATCTTTTTCAATTTTCTTCTAACTTTCACTCTGACTAGATCCATTTTTATTCTTAACTTAGCCTCTTCTTAGGTTCCAAACCTAGTAGCTTTTGGATCTTTGGGGTCGCCTAGCCTTAATTAACCTATAATCTTGGTCAATATCTAGTTCATATCCCATTGGGGGTGATGAGGCATATTAATGCCATATTTTAAGATACCCTAGGATGATATCTACTAGACATTTTTTCTTATTTTGATACATTTACCTTAAGAATTCTATGTTTTTATGCTATTATATGGCATGCTTCCACTAGACATATAACTTGGTTCAAATGTACTTAAATAGGCTATGCTTGGATGAATTTCTATATTTCTTGTTCTAAAAGATATGGTTGTGTTTTAAATGAGTAGAGTAGTTGTTTGAATATGAATGATCATGCATGTTTTGATAATTACTATCATAAATGTCTTATCCTAACCCTTGATGGTATAAGTTCATTGGAACAGAAAATGTTGTTTTCACCAGGTATAGTACATTCAATCATGGATTACTCAATCTGGTCTTCTTGCAACTTCCAGTGGAGAAGCATTCAGTGCAGCGCCAGTTGAAGGTTTCTAAAGAATAATGATGCAAGGGCAGGGTGACTGAAGGTAGAATCAGGGTTAATTGAGACTACTGAAACCCACAAACAATGCCCTGTGAAGAGTTACACACAGAAGAAATATGAAAAATACATCTAAGCAGTGAAAACAAAATGATATGAGACAAACAACTAGTATAATACTGGTGCAATTATATTAAATCATCAACATGCCCGGTTGTGAGGCCTTTCAGGTTTTGGCCTTATATAATGAAAATTATGAATTTAGAGTCTCAGCTCACATCTCAATCCTCTAATATACTATCCTTAACTAGAACTTCCCTCTACATCAACCCAAGCTCCAAATATATAGCCAGCAAAGCCACAAGTTGGCCAGTCAGACATTTAATTAAAATATAGGTCCACTTAGGAGGAGAAACCAAAACTAAATCTAGAAATAACAAAACATGATGCAAAGTGGCATTTACATCCACACATGATCCAAGAATAGAACCCCAACCATGCAAGATCCAATTTTCTCATACTGAACGATGCAAGCCTAAATACCACATGTTTCATGAGCGAAATTGGCAAAAAATTGATGCCTGAGGAAAATTGTGATAACTTCCAGATCCAAATGAATTAGGACATGCGCTCTTTGGAGAATGCTCTAGATTAGGTCCACATGACTGCATTAACTTCACAAGTCAAGAAACCAACAACAACATCGGTGAAAAAAAAAAGATTAGACTAGTACAAGAAACATGAAATATTTTTGGTGATGCAAGATTGCTCAAGACCCAAGATGCTCCTACATTAGACACCTGGGGTAACAAAATAACTATTGTCCACATCAAACACTACTCATATTCTAACCTAAATCATAAAGATCCAACTTATCTTGTGTAATCCATGAACTATCTTCAACTTGCTTGTCTTTCTATTAAACTAGATATTCCATGTAGTCTTTTCCTGTGGTACTCTTGCTCACTCTACTATTCAAGATCTTCCCAATGTTGTCTCTATCCTTTTTAGAATAATTCATATTATCTCCTATCTCATTAGTTTATTCAAAGTACTCAAAGATATCCACAATGTTGAATATAGATGATATATCTATGTCCTTTGGTAATTCCATCTCATAATCATTTTCACTATCAAACTTCTTCAGAATCTTACAAGGTCCAAATTTCTTCATTTTCATCTTATTGTAGGTACCAACTAGAAATATATTCTTCTTCAAATGAATCATAACCTCATCTCCAACATCAAAATATTTATCTCTCCTTCTCTTATCTGCTCTTTGTTTGTATTTCAGATTACTATCCTCCAAATTCCTTTTAACTTCATTATGAAAAGTTCTCATGTATACTGCAAAATCCTTAGCTTCAACACTTCTTCTGGTCTTAGTAGGTAAACCTCTCAACTTTGTAGTTCTCTTAGGATGAAATCCAGTTACAATCTAAGGTGTCCTCTTAGTACTTCTATTCATATAATTATTATATGCAAACTCTGCTTGTGCCAAAACTAAATCCCAATTAGCATGCTTCTCTCCAACTAAACATCTCAACAAATTTCCAAAAATTCTATTCACAACTTCAGTCTGTCCATCTATCTTAGGGTGAAATGTAGAACTAAACTTCAAATCTTTATTCATCTTCTTCCAAAGTGTTCTCCAAAAATAACTAGTAAACTTAGTATCTCTGTCTGAAACAATAGATTTAGGCAAACCATGAAATATTACCACTTCCTTGAAAAATAATTCAGCTACACACAATGCATCAGATGTCTTCTTACAAGATATGAAATGTGTCAATTTAGAAAATTTTTCAACCACTACCAAAATAGAATCATTACCTCTCTGAGTTCTAGGCAATCCAAGAACAAAGTCCATACTTACATCTTCCCAAGGTCTATCAAGTATAGGAAATGGTGTATAAAATATCACATTCTGACTAGTCCCTTTTGCTACTTGACAAACTCTACAATCTCTAACCATTCTCTATACATCTCTATAAATATGCATCAAAAAGTAGCTCTTTGAAATCAATTTCACAATCTTATCAATTCGAAAATGTCTAGCAAGTCCACCACTATGCTTCTCCTTTATTATATTCTCTCTCATAGATCCTCTAGGTATGCACAACTGAGCTCCTTTAAACAACATGTCTTCTTGAATGAAATAATCAGTCCACTAATCACTCACTATTTATTCCTTACAAGCTTTCCAACATTCTACAAAATCAAGGTCAGTTTTATATAAACACTTCAAATCATCAAAACCAAGTACCTCAACCCTCATTTCTATCAGCAAACTTCTTCTTTAGCTCAAGGCATCATCAACCTTATTCAACTATCCACTCTTATGTTTCAATGAAAAGAAAAAATCCTGCAAAAACTCAACCCACTTCATATCTCTTTGATTTAATTTATTATGACTTCCCAAATACTGCAAAGCTTTATGGTCAGTATACAACACAAAATCTTTAGGCATCAAATAATGTCTCCATTTCTTCAAAGCTTGAGCAATGGCATAGAATTATTGATCATAAACTAAATATTTTCTCTTAGAATTATTCAACTTCTCACTAAAGAAAGCTATAGGTCTTCCTTCTTGACTCAAAACAAATCCAATTGCACTACCACTAGCATCACATTCAACTTGAAAAACTTTACTAAAATTAGGCAAAGCAAGTGTAGGTAACTCGACAATTCTTTCTTTGAATGTTTCAAAACTCTTTTGGTCTGCATGTGTCCATTTAGAATCCATTTTATCTCCTCTCATGGTTTCATTCATAGCATTACAAATATAACTAAAATTTCTGATGAACTTCCTATAAAAACATGGCAATCCATGAAATAATCTTACCTCTCCAACATTCTCTAATGTAGGCCAATCAAGTATAGCTCTAACTTTCTCAGGATCCATCTTCAATCCATCAGCTGAAATCACAAAACCAAGGTAGACAATCTCTTCTTTCATAAATCAACATTTCTTCAAATGAATCAGTAACTTCTCTTCCTTCAATCTCCACAATACTTGTCTAATATCCTAAAAAATGTTCTTCCTTACTCTTACTAAATATCTAAATGTCATCAAATCAATCTTTGTAAAATACTTCAAATCAATCTTTGTGAAATACTTCTCTCCACTCAAACTATCTATTACATCATCCATCCTAGGCAAGGGAAACCTGTACTTTACTGCTGTCTTGTTTATAGATCTAGAATCATTGCACATTTTCTATTCTCCATTCTTTTTAGTGATGAAGGATGCTCCCCTTAATACCACAAACACATAATAGAAATAGAGAAACAACAATAATATGCAAGAACATAAAATTGGCTTCTTATTATCTCCACAAATGTGGAATTACAAACTCTCAGAATTACAATATGCAAAGCCACATAGGCATTCCCTTACAATATTCTATAGCACAAAGCCTCGAATCAATACCCAGATCTATACCTAGAACTGCCCTAGACAACACTATGGGCCTTCTTTATATAAGAATTTTCCACCGCCCCATAAGGTTCCAGAAATTTAGCCCTTAGGGCTAACCAAACTTAGAATTATTTTATTTTTTAATTTATTACATCAAAGTCGGCTCAAAATAAATTTTAAAATCTGAACAAAATTTTTGAAGGAAAATTATTTTCTCCCATTTTAGGTGACCCCACTTCCAGAGACCATAAGTCATCACCAATTGACCCGATTGACTATTATAACCCCATTTTGGAAAGGCCATGAAGCATTCTACAAGCTTCAATTATGCAACCGCTTGTCACCCAAATTTTTGACCTCATCCGGTGCCTCTAAATCCTTCAAAACTAAGTTCAAAGTTTTAGTACCCTGCACCAATGCCAAAAATCTTCAATATCTTTAAAACTAGACCTGATCTAGCCATGAAACTTTACTGGCAGGCTGATAAGACTGAGATGAACCTCCACATGTAAAATCAGAACATTCTGAGATCATATGACCAACTTACTAAAAATAGAAAGTTTCCATAAATAGCAGCTCTGCACACTTGATGAAGGGTGCTCCCCTTAATACCACAAACACATAACAGAAATAGAGAAACAACAACAATATGCAGGAATAGAAAATTGGCTTCTTATTATCTCCACAAATGTAGAATTACAAACTTTCAGAATTACAATATGCAAAGGCACACGGGCATTCCCTTAAAATATTCTGTAGGACAAAGCCTCGAATCAATACCCAAATCTATACCCAGAACTGCCCTAGACAACATTACCAGCCTTCCTTATATAGGCATTTTCCACCACCCGAGAAGGTTCCAAAAATTTAGCCCTTAGAGCTGACCAAACTTAGAATTATTTTATTTTTCAATTTATTACATCAAAGTCGGCTCAAAATAAATTTTGAAACCTGAACAAAAATTTTGAAGTAAAATTATTTTTCACCATTCCAGGTGACCCAACTTCTGGACACCATAAGTCATCACCAGTTGACCTAATTGACTATTATAACCGCATTTTGGAAAGGCCATGAAGCACTCTACAAGATTGAATTGCACAAGCACCTGCCACCCAAATTTTTGACCTCTTCTAGGACATCTAAAGCCTTCAATACTAAGTTCAAAGTTTTAGTACCCTGTTGCCAATGCCGAAAATATTGAATATCTTTAGAACTAGACTTGATCTAGCCATGAAACTTTACTGGCAGGTTGATATGACTAAGATGAACCTCCACATGTAAAATCAGAACATTCTGAGATCATATGACCAACTTATTAAAAATAGCAAGTTTCCATAAATAGCAGCTCTGCACACTTGATGAAGGGTGCTCCCCTTAATACCACAAACACATAACAAAAATAGAGAAACAACAACAATATGCAATAATAGAAAATTGACTTCTTATTATCTCCACAAATGTGGAATTACAAACTTTTAGAATTACAATATGCAAAGCCACATGGGCATTCCCTTACAATATTTTGTAGGACAAAGCCTCGAATCAATACCCAGATCTATACCTAGAACCGCCCTAGACACCACTATGGGCCTTCTTTATATAGGCATTTTCCACTGCCCAAGAAGGTTCTAGAAATTTAGCCCTTAGGGCCAACCATACTTAGAATGATTTTTTTTTTCAATTTATTACATCAAAGTCAGCACAAAATAAATTTTGAAACCCCCAAAAAAATTTTGAAGGAAAATTATTTTCTTCCATTTCAGGTGTCCCAACTTCTGGAGACCATAAGTCATCACCACTTGACCCTATTGACTATTATAACCCCATTTTGGAAAGGCCACGGAGTTTTCTACAGGCTTGAGTCACACAAGCACTTGTCACCTAAATTTTCAACCTCATACGCAGCCTCTAAAGCTTTTAAAACCGAGTTCAAAGTTTCAGTACCCTGCTGCCAATGCCAAAAATTTTGAATATCTGCAAAACTAGACTTGATCTAGCCATGAAACTTTACTGGTAGGCTGATATGACTAAGATGAACCTCCACATGTAAAATTAGAACATTTTGAGATCATATGACCAACTTACTAAAAATGACAATTTTCCATAAATAGCAGCTCTGCACACTTGATGAAGTGTGCTCCCCTTCATACCACAAACACATAACAGAAATAGAGAAACAACAACAATATGCAAGAATAGGAAATTTAATTCTTATTATCTCCACAAATGTAAAATGACAAACTTTCAGAATTACAATATGCAGAGCCACATGGGCATTCCCTTACAATATTCTATAGGACAAAGCCTCCAATCAATACCCTGATCTATACCCAGAACTGCCCTAGACAACACTACGGGCCTTCTTTAGATAGGCATTTTCCACCACTCTAGAAAGTTTTAAAAATTTAACTCTTAGGGCCGACCAAACTTATAATTATTTTATTTTTCAATTTATTACATCAAAGTTGGCTCAAAATAAATTTTGAAATCCGAACAAAAATTTTGAAGAAAAAATATTTTCTGGCATTTCAGGTGACTCGACTTCCAGAGACCATAAGTCATCACTAGTTGACGTGATTGACTATTATAAACCCATTTTTAAAGGGCCACGAAGAGTTGTACAAGATTGGCTCATGCAAGCACCTGTCACCCAAAGTTTCAACCTCATCTAGGGCCTCTAAATCCTTCAAAACTGAGTTCAAAGTTTCAGTACCCTGCTGCCAATGCCAAAAATCTTCAATATCTTTAGAACTAGACCTGAGCTAGCGATGAAACTTTACTGGCAAGCTGATATGACTGAGATGAACCTCCACCTATAAAATCAAAACATTCTGAGATCATATGACCAACTTTCTAAAAATAGAAATTTTTGATAAATAGCAGCTCTGCACACTTGATGAAGGGTGCTCCCCTTAATACCACAAACACATAACAGAAACAAAGAAACAACAACAATATGCAAGAACAAAAAATTGGCTTCTTCTTATCTCCACAAATGTGGAATTACAAACTTTCAGAATTACAATATGAAAAGCCACATGGGCATTCCCTTACAATATTCTGTATGAGAAAGCCTCGAATCAATACCCAGATCTATACCCAGAACTGCCCTAGACAACACTATGGGCCTTCTTTATATAGGAATTTACCACCACCCGAGAAGGTTCCAAAAATTTATCCCTTAGGGCAGACCAAACTTAAAATTATTTTATTTTTCAATTTATTAGATCAAAGTCGGCTCAAGATACAGTTTGAAACCCGAAGAAAAATTTTGAAGAAAAATTATTTTCTGCCATTTCAGGTGACCTGACTTACAGAGACCATAAGTCATCACCAGTTGACCTGATTGACTATTATAACCCCATTTTGTAAAGGCTACAAAGTGCTCTACAGGGTTGAGTCACGCAAGCGCCTGTCACCCAAATTTGTGACCTCATCTGGGGCCTTTAAAGCCTTCAAAACTGAGTTCAAAGTTTTAGTACCCTTCTACCAATGCCGAAAATCTTGAATATCTTCAGAACTAGACCTAATCTAGCCATGAAACTTTATTGGTAGGCTGATATGACCGAGATGAACCTCCACATGTAAAATCAAAATATTCTGAGATCATATGACCAATTTACTAAAAATAGCAAGTTTTCATAAATAATAGCTCTCCACACTTGATGAAGGGTGCTCCCCTTAATACCACAAACACAGAGCAGAAACAGAGAAACAACAACAATATGCCGGAACAAAAAATTGGATTCTTATTATCTTCACAAATGTGGAATTAAAAACTTTTAGAATTACAATATGCAAAGCCACATGGGCATTCCCTTACAATATTCTGTATGACAGCCTAGAATCAATACCCAGATCTATACCTAGAACTACCCTAGACAACACTATTGGCCTTCTTTATATAGGCATTTTCGACTGCCCGAGAAGGTTCCAAAAATTTAGCCCTTATGACTGACCAAACTTAAAATTATTTTATCTTTCAATTTATTACATCAAACTCAGCTCAAAATAAATTTTGAAACCCGAACAAAAGTTTTGAATGAAATTTTTTTTTCACCATTTCAGGTGACCCGACTTCAAAAGACCATAAGTCATCACCAATAGACCCTATTCATTATTATAACCCCATTTTGGAAAGGCCACGAAGCCCTCAACAGGCTTGACTTGTTGAAGCATCTGTCACCAAAATTTTCAACCTCAGTCGTGGCCTCTAAAGCCTTCAAAACTAACTTCAAAGTTTCAGTACCCTGTTGCCAATGCCGAAAATTTTCAATATCTTCAAACCTAGACCTGATCTAGCCATGAAACTTTACTGGCTGGCTTATATGACTGAGATGAACCTCCACAGGTAAAATCAAAACATTTTGAGATCATATGACCAACTTACTAAAAATAGCAAGTTTCGATAAATAGCAGCTCTGCACACTTGATGAAGGGTGCTCCCCTTAATACCACAAACACATAATAGAAACAGAAAAACAACAAGAATATGCAAGAACAAAAAATTGGCTTCTTATTATCTCCACAAATGTGGAATTACAAACTTTAGAAATACAATATGCAAAGCCACATTTGCATTCCCTTACAATATTCTGTAGGACAAAGCCTCGAATCAATACCCAGATCTATACCCAGAACTGTCATAAAAAACATGATGGACCTTCTTTATATAGGCATTTTCCACCACTCGAGAAGGTTACAAAAATTTAGCCCTTAGGGATGACCAAACTTAGAATTATTTTATTTTTCAATTTATTACATCAAAGTTGGCTCAAAATAAATTTTGAAACCTGAACAAAAATTTTGAAGGAAAATGATTTTCTGCCATTTCAAGTGACCCGACTTCCAGAGACCATAAGTCATCACTAGTTGACCTGATTCACTATTATAACCCTCTTTTGGAAAAACCACAAAGCGGTCTACTGGCTTGACTCGTGCAAGCGCCTCTCACCCAAATTTTTGATCACATTCGAGGCCTCTAAAGCCTTAAAAAATGAGTTGAAATTTTTAGTACCCTGCTGCAAATGCCGAAAATTTTCAATATCTTCAAAAGTAGACTTGATCTAGTCATGAAGCTTTACTGGCAGGCTGATATGACTGAGATGAACCTCCGCATGTAAAATTAGAACATTCTGAGATCATGTGACCAACTTACTAAAAATAACAAGTTTCCATAAATAGCAACTCTAAACACTTGATGAAGGGTGATCCCCTTAATAACACAAACACACAACAGAAACAAAGAAACAACAACAATATGCAAGAACAGAAAATTGGGTTCTTATTATCTCCTCAAATGTGGAATTACAAACTTTTAGAATTACAATATGCAAAGCCACATGGGCATTCCCTTACAATATTCTGTAGGACAAAGTCTCGAATCAATACCCAAATCTATACCTAGAATTGCCCTAAACAACAATATGAGCCTTCTTTATATAGGAATTTTCCACGGCTCGAGAAGGTTCTAGAAATTTAGCCCTTAGGGCCGACCATACTTAGAATTATTTTACTTTTCAATTTATTACATCAAAGTCGATGCAAAATAAATTTTGAAAATGGAACAAAATTTTTGAAGGAAATTTATTTTTCATCATTTCATGTGACCCGACTTCCGGAGTCCATAAGTCATCACCACTTGACCAGATTGACTATTATAACCCCATTTTGGAAAAGCCACAAAGTGCTCTCAAGGCTTGACTCGCGCAAGCGTCTGTCACCCAAATTTTTGACATCATCCAAGGCCTCTAAAGCCTTCAAAACTGAGTTCAAATTTTTAGTACACTGCTACCATGTCAAAAATGTTCAATATATTCAAAACTAGACCTGATCTAGTCAAAAAACTTTACTGGCAGGCTGATATGACTGAGATGAACCTCCACATGTAAAATCAGAACATTCCGAGATCATATGACCAACTTACTAAAAATAGCAAGTTTCCATAAATAGCAGCTCTAAACACTTGATGAAGGGTGCTTCCCTTAATAACACAAACACACAATAGAAATAAAGAAACAACAACAATATGCAAGAACAAAAAATTGGGTTCTTATTATCTCCACAAATGTGGAATTACAAACTTTAAGAATTACAATATGAAAAGCCACATGGGCATTCCCTTACAATATTTTGTAGGACAAAGCCTTGAATAAATACCCAGATCTATAACCAGAACTACCCTAAACAACACTACGGGCCTTCTTTATATAGGCATTTTCCACCTCCCAACAAGGTTCCACAAATTTAGCCCTTAGGGCCGACCAAACTTAGAATTATTTTATTTTTCAATTTATTACATCAAAGTCAGCTCAAAATAAATTTTGAAAACTGAACAAAAATTTTGAAGGAAATTTATTTTTCCTCATTTCAGGTGACCTGACTTTCAGAGTCCATAAGTCATCATCAGTTGACCCGCTTGACTATTATAACCCCATTTTGGAAAAGCCACGAAGCTCTTTATAGACTTTTCTTGTGCAAGTGCCTGTCACCCAAATTTTTAACCTCATCCGGGGCCTCTAGAGCCTTCAAAACTAAGTTCAAATTTTCAATACCCTACTGCCAATGTCAAAAATCTTCAATATCTTCAAAACTAGACCTGATCTAGTCATGAAACTTAACTGGCAGGCTGATATGACTGAGATGAACCTCCACATGTAAAATCAGAACATTCCAAGATCATATGACCCACTTACTAAAAATAGAAAGTTTCCATAAATAACAGCTATGTACACTTGATGAAGGGTGCTCCCCTTAATACCACAAACACATAACAAAAATAGAGAAGCAAAGACAATATGCAAGAATAAAAAATTGGCTTCTTATTATCTCCACAAATGTGGAATTACAAAATTTTAGAATTACAATATGCAAAGCCACATGGGCATTCCCTTACAATATTCTGTAGGAGAAAGCCTTGAATCAATACCTAGATCTATACCCAGAAATGCCCTAGACAACACTACAGGCCTTCTTTATATAGGCATTTTCCACCACCCAAGAAGGTTGCAGAAATTTAGCCCTTAGGGCCTACCAAACTTAGAATTATTTCATTTTTTAATTTATTACATCAAAGTCAGCTCAAAATAAATTTTGAAACCCGAACAAAAATTTTGATGGAAAATTATTTTCCACCATTTAAGGTGCAACGACTTTCGGAGACCATAAGTCATCACCAGTTGACCTGATTGTTTATTGTAACCCCATTTTGGAAAGGCCACGAAGCATGCTACAGGCTTGACTCATGCAAGCGCCTGTCAACCAAATTTTTGACCTCATGGGGGGCCTCTAAAGCCTTCAAAACTGAGTTCAAAGTTTCAGTACCCTGCTGCCAATGCTGAAAATCTTCAATATCTTCAAAACTAGAAATGGTCTAGCCATGAAACTTTATTGGTAGGCTAATGTGACTGAGATGAACCTCCACATGTAAAATTAGAACATTCTAAGATCATATGACCAACTTACTAAAAATAGCAAGTTTCCATAAATAGCAACTCTGCACACTTGATGAAGGGTGCTCCCCTTAATACCACAAACACATTACTGAAATAGAGAAACAACAACAATATGCAAGAACAGAAAATTGGCTTCTCATTACCTCCACAAATGTAGAATTACAAACTTTCAGAATTACAATATGCAAAGCCATATGGGCATTCCCTTACAATATTTTGTAGGACAAAGCCTCGAATCAATACCCAGATCTATACCTAGAACTACCCTAGACAACACTACGGGCCTTCTTTATATAGTAATTTTCCACCGCCAAAGAAGGTTCCAAAAATTTAGCCCTTATGGCTGACCAAACTTAGAATTATTTTATTTTTCAATTTATTACACCAAAGGCGGCTCAAAATAAATTTTGAAACCCGAACAAAATTTTTGAAGGAAAATTATTTTCTTCCATTTCAGGTGATCCGACTTCTGGAGACCATAAGCCATCACCAATTGACCTGATTTACTATTATAACCCCATTTTGGAAAGGCCATGAAGCGCTCTATAGTGTTAACTCACGCAAGTGCCTGTCACCCAAATTTTTGACCTCATCCGAGGCCTCTAAAGCCTTCAAAATTGAGTTTAAATTTTCAGTACCTTGCTGCCAATGCTGAAAATCTTCAATATCTTGAAAACTAGACCTGATCTAGCCATGAAACTTTACTAGCAGACTGATATGATTGAGGTGAACCTCCACATGTAAAATTAGAATATTCTGAGATCATATGTCCAACTTACTAAAAATAGAAAATTTCCATAAATAGTAGCTCTAGACACTTGATGAAGGGTACTTCCCTTAATACCACAAACACATAACAAAAATAGAGAAACAACAACAATATGCAAGAACATAAAATTTTCTTCTTATTATCTCCAAAAATGTGGAATTACAAACTTTTAGAATTACAATACGCAAAGCCAGATGGGCATTCCCTTACAATATTCTATAGGAAAAAGCCTTGAATCAATACCCAGATCTATACGCAGAGCTACCCTAGACAATACTACGGGCCTTCTTTATATAGGCATTTTCCACCACCCCAGAAGGTTCAAGAAATTTAGCCCTTAAGGCTGACCAAACTTAGAACTATGTTATTTTTCAATTTATTACATCAACGTTGGCTCAAAATATATTTTGAAACCTGAGAAATTTTTTTGAAGGAAAATTATTTTCTGCCATTTCAGGTGACCTAAATTCCAGAGACAATAAGTCATCAGCAATTGACTTGATTAACTATTATAACCCAATTTTGGAAAGGCGACGAAGCACTCTCTAGGATTTACTCGTGCAAGTGCCTGTCACCCAAATTTTTGACATCATCCGGGGTGTCTAAAGCCTTCAAAACTAAGTTCAAAGTTTCAGTACCCTGCTGCCAATGCCAAAATCTTCAATATTTTGAAAACTAGACCTGATCTAGCCATGAAACTTTACTGGCAGGCTAATATGATTGAGATGAACCTTCACATGTAAAATCAAAATATTCCGAGATCATATGACCCACTTACTAAAAATAGCAAATTTCCATAAAGAGCAGCTCTGCACACTTGATGAAGGGTGTTCCCCTTAATACCACAAACACATAACAGAAAGAGAGAAACAACAACAATATGCAAGAATAGAAAATTGGCTTGTTATTATCTCTAGAAATGTGGAATTACAAGCTTTCAGAATTACAATATGCAAAGCCATATGGGCATTCCCTTACAATATTTTGTAGGAGAAAGCCTCGAATCAATACCCAGATCTATAACTAGAACTGCCCTAGACAACACTACGAGCCTTCTTTATATAGGCATTTTCCACCACCTGAGAAGGTTCCATAAATTTAGCCCTTAGGGCCAACCAAACCTAGAATTATTTTTTTTTTCAATTTATTACATCAAAGTCGGCTCAAAATAAATTTTGAAACCTAAACAAAAATTTTGAAGGAAAATTATTTTCTGCCATTTCTGGTGACCTGACTTCCGGAGAACATAAGTCATCACCAGTTGACCTGATTAACTATTATAACCCAATTTTGGAAAGGCCACGAAGTGCTCTATAGGCTTTTCTTGTGCAAGCACCTATCACCCATATTTTTGACCTGATCTGGGACCTATAAAGCCTTCAAAACTGAGTTCAAAGTTTTAGTACCCTGCTGCCAATGCCGAAAATCTTCAATATCTTCAAAACTAGACCTGATCTAGCCATGAAACTTTACTAGTAGGCTGATATGATTAAGATGAACCTCCACATGTAAAATCAAAATATTTTGAGATCATATGAGCAACTTACTAAAAATAGAAAATTTTCATAAATAGGAGCTTTGCACACTTGATGAAGGGTGCTCCCCTTAATACCACAAACACATAACAGAAACAAAGAAACAACAACAATATGCAAGAACAAAATATTGGCTTGTTATTATCTCCACAAATGTGGAATTACAAACTTTCAGAATTACAATATGCAAAGCCACATGGGCATTCCTTTACAATATTTTGTAGGAGAAAGCCTCAAATCAATACCTAGATTTATACCCAGAACTGCCCTAGACAACACTATGGTCCTTCTTTATATAGGCATTTTCCACTGCACGAGAAGGTTCCAAAAATTTAGCCCTTAGGGTTGACCGAACTTAGAATTATTTTATTTTTCAATTTATTACATCAAAGTCGGCTCAAAATAAATTTTGAAACTTGAACAAAATTTTTTGAAGGAAAATTATTTTCTGCTATTTCAGGAGACCCGACTTTTGGAGACCATAAGTCATCACTAGTTGACCTGATTGACTATTATAACCCCATTTTGGAAAGGCCACGAAGTGCTCTATAGGCTAGAATCACACAAGCACCTGTCACCCAAATTTTTGACCTCATCCAGGGCCTCTAAAGCTTTCAAAACTGAGTTCAAAGTTTCAATACCGTGCTACCAATGCCGAAAATCTTCAATATCTTCAAAACTAGACCTGATCTAGCCATGAAATTTTACTGGCAGGCTGATATGACTGAGATGAACCTCCACATGTAAAATCAGAACATTCCAAGATCATATGACCAACTTACTAAAAATAGCAAGTTTCCATAAATATTTGCTCTGCACAAGATAGCCCTTATTGAATACAAAAATATAAATATTTTTGGGTTATGCAAGATTGCTCTTACACCGAGGATGCTCCTACATCAGACACCCAGGGTAATTTGAGAAGTGACCTCATCATGTCTCAGGTGTGTAGAGGAAAACCAAGATGGTGTCAGCTATGATGAAACTTCAACAGGTCATCCTTTCCACTTGACTAGATATTCTTCATATGTCTAGTTCCTTGTGGTTCTGCCAACATGACTATCCAGTATATCCTCAATCTCTTTGGTATCTGAACTAGTTGCTAAAATACTCCACTGTGCTGTTGTGATCTCATCTTCAACACCTCCCTCATGATACTCTGTCAGATGTAAAATGTTAAACACTAGTGAAATATTCAACTTAGTAGGAAATTCTACTTCATATGCATTTCCTAAATAATGCTTCTTTAGTATTTTACATGGCCCAAACTTCTTCATTTTCAATTTGTTATATGTACCAACTAGAAATCACTCATTCCACAAATAAACCATGACTTCATCTCCAACCTGAAATTCTTTATGCCTCCTTTTCACATTTTCCTTAGCCTTATACTACGCATTCATCTTGGTAATATGCTTCCTCACCTCCTCATGGATGTTCTTCAAGTGTTCTGCAAAATCCTCAGCTTCAACACTACTTATTTCTCCTTTATCTATCTTTCTCAACTTAGATGCATTTCTGGGACTACTCCCATATACAATCTGGAATGGTGATTTACCAGTGCTTCTGTTGACAGAATTATTATATGCAAATTCTGCTTGTGGTAAAATCAAATCCCATCCTGTTGGCTTATGTCCAACCAAACATCTCAACAAATTTTCCAAACTCCTACTCACCACCTCTATCTATCCATCAGTCTGTGGATGATGTATGAGCTGAACTTCAAATCTATCTTCAACTTCTTCCATAATGTACGCCAGAAATATCCAATGAAATTAGTGTCCCTAGCTAAAAATATACTCTTTGGGAAACCATATAGCCTCATCACTTCTCTGAAAAATAATTCCACTACATGAACAACATCATTAGTCTTCTTACAGGGAATAAAATGTGTCATCTTTGAAAATTCAATCATGTCCCTGATGTGTCCTTGGTAAACCAAGAACAAATTCCATACTGATATCCTCCCAAGGCTTCTCTAGTAGAGGTAATGGCTGATATAGCCCTGTATTTTACTTCACTTCTTTTTCCATCTGACATACTCTACAACTCTGTACAAACTTCTTGATATCTTGTTGCAACTGTGGCCAATAATAATTCTCACTAACCAAAGCAAGGGTTTTATCATGACCAAAATGTCCAGCCAATCCTCCGCTATGCTTCTTCTTGATGAGATTCTCCCACATAGAACTTCTTGGAATGCACAACTGACTCCCTCTAAATAGCATATCATCCTGAATGATGAAATCCAACCACTTCATCCTGTCTAGAGTAACAGGTTCTTTACAAGCTTTCCAAGCTTCACCAAAATTAGGATCCTCTGGATACAAATTCTTGAGTTCCTTGAACCCAACCACCTCAATCTGCATCTCTGTCAGCAATAGTTTCCTTCTGCTAAGAGCATCTGCAACCCTATTAGACTTTCCACTCTTGTGTTTCAAAACAAATGTATAACTCTGCAAAAACTCAACCCACTTCAAATGCCTTTGATTCAACTTTCCTTGACTATTCAAATATTTCAAAGCTTGATGATCAGAATATTTCCTCTTGGCATCATTGAACTTCTCACTAAAATAAGCAATAGGTTTACCTTCTTGACTCATAATAGCTCCTATTGCAGTACCACTAGCATCACAGTCTACTTGAAACAGCTTATTAAAATTAGGAAGTGCTAAAATAGGTTGTTCTGTAACCTTTTGTTTCAACAGTTTAAAACTCTTATCTGCCCCATTAGTCCACTTGAACTCTTTTTTATCCCCTCTCATTGTTTCATTCAAGGGTCGACAAATACTACTAAAATTTATTATAAACTTTTTGTAAAAGCTAGCCAAACCATGAAAAAATATTAACTTAGTAGCACTCCTTGGAGTAGGCCATTCAAGGACAGCCTGTACCTTCTCTGGGTCCATTTTTAGACCTTCTACTGAAATTACAAATTCCAAATACACTAACTCATTCTTCACAAAACTGCACTTCTTCAAATTAATCAAAAAATTCTCATCTTTTAACTTCTCAAACACTATATGAATATGCATCATATGCTCTTCCAATGTCTTACTAAAGATCAAAATATCATCTAGGTATACAATGACAAACTTACCCAAAAACTCTTTCAGAACCTCATTCATGAGCCGCATGAAAATGCTCAGTACATTGGTTAGCGCAAAAGTCATGACTAACCACTCATACATTCCTTCCTTTGTCTTGAAGGCAGTCTTCCATTCATCTCCTTCTTTGATCCGAATCTTGTGATATCCACTCTTTAGATCTATCTTTGAGAAATACACAGCTCCACTCAAACAATCCATAATATCATTCATTCGTGGCAATGGAAACCTATACTTGATTATGATCTTATTTATTTCTCTAAAATTTGTGCACATCCTCCATTCTCCATTCTTCTTTGGTGCTAATACTGCTAGTATAGCACATGGACTCAGGCTCTCCCGAATCAACCCCTTCTATAATAACTCATGTACTTGTCTGTTCAACTCTTCACTTTCTACTGGTGTCATTCTGTGTGCTACCTTGTTTGGAAAATTGGCTCATGGAATCAAATCCATTTGATGAATGATCTTGTTTACGGGTGGTAATCCATCAGGTACATTATCAAATACAATATCCTGAAACTCATTCAACAAATCTTCAACCTCTATAGGTACATCCTCTACTTTCTCTTTACCAGCTTTTGGAATTAAAGAAAAATACACATGCTCATGCCTCATACCATGTAGGAATTTCCATCCATGAACAAAAGTTATTCTTGCATTACCACATACCTTTTTTTCATTCTCCTTCAATGACTTTATTTTATGTTGCACTCCATCCTTTGTCAGGAAATAGGTATTCACACCACCATCATGTACAACACATTTGTCAAACTACCATAGCCTACCCAACAAAATGTGACATGCATCCATAGGTATGATATCACATAGTACCTCATCACGGTACCCGCCAATCTTGAACTTTACCAGGCACTGTTCATTGACCATGACCTTGTGGTCATCCTGCACCCAGGCAATCTGATATGGATGTGGGTGTTTTTGTCTCTTGAGCTTCAACTTTGTCACCATCTCTTCTGACACCAAATTGTTAGTGCTTCCACTATCAATATTCACCTCACAACATATACCCTCACACTTGCATCTAGTGTGAAACAAGCTCATTCTCACCACTTAGCAGGACTCTTCTATTAATCAACGTTTCTCCTCTTTTAGCATCTTCAAAATTTGAGGATCTGGCATCTTCATCTACATGTGCCACTCTAGCCTAGCCTTCATTCCTCCTATATGTCCTTCCTTGGCATTGAGGACATTCAAATTCCCCATGAACTTCTTCTCCATAGTGAAAGCATGTTCCATGGAAGCCTCCTCTTCCTGAACCTTGTCCTCTTCCTCTTCCTCTCTGATCTCTATTGTTCTGATCTTGGAAATGATTGGAATTGTTTCCTCTCTAATTTTGACTAGTACTGGCCTCATCTTTATTTTTTAGATCTTCATTTTGGCCTCCATATGACCATCCACCAGATCATCCACTGCGACCCCTTCCATTTTGTCTGCTCTCAAACTTCTTGTTCAGCTTTTCCTCTACTTTTAGGAAAAATTGATATGCCTCTTCAATATTGTTCATTTGAAACAGATTCATCTCCTCTTGAATGCTCAACCTTAACCCATTAAGGTAATGGGAAACTTTCTCCTTGTCAGCTTCTACATGGCATGTTCTAATGAGGATTCAATAGAACTCCTTTGTATACTCCTGAACAAATCTTCCTGCCTACTTCAAACTTTGCATCTTCTTCAGTAGGTCAAGCTCATAATCAACAGGAATGAACTGCCACTTCAATTTATCCACCATTCAATCCCATCTTGTGATTTTATCTTTCCCTCTTCTATTTCTCTCTAATTGAATCTCTTGCCATCTGATCTTTGCATGACCTTTTAGTCTGGCCTTTGCAAATTTGACCCGATCAAGATCCTCAATATCTTCATACTCAAAATATTCTTCACATTCATTGATCTAGTTGATCAACTCCTCTGGCTTAAGATTTCCTAAAAATGTAGGAACCTCAATCTTTGGTCTTTTTTCGATATTGAAAATGGCCCGAAAAATTCTTTCTTCTCCTGGTTCACAACTTCAACTTCTCCTTCTTGCTCTTCTTCTTTGGCTTCATCCTCGCTTTTATCTCTGACATTAAGATTAATTCCTATGTGAATCTCCTCTTGAAATGCTCGCACTTATCTCTGGAGCACTCTAACCTCAGGTGTTACAACACCAGCTCTTCCACCACATTCCCTTCATGGAGGCATTTTCACGATGCACACTA
Organism: Chamaecyparis obtusa; assembly: GCA_027943335.1. Lineage (NCBI taxonomy): Eukaryota > Viridiplantae > Streptophyta > Pinopsida > Cupressales > Cupressaceae > Chamaecyparis > Chamaecyparis obtusa. Next base: position 237,410 of record BSBK01001698.1, read on the forward strand.
AAACCCTAACCACGGTCCTAGTGCAAACTGCCTCACAGTCAGTGATCTGTTTACACACTGAAGAAATCCTACTCTGTTACCACTTGATGAAGGGTGCTCCCCTTAATACCACAAACACATAACATAAACAAATAAACAACAACAATATGCAAGAACAAAAAATTGGCTTCTTATTATCTCCACAAATGTGAAATTACAAACTTTCAAAATTACAATATGCAAAGCTACATGGGCATTCCCTTACAATATTCTGTAGGACAAAGCCTTGAATCAATACCCAGATCTATACCCAAAACTGCCTTAGACAACACTACGAGTTTCTTTATATAGGCATTTTCCACTACCTGAGAAGGTTCCAAAAATTTAGTGCTTAGGGCCGACCTTTCAAATTATTACATCAAAGTTAGCTGAAAATAAATTTTGAAACCCAAACAAAAATTTTGAAAGAAAATTATTTTTCGCCAGTTCAGGTGACCCGACTTTCACAAACCATAAGTCATCACTAGTTGACCCAATTGACTATTATAACCCCATTTTGGAAAGGCCATGAAGCACTTTACAGGCTTGGCTCATGCAAGCACCTGTCACCCAAATTTTTGACCTCATCCAGGGCCTCTAAAGCCTTCAAAACTGAGTTCAAATTTTTAGTATCCCGCTGCCAATGCTGAAAATCTTCAATATCTTCAAAACTAGACCTGATCTAGCCATGAAACTTTGCTTGTAGGCTGATATGACTGAGATGAACATCCACTTGTAAAATCAGAACATTTCAAGATCATATGACCAACTTACTAAAAATAGAAAGTTTCCATAAATAGCAGCTCTGCACAAGATAGCCCTATTCAATACAAAAACATAAATATTTTTGGGTGATGCAAGATTTCTCTTACACCGAGGATGCTCCTACATTATTTAGGTACTAACACAATAGGTACTACACAAGGACTCAAAATTTCCCTAATCAAACCTCTCTCAATAAATTCTTGCACTTGTCTAGTCAACTCAGTCTTTTCATTAGGTGTCAACCTATGTGGTGGTTTATTAGGCAAACTAGTTCGAGGTATCAAATCCATAAAATGACTTATACTTCTCATAGGTAGTACACCATCTGCTACATTATCAGAAATGATGTCATGAAATTTAGTGAACAAAGATTCAATCTCAGGTGCATGTTCTAACTTATCTTGTTTCTCAATTTTCCTTGGAACTAAAGAAAAGCAAATATTTTGTTGTTTCATTTCTCTTGCAAATGTTTTACCAGCAACCAAGCATACTCTAATTGTAGTACAGTGACCTTCATCAAAATTTTATACTAAAGGCCATAAAACTTGTTTTTTTCCATCCATCCAAATAGTATATTGATTCAATCTACCATCATGCAAAGCTTTCGTATCATATTGCCAAGGTTTACCCAAAAATATATGAAAACAATCCATAGGCATGATATCATACAAGACTTTGTTGGTTGTTCCCTTTGATCTTCAAAACTTGTAGATTTATACTTTGATGGATAACCACAATGAAACTTTGACTCTATCACCACTCCAAAGTCTACAAGGAAGAGGGCCAATTAACAAGAATCAAGGAGATCCTCCTACACTTTGAGCCTCAATGCTCAAGCGGATGTACCGTTGACTCACTTCTTCAAAGGAGTCTCTAAACAATATATAACTATACCCTTTACTATCTGATTGAAAGGTTTATCATTTAATTATGTGTGTGTGATTGCTGATGAAGGACTACTTCCAGAGAATGGATCAGTGCCTTATCCTGGGCCAGAGAGTCACTTAACAACCTATATCACCCTAAAACTTTAACTCAAACATATATAGACTCAGAGTAAGTTCTTTGCCTATTACTCCCCTCACTCACGTACCAGGACATCAAATCCTTATCTTGCCATGAAATCACTGAACTTACCTTAAAGACTTTAATGCTAACTTTGTTAGAAACTCAAAGATAACCCCAAAATACTCTTTGTTTACCATACGCTAACCCACTTTGTGCAATCAACATATATGAGCTCAAGAGCAAAACAAAAAAACATACACCAATATGAGATTGGAATCTAAAATATTCTCACTAAGACTTGTAGAATCAATACATTACCAAATGACAAAATGCACAAAAGGAAACAAACCCCAAATCTAGGCTCTCCTTGTTCAAATTTTCACTATCAACAATCTGGGACCAAAACCAAAAGAATTGGAACCCCTGCAAACTCAAAAAGTCTGCAACTTATACCCCCCTAATCATCTTGGAAATTTGCAACAAGCTATGGATGACTAGGGTTAGGGTTTCAACCACCCAACCTGCTAGAAACAATCATGAATTTAATTTAAGGGCGGGAAACACATCCAATCTAGGAAAGAGGAAATCCTGAACTAATCCTTAATTATGAAAGTCTTCTCTGCAAGTACAAAGGATCACAAAACCAGGCTCAAAAGGACACCCTACAACATGCCTTAAGCCACAACTGTAATGTACATGCTCTACAAACGAGCACTAGACATCTTGGGCCACACTGCAAATGGAAAACAAATCGCTTCTCACCAAACAGGGTCGTTTCTGCATTAAATTCCATAAAAATGGTACCCTCTATCACTGGAAACTCTAAAAAATTCAAAATTGAATCTCAACGGTTATTTCTTTGGCACCCATAGAGAAACGATGGCCAAAATTTAAACCTTTACCAACTTTAAAACGTAGCTGTCCGATCAATCTCCCTTTGAAAACTTGGGCCCACCATTAACTCCACAACGGTGATACTCATAACAGTTGTCGCATGATTTCATAGCCTAAAAGTGGCCACTGCGAACATGCAACAAGGCCAAAAGACTGCCACCTATCACCCGCTGGCTAATCGGGAAAGCCCATGTCACCAAAAACACCGACTGCACCTATCTGGCGAACTGGCGACCGAAGAACTTTCGCTAGTTTGTGAAATACTTTACACCATCACCAAAAAACGTAGCGATCATGCAACCATTGTTTGCTAAATTGCCCAATGAACTAGGGCATTGCCAAACATTACGTGAACTAGTGACATGAAGTAAATTTTTCGGGCCGCCAAATACTTTGTCACAACTGCCAAAAAGCACTGAGAAATCACACTGGGCCCACTAAGGAAAATCCATGACCATCACAAGATCGCAAAGACCTCCAAGATTCTATCAGATTTCACTCCCACCGTCAGATGAAGAATCTTCCCCTAGACCTGACAACCCCTTGACAAGATACAAAATCAATGGACATTGTAAGATCTTAAGCCTTTGACACACTTGATGAGATTATACGTCATTCGTCGATTAACTGACAAGATTAGGACTCACTGACACATCTGAAAACTAGGTCCCACTGACAATAAACCACTATGCAAATACATAGATGAATCAGATAGCACCAACTATGCATACGTATCAATGGGCCTACCTGCCTTCCTTATGAGAATCAACAGCTATCGCTATATTGCTGCATTAAAGGTTGAGCATGTTTCATTAACGATATAACGATAGCCATAAGATTAAGCCGAACTTTAATCTTCCTAAATGCCAAGAAGATCGGTCCCACCATTACGTGATTGCATGACTATAGGAAAGTGACCACCAGCCAGGTCGCCAGATGTTAAGGACTTAACCACCAAGAATCAGTGACTGAGAGAAAACCGCAAGTCACCAGGTCGCCAAAAGAAAACTAACCGCCAAGCAGCTGAACACTATGAAGAATAGGGACCTATGCGGACTTGTGGCAAGTGGTCGCATGATAGTACGTCAGAAAAGTTTAACATGCAGCCATGTGACAACCAATCAAAACACACATCTCCACCACCCTTCTGACATTAGGACCACCGCGCTTGAAACAAACAGAATCAATGGCAGGCGCATGATCGCAAGCGGAAAGAATATTCCTTATGATCACATGCCGACCATCAATCTCCTTCCTTTGCTACTTGAAGAACCAAGCCCCACAAACCATCATGCTTGTGCACTTAAGACCAAGGTCAAAAACACACAAAGTTTCCACAACAGCGAAGGATAGAAAACACATAGGGTTTTTGATATTGACACAAAGCAAGCAAGGGATATGAAAACACATAGGTTTTCATGCAGGCCAAAAAGGTTGAAAACATCATGGATTTTCAAAAACACTGTGAGTTTTCAACACTTAGGTAGATTTAAAAAAAAAATTTGCTGCAGACCTTAGAACTTGAATCTCCCTAGGGTTTGCAATTTAGGAGGTGTGATCTTGATGGGACAAGCTAGGATAGACTAGCTAGTCTATGCTTTGAACCTTGTCTAAGGCCTCTAGTGTACTCTGACACCTATGGATGATCTATAGGGTATTTGATGTATTCAAGAACCCCCTGATCTGCCTAGCTATCCCACTGAGTTAAACAAGTCCAACTATCTCCATGTCATTCCTTGCTTCCTGTCGCTTACCCACATTATGACTCAAAAAGGGTATTTTTGCTTCTTGACCTGCTCCAAATCCAAAAAAAGAGTTCTTTTGGGTTCTAGGGACTTTTTATTACTATTTTCACCTATCCATGTCATTGAGAAGGTTTGGGAAACAACCAATTTGATAGTTCCTTTGGAAACTAAGGTTACTAGACTAGGCTTAACTAGCCCTCCACCCGGTTTAATTTGCAATTTGATACCCTTTTCTGAGAGTTTCAAAATTCCCAGTATAAAAACAATATGCTTAGATTGACCCCCTCTAATATATTTTTAGGGTCTCAAGTGCCCAAGAGACCTTTCTATGCCTATACCAATTTATAAGGTTTCTAGGACTGTTTGGTTTCCTGAACTGGTAGTGCAAAGATCAAGTGTGACAGAAACCTTCCACAACTCCTCTGACCCCCTCCTTCAGAACATAAGACCATCTAACACCCCTCTACAACTTGTTAAGAGGATAGGTCTTGAAACCCTATCCTACACTCTTGGCATGCATTTCTTCGCTGACTGCTCCTAGCCGGGCTTTGCTCTAGCTCGCCTAGGGCCTCCTCAAACTGCAGCTTATCCACTGGCTCCAAGGCCCTACTTGCATTATGTTATAGGTATGGGTCTATACTTTATGATTTCAGAGTTTCATGGGTTGGCCACGGTGGAAACTAAAGATACAGGCCCATTTACACAACTCACTCCAAACTGGCAGCAAGCTGGTTACAGAAAAATATATACAAAACCAACACAATAAAAGCTTAAAGAAACTATTATAATGCATAAAAAAGAATAACTAACACTAGTAACAAAGTAACACATAGAAAATCCAAGAATTTTTTAGTATTTACAACAAAACAAAGTGAAAACCAACAATTTCATGCTCCAAACTGTGTTTTTTCCTTCATGGCTTACTGTAGCCGTACAAACTGACGTCCAACCTAGGGATTAGGGGTTTCCAAACATTAAATATAATTTTTCCCAAGTGTGTGCATAATTTTTATGGCTTATATCCTTTTAGTCATATAAGACTTGCAACTTTTAGTTGCTATAGGAACTCTGGCTTCCTCCTGTAGGAACTCTTACTTTCTCATACAAAACACTTCTAAAGCACACTTGTGCTTATAAAAAAACACCAACCTAGGATTATCAACCCCAATCCACACACTCCAAGTGCATTTCATTCCTTGGATAGTATGCAGACAATCAGACTAGAAAGATTAGAAGCTGAGCTTCTAGGATGTAGTCTATGCCTAGACACAACAAAAATAAATGAGCCAAACACCTTGTGGCCCTTATTTAATTACATAATTCAAACCAAAAGTAAGACACACAAAACTTTGAAGGTGAGTTCCCTCATAGAGGTGCTCCTGTACCATACTCCCCCTCAGCACAAACTAAGGCACTTTGGGGTCTAGGAGAGCTAGATCAATACCATAACTTTGTGAACTGCCCTTCCTCTATCCATGTAGCTTCAGATTCTGGTTGTCCTTTCCATTTGATTAGATGCTCCATGTAGACTTGATGTCTGGTGGTTTTCTTCACCTGGGATTCTAGGATCTTCTCTGCTTGGGCTAGTTCCTTCTTAAGCATAGTATTGGTATCCACATCTTGAAGTACCTTTCATGGAGTTGTACCTTGCTTATTGGTATCTCCTTTAAATCTGATCAAGTCTGCAACATTGAACACTGGTGAGAAGGCTAAATTTGAAGGTAAGTCCACCTTGTAGGCATTCTCTCCATATTTGGCTAAAATCTTGCATGGGCCACCTCTCCTCATCTGTAGCTTAGTAGACATGCCCTTCTGCATTCTTGCTTTGCTAAGATGGACCATAACATAGTCCCCAATCTAAAACTGTACATCTTTCCTCTTTTCATCTACTTTGGCCTTGAGTTTTTGGGTAGATTCCACAATGGTTTTCTTCACTTGCTCTTGAACCTCCTTGATGGTTTGAGTGAAATCTTCAGCTTGCCCACTCTTCAACTCCATGGAACCTAAGTCTCTCAACTCACATACTCACTTGGGGTGTCTTCCATAGACTATCTCAAAAGGACTTCTTCTTGTGGTCCTATTCACACTATCATTATATGCATATTCAGCCTAAGAGATAACAAGATCCCAAGTCTGCCCATACTCTTTTTTCAAGCACCTTAACAAGTTACCAAGCACCCTATTGATGACCTTAGTTTGACCATCAGTTTGAGGATGGTATGCTAAACTGAAAGAGAGATTAGTTCCCAGCCTTTTCCATAAAGTTTTCCAAAAATGACCCATGAACTTGTTGTCCCTATCTGACACAATACTCAAAGGAAGTCCATGAATCCTAACTATCTCTTTGAAGAAGAGATGTGCTACATAACTTGCATCATGAGTTGTCTTGCAAGGAATAAAGTGACTCATTTTAGAGAACCTATCAACAACAACATAGATGCTATCCATACCTGATTTTTTTTTAGGGAGTCCAACCACAAAGTCCATGCTTACACACTCCCATGGCCTATTTGGAATTGGTAGAGGTTGATAAAGTCTAGAATTACTTGAACCTCCTTTTTCTCTTTGACATATTCCACATTACTCAATGTATCTCCTGACATCCCTTGCTAACTTAGGCCAAAAGTAGTATCATTGTACTAACTCCAATGTCTTGTTTATACCAAAATGACCACTTAGGCTGCCATTATGCTTTTCTTGAATTAGATTTTCCCTCATGGATCCTCTAGGTACACAAAGATGATTACCTTTAAACAAAAATCCATTCTGAAGGGTATAATCTACAAACTCACCATGAAAGTTATTCTCTAGTTCTAGGCATACCTTGTAGGCTTGTGAGAAGTCTTCATCCTCCTCATATAAGTCTTTAAAACCTTCTATTCCAATGCTTTGTAGCTGTACCTCTTGGACAGTCAACAACTTTCTACTTAAGGCATCTGCTACCTCATTGAGCTGCCCTTTCTTGTGCTTAATTGTGAAGGTAAAGGACTGGAGATACTCCATCCATTTCAAGTTCCTGTTACTAAGCTTCTCCTAAGTGTTTATGTAGCTTAAAGCCTGATTATCTATGAAGAAAACAAATTCTTTTGGCAAAAGGTAATGCCTCCACTTCTTGAGAGATTGTACTAAAGCATACAACTCCAAGTCATAAGTTGAATACTTCTTCTTTGCCTCATTGAGCTTCTCACTGAAGAATGCCATAGGCATTCCTTCTTGACTTAAAACACCTCCTATTGCTATACCACTTGCATCACATTCAATGGTAAACAATTTATCAAAAGTAGGCAAGAGTAGGATAGGTTTAGTGGCTACTTCTTGTTTCAAATTTTGGAACCCTTTCTCAGCTACCTCGGTCCACTTGAACTTAGTTTTTAGCCCTCCTTTGATAGTATCCAATATTGGTGCACATATCCCACTGAAGTTCCCGATGAACTTTCTATAAAATTGGGCTAAACCATGGAAACTTCTAACTTTTGCCCCTGTTTTTGGGGTAGACCAATTCAAGATTGCCTCCACCTTGCTTGGGTCCATTTTTAGATTTCCCTTAGACACTACAAAGCCCAAATAAATCAGCTCTTGTTTCATGAACTCACATTTTTTCAGGTTGATGGGTAGCTGCTCTTCATGTAGCTTCTTCATGACCAACCTCAAGTGCTCAAGATGCTCTGCTCTTGTCTGGCTATAGATGAGGATATCATCCATATCACCACCACAAATCTACCCATGAAGTCCTTCAAGATCTCATTCATTAATCTCATGAAAGTGCTTGGGGCATTAGTAAGCCCAAATGGCATGACAAGCCATTCATACAATCCATCAGTGGTTTTAAAAGCGGTCTTCCACTCATCACCTTCCTTAATTTTGATTTGGTGATAACCACTCTTTAAATCCAACTTTGTGAAATACATAGAACCTCCTAAGAAATCCATCAAGTCTTCTATTCTTGGGATTGGGAACCTATACCTGATGGTGATCCTGTTGATAGCCCTTGAATCCATGCAGAGTCTCCATTTACCTCCTTTCTTGGATGCTAAAACCATAGGGACTGCACATGGACTAATGCTCTTCTTAATTAGCCCTTGATCTAACAATTCTTGTACTTGCCTTGCTACTTCCTTATTCTGGTCTAGGGTTAGCTTGTATGCTACTTTATTAGGCAAGGATGCACTAGGTACAAAGTCAATTTGATGACTTATGGCTCTTCTTGGAGGTAAAGTGGTAGGGGTTCCATTGCTTACAATGTCTTTGAACTTTTCCAACATTTGCTGCACTTCCAATGGTAAATCTACCTGCAACTTCATGTCTTCCTCCTTTGGCTTCACCATAATGGCACACCCTATGGTCCCCTCTTCCTATAGTACATGTAGGAACTCTTTCCTGCTGCTAAGCAACACACTAGGGGTGTTAGAAGTTTCCCCTTCATTCTCTACTAAGGACTGAATTTTGAAAGTCTTTCCATCCTTTTTAAAAAAAATGGAATTTTCCTCTCCATCATACATCATCTTCCTATCAAATTGCCAAGGTCTTCCTAAGAGAAGATGGCATGCATCCATGGGCAAAACATCTCAAAGAATTCTATCCTTATAGCTTCCAATAGAAAACTCTACCCATGTCTACTCATTAACTAGCACACTCTACTCCTGGTTCAACCAAGTCACCTTGTATGGGTTTGCATGTGGAACCTTAGTGAGTTTAAGCTTCTTTGCTACCTCCTCTGCTATGATGTTATCCGTAGACCCCAAATCTACTATAACCTTGCATACTTTGCCTTGTATCTTGCACCTGACTCTAAAAAGAGCTCTTCTTTGCTTGGGTTCACCTTGATTAGGCTACCTGATGAGTACCCTTCTGAACATAAGATTCTCCCCCATTTATGATTCTAATTTGTTGACTTCATTATTGCATGAGCTGCTACTATCCTCTTGGGTATATGCTACCCTCTTCTCATTATTTGAAGATGAAGGTTTATCAAGACACCTATAGGCAGGGTGCCCAAGCTATCCACACTGATAGCACTTCATGGTGGCAAAATAGGATCTACTTCTCCCTATTCCTCTTCCTCTATTTCCTTGAGAACCTCTTCCTCTTCCATAGGATCCTCTTGTACTAATTTTTGTACTTTGTTCCAAGAGTCTACTTTCCCCTTGATTTCTTGATTCACCACCTCTACTAGAACCTCCTCTTTGACCCCCTCTAGAGTCTCTACCTCTTCCTCTATTCTTGGAGTTAGGATCTTGCTTTCTTCTTTATTTCTCTTCAATATTTTTTGCCATATGCTGACATCCAAGTATGGTGGTGGGAGTGAACAAACTCATCTCCTCAGCTATGCACCATTTCAAGCCACTCAAATACCTTGCCACTTTAACACTTTCTTCCTCTTTAATCTTGGACCTTAAGCTTAACTTGTGGAACTCTTCAGTGTAGGTGGCTACATCCATCTCCTTTTTTTTGAGATTCAATCTCTTTCTATGTTGCTGTATTTCATAATCAACTGGTAGGTAGGCTTCCCTGACTTTGTTAACCATTGCTTTCCAATTCAAGATTGGATTCTTCCCCTCTTTTTCTCTTTAACCTTGTAGATAGTTCAACCATGTTCAAGCTTGTCCCCTTAACCTGGATTTGGCCACTTTGACCTTCTATGCTTCTGAGACCTCTTCACATTCAAAATGATTCTCCATGCCTTCAATCCATTGCAGCACAAGTTCTATATCCATCCTATTAGTGAGTAAGGGAACACCTTCAAGTGCCTTGCCTGTAACAGCCTTCAATGCTTTCAAAAATTTTTCATCTTGAGTAGGAGCATCTAGTGTAGGTACCTCATCATCTATGGTCTCTTCTTTTACCTTGGCATCTTGCTGCTCAATCCTATCAGTCACCCTATCTGCTTTTTGTTGGACATTATCTAGCAGCATCTCCATCGGCATCAATCTTTCCTGTAGGAGCCTGTTGACCTCCTCTTGTTCTTTTACCTTTTTGGCAAGCTCTGCATTATTCACCATTTTCTTTTTATGTGATGACCCTACTAATTCTTTTGATGGTTGAAACATCAACAAATCACCTCCCAAGCCTTAATAGGCTCTGATACCAATCTGATGGGACAACCTAGGATAGACTAGTTAGTCTATGCTCTAAACCTTGTCTAAGGCCTCCAGTGTACTCTGACACCTATGGATGATCTATAGGGTATCTGATGTATTCAAGAACCCCTTGATCTACCTAGATATCCCACCAAGTTAAACAAGTCCAACTATCTCCATGTCATTCCTTGCTTCCTGTCGCTAACCCACATTATGGCTCAAAAAGGGTATTTTTTCTTCTTGACCTACTTCACTTCCAAAAAAAGAGTTCTTTTGGGTTCTAGGGAGTTTTTATGGCTTTTTTGACCTATCCATGGCATTGAGAAGGTTTGGGAAACACCTGATTTGATAGTTCCTTTGGAAACTAAGGTTACTAGACTAGGCTTAACTAGCCCTCCACCCGGTTTAATTTACAATTTGATACCCTTTGCTGAGAGTTTCAAAATTCTTGGTATGAAAACAATATTCTTAGATTGACCCCTTCTAATATATTTTTAGGGTCTCAAGTGCCCAAGAGACCGTTCTATGCCTGTACCAATTTATAAAGATTCTAGGATTGTTTCATTTCCTGAACTGGCAGTGCAAAGATCAAGTGTGACAGAAACCTTCCACAACTCCTCTAACCCCCTCCTTCACATTATATAAGACCTTCTAACACCCCTCTACAACCTATTAAGAGGATAGGTCTTGAAACCCTATCCTACACTCTTGGCATGCATTTCTTCGCAGACTGCTCCTGGTCAGGCTTTGCTCTAGCTCGCCTAGGGCCTCCTCAAACTATAGCTTATCCACTTTCTCTAGGGCCTTGCTTGCATTATGTTATAGGTATGGGTTTTTAATTTATGATTCCATAGTTTCATGGCTTGGCCACGGTGGAAACTAAAGATATAGGCCCATTTACACAACTCACTCCAAACTGGTAGCAAGCTGGTTACAGAAAAATATATACAAAACTAGCACAATAAAAGCTTAAAGAAACTATTATAATTCTTAAAAAAGAATAAATAACACTAGTAACAAAGTAACACATAGAAAATCCCAGAAGTTTTCAGTATTTACAGCAAAACAAAGTGAAAACCAGCAATTTCATGCTCCAAACTGTGTTTTTTCCTTCATGGCTTACTGTAGTCATACAAACTGACGTCCAACCTCGGGATTAGGGTTTTCCAAACATTAAATATACTTTTTCCCAAGTCTGTGCATAGGTTTTAGGGCTTATAGCCTTTTATTCATATAAGACTTGCAACTTTTAGTTGCTATAGGAACTCTAGCTTCCTCCTGCAGGAACTCTTGCTTTCTCATACAAAACACTTCTAAAGCACCCTTGTGCTTATAAACAAACACCAACCTAGGATTATCAAACCCAATCCACACACTCTAAGTGCATTGCATACCTTGGATAGTATGTAGACAATTAGACTAGCAAGATTAGAAACTGAGCTTCTAGGATGTAGTCTATGCCTAGACACAACAAAAACAAATGAGCCAAACACCTTGTGGCCCTTATTTAATTACATAATTCAAACCAAAAGTAAGACACACTAAAATTTTAAGGTGAGTGCCCTCATAGAGGTGCTCCTGCACTAGATCTAGACAAGAGCAAGGTGACACAATGAGGAACACATGGCCAAGGGTGCACACCATGAAACATTGCAAGGAAATGGGCCATTTTCACAGGATTTTGCTATGACAAAAAAATAGCCTAATAGTGGTTCTGTCTGGGGATGTATGCCTCCTACAGGCATAGAAAGGACCTAGAATCAATGGTTAAAGTAGACCATCCCACTGGATAAAATCACAGATAGCAAGGAACAAGCAGGGCAAGACAAGCAACTAGACCAAAAACTGAAAGAGCAGGGCAAAACAGGGTAGGGGCAAGCAACCTATATATAGAGATCTACAAAATGTACAACCCTAACTACTGTTCATGGAAAATAGAGTACTTCAAATGAAGTACTGCTTCAAGAATTTTCCATGAACTGGAAACTCTTGAATATCACCATTAAAATCCTTGATGATGTAAGAATCTTGGCCCCATTTCTCATGAATCAGATATGGCCCTAACCAGATGGGATCAAATTTACCATGCTTCCCCTTATCCTCCAATTTGGCATTCCAAACTAACACCAAATCACCAAGTTCAACTTCCTATCAACAGTCCTTTTATCATATAAATTCTTAACCTGCAACTGCAATTTGGCATTCCTTGCAACTAATTCTCTTCTAGTTTCATCCAACCTAATGAGGTCCTCAATTCTCAACTGCATTTCATCATCAATGTCATCATCATTTAACTGCACAAACTTGTACATCTCCAATAAGTTATTCTGAGGCATTCTAGCATGAATTTCGTATACTAAGTCAAATGGTGCACAACCAATTGACCTCTTCATAGTTACCCTATCAGCCCATAAAGCTAATGACAGCTTTGAATTCCATACCCTCTTTTTTTTCTCAAGGATTCTCTTCAAGATCTTAATCAGACTCTTATTAGTAGATTCTGCCTAACCATTTCCTTGTGGATGATAAGGTGAGGAATTAGAAATTTGAATTCCCAAACCTTTGCAAAAGTCCTTATATTCGGCAGACCTAAAGCACATAGCATTATCACTCACTATCCTCTCAGGGTACCCAAACCTTGTAATAATATTATTCATCAGAAAGTCAATTACCACCCTGCTAGTTGCATTCCTTGTAGGTATAGCTTCTACCCACTTTGTAAAGTAATTAGTGGCAACTAAGATCCATGAATGTCCTCCACTTGACTTGTTTGGTATCTCCCCTATGAAATCAATTCCCCATTGTTGGAAAGGAGCCTGAACTTCTACTGGCTTTAATGGTACATTACCTAAAAACTTAAGCTTACCAGAGAACCTTTGACAAGCATCACATCTCCTTACCAACTATTCTGCATTCTTGAAGATTGTGGACCACCAAAATCTTGCTCTCAAGATCTTATGAGCAGTTGTTTTACCCATATAATGTCCACCACAAACTCCCTCATGCATCTCCTTCAACAATACATTAGCTTGATCCTCATCTACACATTTCAATAGTATGCAATCCAAATTTTTTCTATACAACTTACATTTCACAATTACATACTTGATGGCCTATAACTTTAATGTCCTCTTTTGATTATCACTCATACTATCTGGACACCTCATGTTTCTCAAATAGTAAATAATATCCTAATACAAAATACAATGATCCATATCACATGTATAATCAATTTCAGAATGATTTACCTGGTTTGCATCTAGATTGGATTGAGCCATCAGTTTTGCCAATCCTTGACCTCTAACCAACTTAGTGATTTGGATCTCAACATTGAATTCCTGGATCCTATTGATCCATCTGCACCTTCTCCCAGACACCTCTTGCTGTGAGAAAATATCCTTCATAGATGCACTTGGCACAAAAGCAATCACAACTGCTCCCATCAAGTAACACCTAAAAGCCTTGATTGCTTTCACAAGTGCATAAGCATGTTTCTCATTTATGTCATACTTTAATTCTGCAGCCTGCAAAGATTTACTAAAAATGCAATAGGCTGCTCAAAACCATCCTTATTCTTTTGTAACAAAACTGCAGCAATAGTATGAAAAGATGAAAAGGAAAATATATGCATTGGGACATTTTAATCAAGTGCCATAAGCACTGGTGCATCTTTGATAGCATGCTTGATATTCTTGAAGGCCTCATCAAGCTCACCCTCCTAATTGATTATAGATCCCTTCTTCAACATCTTGGAAATAGGTCTAGTAACCTCTGCAAAGTTTGTCACAAACCTCCTTAGAAAATTAACCTGACCAAAGAAGGACTGAATCCCTTTAACATTCTTTGGTCTCTGAATTTTATCAATGGCTGCTACCCTCTCAGGGTCAATTCTAACTCCTTACTTCCCAACTAAGTGGCCAAGCAACTTACCTTCTGTAACACCAAAAGCGCATTTCCTTGGGTTCAAAGAAATGCCAAATTCCAAGGCCCTCACAAATATTTTTTCTAAATGAGCACAATGGTCCTCTTCCCTCTTGGAATAGGTAGTTAAATCATCCTGATACACAACAAGGAAAGCATTGATAAAATCCAAAAAGGCAACATCCATTGTCCTCTGAAAAGTAGCACCAGCATTTGTGAGAGCAAAAGGAAATCTCACATAGACATATGTTCCCCAAGGTGTTGTAAAGGCTGTCTTGAATTGTTCTGATTCCTTGACAATGACCTGATTGTAGCCAGAGAAACCATCCATCATTGACATCAATTCTAATTTAGTTACTCTCTGCAACATAGCCTCCATATTGGGCAAACAATAATTATCTTTCAATGAGTTGATGTTCAAATTCCTGAAGTCCACACAAAGCCTGATGTCACAATTCTCTTTTCTTACAGGAACAAGGTTTGACACCCAAGAAGAATCCCTTATAGGCTTGATAATGCCAGCATCTCTCAACTTCATTAATTCTTCTTTCATCTTTGATGCCAAAGTAGGATTAATAGGCCTTTGTTTTTGTCGGAAAGGTTTAGCATCTTCTTTCAATGGAATAACATGCTGAAATAAATCCTCTCTATAAACCTTTAGGTCATCATATGACCATGCAAAAATATGCTTGAATTTCCTCAATAATTCAATCAAAGGTCTCCTTACCTTTTGAGATATATCTTTACCAATGTATAGTTTCTTAGGTGCCTCATGTGATCCAAGATTTATCTCCTCAAGATCACCATGATCTTCTCCTTTGATATTCTTTTGAACTCTATCTTGGTTGTGAAAGATAGTCTCCAAAACAACAAGCCCCTTGGGCACCTTGTTAGTTCTAAGCTGAATGACATCATTGCCTAAGACAACCTCCTTTTCTCCTACTGACTCAACCAAGGCTGAACAATCAAACTCCTGACCATGATACTGATCCTTGCAATCCATAAACTTCAAAATATCATTATCATCATCAAAAAATTGTCAATTCTCAACATTATCTGGTATACTAGGCCTAGCCTGAATTTCAACTTTAGAGATGCCAGAGAATATGACATCATTGGGATTGATTGCAATATTGGCTAACAAGTTAGCCACCTTGTTGTTACTCCTATCCTTCCACTCAATATTGAAGGCATCAAAATTTTCAATCAAATCCCAAACTACATTCCTATATTGTTTCAACCTTCTATTCTTGGAAGCATACACTGACCTGACTTGGGACACCACCAACTCAGAATCACCAATAACACTTAGACATTTAATAGCATGCTGTTGTGCTAACCTCAATCCTAACAATAAGGCCTCGTATTTTGCTATGTTGTTGGTACAAAAGAAATTCAATGTGAAAGAGAACTTGTAGGTGTTTCCATCAGGAGAAATAAGTAAAATACCTGCTCCTGCCCCATCTTTGCAATTTTCACCATCAAAGTACATTACCCACAAATTACTCTTCACAAAATCAGCACCTACTTCAGCAAAGATAGCTGACAAAATATGTTCATTTTCAAATACAGGGATCTCTACCCTAAAAGCATTAACATCAGTATCCACAAAACATGTAGTTTCATTATCTATGTTTCTCTCAATCATGTGGCATACTCTTGGCTCTCGTTCAATCTTGACAAACTGATCATCAATCTTGAAAGTTGCATAGGACAAATCACACTGTAAACTTCCACCCATGGTAGCACTCCACCTTCTAGACAACAACATCCCATAATGAGGAGGGATATCCACCACTAAAACACTCATTGTTATCTCTTTCTCTGGATATGCCACCAACCTATATGGCATTGCATTGATAGTCCCAATAACTGGTACCTCCCTCTGATCCATTGCACAACACCTACCCTGCACTATATCAACTTTAAGGCCCAAACTCTCCATGATTTTGAAAGGCATGACAGTATTAGAGGCACCACTATCAATCATACAATTTCTTAACTTCATCCCATTCACAAGAATACTTAAGAAGAATGGGTCAATATTTTCAAGGCTAGCATTGATAGAACTGTCCAAATATATTGGAGGAATTTGAGACACAATTCCTTGAGCAGCAACATCATTCAAAGCTTTATCCTAAGATCCACTACATGAGGTACCATTTTTGTGAGTATTACCAACCCATGCAATAGCTTTATCTTTATGTTTGGGGATCCTCAACAATTCTGACAATGGAACCTTAACTGTAATTTGTGACAATACAGATAACATGTCAATAGGGGTAGAAGAAGAAATCTCAATTTGCACTGCCTTAACATCCTTTTGCTTGTCTGACACATTAGGTGTACTGACCACCCTCACTTTTTCAATCCTAGCCATTGTTTTAACTGGCTTCTCAATCTCACTAGAGACCTTTTCAATTCCAACTCCCTTAGGCTCACAATGCTTACCTTTTACATTCTTGAATTTCACCATGTGATCAACCTTTGATTTGTTCTCATTAGGTTCTCTAGAGTTGGTACTCTTTATAAACATTCCTGTAGCTTTCTCATTTGTATTCCTTGCCACCATGCCTCTAGTTTGCACTTGGGTAATCATTTCTGCAGTAATCCTATCCATCTCTTCTCTAGAAGGTCTTCTCAAATTTAATGGCTCGGGAGAAGAGTTCATGTTACATGTTTTCTGATCAATGCATTCACCATAAAAAAAAACCTCTTGATGAAAAAGGGCCTGATTATGTCTCTTCACATTTACATCTGCCTATTCATCAAAATCAGAATCATCTTCATATCCTAGATATGAAGAAACCATGTTGCATCCAACATCATCTTGTTCTTCTTCTTGTTCTATCTCCTCATTGCCACAATCCTGATTTGCAGCCATAGATTGTGCAACCATACAATGCTCTACAGAATGAGGGGACTGACATGCAACACACCAAGATACATTCTCCATGACATTTATTGAAGCCTTATGTAGAGGTTCAGGGACACCTCTGTCATTATTTCCTCTTACAGTAGGGATAATAGGCTTTCCATCCTTCCATTGGGTGTTGTAGGGGTAGCTCTGCAGTCTATTCTGTTTAATGAAATTGTTGTTGAATTGAGGCCTTTCATTGGTAGGAGCACTGATGTTCCTATTTGTAGGTGCCTTCAAATACTTCAATTCATTAAGCACCTTATCCAATTATCTTCTTCCTGCCTCCTAGATCCAATATTCTTATCATTTTCTTTCTTATATTTCTTGTCCCCAAACAACTTTGGGTCATCTCTCTTTCCACCCAATTTTCCTAATATTTTCATGTTGTTCTCAATATCGACAATAATCCTAAAAGCATCCCTAAGAGTTCTTGGTTCTTTATCCCTCAATAAATATCCCATCTTCCCATCAAATGCATTGAAGTATGTAGTTAGACAAAAATTGTCATCTAACCGCATAACTTGGAACAACTTATGCATACCCTTCTGAAATCTCATGTTGAATTCAGCTGCAGACTCATTCTGATTTTTCCTTATGGTGTTGAATTCATTCAACATGAAGCTAGCATTAGGCCTATCACCATACTGCTCTCTGAAACATTTCTCAAAAGAGTCCCAAGTATCAGTACATCTATCAGGAAGCCTCTTAAACCAATCTCTAGCATCCTCCATTAGAGATTGAACAAATAGTTTCATGACTATATCGTCATGCTCTACCTCATAATCATTAAGCATATCAAAAAATAACCTAAGATGCTCTTCACAACTAATAGCATTATTACCAGCAAAATTAGGTACCTTATCTCTAATATCATTTGGAAAAACATTTGGATAGCCAGGAATTCCATCAAAACTTATTTGCCTATAGCCTTCTAGTTGCATAGGTCTTCTTTGAAAGCTCGAACTAGTGTTAACCCTAGGATCAACATTAGCATCTATATTTATTTGTGCATTTGACTGCTGCCTAGGATCTACACCTATCCCAGTAGATGAAGAAGGAAATGAACTAGTAGCATTACTAATTGGAATAGTAGTAGTCATAGATGGCATACCTAGTTCAGTAGTAGATGGGCCAAGAGCATTAGCTGAAGAAGCCCTCAAAAATTGGATCTTCCTTTTCTTTTCTACAATGGAAGCCTCAACGTCAGCTCTCTCTAGTTCTCTTGCAAGGTCCTCATCTTCTTTTCTCCTTCTCTCCATTTCAGTGTCCTTATTTGAATCAGGTGGTGGGATCCCTATTATTTTCGCTGATTTGCTTTCTTGGTCACCCACCATCTTCTGCTTTCCTTTCTCATTAATGATAACAGCAGGTCTAGTGATCCTATGCCCATCTTTATCTTTAGGCAAAGGGACATAACTTTGCACTTGTCTAACCATAGGGCCCTCCCTATCAAATTCGTGATCCTAAAGCAAGCACTCTTCCTGACTCCTCAAGGCATCAAGATCACCAAAAACATCATGCTGTAGAGTTCTAGGAGTAGAAGCAAGAATTTTGTTTCTCTCCTTCATTTCATTTATTTTTCTAAGAAGAGACTACCTCTCTATCAAAGAATTCACCTTTTCAGCCTCTCTCTGCTCCTGTAATCTTTTATGTATGGCATCCTACTCTACCAACTGCAACCTTAGTGCATTCAAGTCATCAGGATCCACCATAATGTCATCAAAACTAGATGACACATCCATATCAAGAAGATTTTTATATGGGAAGTGAACTTGCCTATGTCTCATGGGTTCTCTTCTAAAATGATCTTCATGAAGATCCAGGTCAACCTCTAAACCCATGTCTCTATTTTGTTCATTCTGACTTGTAGGCAATGGACCTTTGTCCTGAAATGTAGCCTCAGGGGTATCATAGAATCCCTCTTCAGGGTGACCACCATCTGATCTAGAAACTCTATCTTGTGAACCATCCTCACTTGAGGATACATGTGGTACTCTCGCTCTAGCATTTCTTTGTTCTTTCATGGGAGCACTAGTAGACTCACCATTCTTTCTAATCCAGCTCTTCTTTTCTTGTCTAGGTAGCTGCTCCAAAGTGACCTCTGGATTCTTTCTAACAAAAGACCTGGTATTTCTCCTCTTATCCATGATTTATCAATATAATGCACTAGTTCTAACCTTCGAATCGCCACCCACCTAGATGGGAAATCTTTGAAACACAACAGGAAAACAAGAACACACTTACAACCTTCCTCTCTAGATTCTCACTAGTAGAATCATTGTCTTGTCGATGGCTTGGATGGGTAAATCAATCTGGTCAATAATATACTACGAAATTTTGAAACAACTAGAGATTCTAATAGATAAACTTTATTTTCATTGTTCTCCCTAGCAGAGTTGCCATCTTGTTGGTTGTTCCCTTTGATCTTCAAAACTTGTAGATTTATACTTTGATGGATAACCATAATGAAACTTTGACTCTATCACCACTCCAAAGTCTACAAGGAAGAGGGCCAATTAACAAGGATCAAGGAGATCCTCCTACACTTTTAGCCTCAATGCTTAGGTAGGTGTACCCTTGACTCACTTCTTCAAAGGAGTCTCTAAACAATATATAACTATACCCTTTACTATCTGATTGAAAGGTTTATCATTTAACTATGCATGTGTGATTGCTGATGAAGGACTACTTCCAGAGAATGGATTAGTGCCTTATCCCAGGGTAGAGAGTCACTTAACAACCTATATCACCCTAAAACCTTAAATCAAACATATATAGACTCAGAGTAAGTGCTTTGCCTATTACTCTCCTCACTCACATACGAGGACATCAAATCCTTATCTTGCCATGAACTCACTGAACTTACCTTAAAGACTTTAATCCTAACATTGTTAGGAACTCAAAGATAACCCCAAAATACTCTTTGTTTACCATACGCTAACCCACTTTATGCAATCAACATATATGAGCTTAAGAGAAAAACAAAAAAACATACACCAATATGAGATTGGAATCTAAAATATTCTCACTAAGACTTGCAGAATCAATACATTACCAAATGACAAAATGTACAAAAGGAAACAAATGCCAAATCCAGGCTCTCCTTGTTCAAATTTTCACTATCAACAATCCAAGATGAAAACCAAAAGAATTGGAACCCCTGCAAACTCAAAAAGTCTACAACTTATACCCCCCTAGTCAACTTGGAAATTTGCAACAAGCTACAGATGAGTAGGGTTAGGGTTTCAACCACCCAACCTACTAGAAACAATCATGAATTTAATTTAGGGGCAGGAAACACATCCAATCCAGGAAAGAGGAAATCCTAAACTGATCCTTAATTATGAAAGTCTTCTCTGCAAGTACAAAGGATCACAAAACTAGGCTCAAAAGGACACCCTCCAACATGCCTTGAGCCACAACTGCAACGTACATGCTCTATAAATGAGCACTAGATAGCCTAGGCCACATTGCAAATGGCAAACCAATCGCTTCTCACCAAACAAGGTCATTTCTGCATTAAATTCCATAAAAATGGTACCCTCTGTCATTGGAAACTCTTAGAAATTCAAAATTGAATCTCAACGGTTATTTCTTTGGTGCCCGTAGAGAAATGATAGCCAAAATTTAAACCTTTACCAACTTTAAAATGTAGTCATCCGATCAATCTCCCTTTGAAAACCTGGGCCCACCATTAACTCCACACCGGTGATACTCATAACAGTTGTCGCATGATTGCATAGCTGAAAAGTGGCCACTGCAAACATGTGACAAGGCCAAAAGACTGCCACCTGTCACCTGCTGGCTAATCGGGAAAGCCCATGTCACCAAAAACACTGGCCCCACCTATTTGGTGAACTGGTGACTGAAGAACTCTTGCCAGTTCACGAAATACTTTACACCATCACCAAAAAACCTAGCGATCACGCGACCATTGTTCATTGAATTGCCCAATGAACTAGGGCATTGCCAAACATTAAATGAACCAATGACAAGAAGGAAATTTGTTGGGCCACCAAATACTTTGTCACAACTACCAAAAAGCACTGAGAAATCACACTGGGCCCCCTAAGGAAAATCCACGGCCATCGCAAGATCACAAAGACCTCCAAGATTCTATCAGATTTCACTCCCACCGTCGGATGAAGAATCTTCCCCCAGCCCTGACAACCCCTTGACAAGATACAAAATCAATAGCCATCACAAGATCTTAAGCCTCTAACACACCTGATGAGATTATATGCCATTGATCAATTAACTGATAGGATTAGGACCCACTGACACATCCAAAAACTAGGTCCCACTGATAGCAAGCCACTGTGCAAATACACAGATGAATTAGATAGCGCCAACTATGCATACATGTCAATGGGCCTACCTGGCTTCCTTATGAGAATCAATGGCTGTCACTATATCACTGCATTAAAGGTTGAGCATGTTTCATTAACAGTATAATGACAGCCATAAGATTAAACCAAACTTTAATCTACTTGAATGCCAAGAAGATCGGTCCCACCATTACGTGATTGCGTGACTACAACAAAGTAACCACCAGCTAGGTCGCCAGATGTTAAGGACTTAACCGTGAGGAATCAGCGACCGAGAGAAAATCTCAAGTCACCAAGTCATCGAAAGAAAACTAACTACTAGGTAGCTGAACACTATGAAGAACAAGGACCCACATTGATAGGTGCCAAGTGGTCAGATGATCGCATGTCAGAAAAGTCTGACATGCGGCCATGAAACAACCAATGAGAACACACATCTCTACCTCCCTTCTGACCTTGGGACCACCACACTTGAAACAAATAAAATCAATGGTAGGCGCATGATCGGAAGGGGAAAGAATATTCCTTGTGATCACATGCTGACCGTCGATCTCCTTCCTCTACCACTTGAACAACCAAGCCCCACCAACCATCACACTTGCACACTTAAGACCAAGGTCGAGAACACACAAAGTTTTCACAACAGCGAAGGATCAAAAACACATAGGGTTTTTGATATTGACACAAAGAAAGCAAGGGATGCGAAAACACATAGGTTTCCATGGAGGCCAAAAAGGTCAAAAACATCATGGATTTTCAAAAACACTGTGGGTTTTCGACACTTAGGAAGATTTTAAAATTTTTTTTCCTACAGACCTTAGAACTTGAATCTCCCTAGGTTTTGCAATTTAGGAGGTGCAATATGGACAAGAGCAAGGTGACACAATGAGGAACATAGGGCCAAGGGCGCACACCATAAAACGTTGCAAGGAAATGGGCCATTTTCACAGGATTTTGCTACGACAGAAAAATGGCCTAATAGATTTCATCATGATAATTCCTAATTTTGAATTTAACAAGGCATTGTTCACTTAAAAGTAGTTTATGCTCCTTCTTGATCCAAGAAATATGCTAAGGCTTAGGATGTTTCAATCTCTACAACTACAATTTACTAACCAACTTTTTAGATGCCAAATTATCAGAACTTCCACTATCAATGATTACCTTGCAACACTTGTCAGCGATCTTACATCTAGTTCTAAACAAACTTTCCTCAAAATAGGTTCATCATTAGCTTCTTCATTACACAAGATCCTTCTTAGCATCAAGTTCTCGCTATGTTCGGGTTCATTACACAATTCCTTAACTTCTTCACAAGCCAAATTGTTTCTGCTATTACTTGTAGTCTTCTTTCTAGAGTTAGTACATTCAAAAGCTCTATGTGCTTCTTCACCACATTTGTAACAAGTACCTTTAAACCAATATTTCTCAACTCTTTTCCCATTATTGTTATTCCTAGAGTAACTAGTATAGATACCTCTAGAGTAATTACCTCTTCTACTAGTAGGTTCATCTTTCTACCCTTTATCTTGTACTGCATTGTCAGATCTACTACTTTCTCCATAAGATCTACCTCTACTTCTCTAAATTCTACCACCTCTTCCTCTTTGTATTTGTTCATGTCTCTTTGTTAATATCCCTTATGCATTCAAAGAGAATTGGTACACTTCTTCCACACTATCTATTTTAACATAACTGATCTCATCTTGAATAAATGTCCTTAGGCCATTTAGATATATATCCACCTTCTCAACTTCATCATCCACATGTCTAGATCTGATATCCAATTTGTAAAATTCCTCATTATATTCCTTCACTCTAATGTCCTTTTGTCATAGATTTTGCATTTTTCTCATCAAACTAACTTGGTAATCAACTGAAAGAAAATTCTTCTTCATCTTTCCAAGCATCTTCATCCATATCTTGATCTTTTATTTCCCTCTTTTCTGTCTCTCAGTTTACAAATGATCCCACCAAAGAGATGCATGACCTTTCAACTTTGTAACTACTATCTTAACCTTCTTATTTTTAGGAGTACCTTCATACTCAAAGTACTTATCCATCTCAGAGATCCAATCCAAAAGTGCATTGGTGTCAAGTCTTCCATCATAGCAAGAAACTTCAACTACAGGTCTAGAGTTAGCCTTAGAAAAAAATCTCAAAATTCTTTCCTCATCCTGTTCAACTTCAAGTTTAGGGTTAGGTGTTTCTTCTTCTTCATCACTAACATCTTCAAGATGTGCACCTCTTCTTTGGGCTATCTCTACAACTTCAAGCCTAGTTGCAATCTACCTCAACATATCTATGATAGCATTATCATTCCTCTACCTCGAACCATTTGGACAATTAGTTTCTAGGAAGATCATAGCCTTCTGCAAGTTATAGGATAGATTTTAGATCTGCCACCCGACAACCAATCCAATAAGGTTCTCTATGATCCAATCCATAAGAAATAACTTCACTTTGATACCACTTGATGCAAGGGAAGGGTGACTAAAGGCAGAATTAGGGTCAATTGAGACTGCTTAAACCCACAAACATGCTCTGTGAAGAGTTACACATGGAAGCAATATGAAAACCACATGTAAGTAGTGAAAACACAATGGATATGAGGAAAAAAACAAGTATAACATTGATGGAATTATATTAAAACATGCTCGGTTGTGAGGCCTTCTGGGTTTCCACCTTATACAATGAGAATTATGAATTCAGAGTCTCATCTCACATCTCAATCCTCTAATATACTATCCTCAACTAGGACTTCCCTCTACATCAACCCAAGCTACAAATATATAGCTAGGAAAGCCATAAGTCAACCATTTAGGCATTTAATTACAATATAGGTCCACTTCAGAGGACAAACAAAAAATAAAGCTAGAAATAAGAAAACATGATGTGAAGTTGCATTTAGGTCCACACATGATCCAAAAATAGATCCCCAACCATGCAAGATCCAATTTTCCCATATGGAATAATGCTAGATCAAATAACACACATTTCATGAGCGAAATTGGTAGAAAATTGATGCCCAAGGAAAATTATGATAACTTCCAGATCCAAAAGAATTAGAATGTGTGCTCTTAGGAGAATGCTCTAGATTAGGTCCACATGACTGCATTAACTTCACAAGGAAGGAAACCAACAACAACATTGGAGATAAAACAAACATCAGACTAGTACAAAAAACATGAAATATTTTTGGTGATGCAAGATTGCTGAAGACCCAAGATGCCCCTGCATCAAACAAGGTGACAGTTCAAGGGAAGAGAAAGGCAATGTGTTAAATTCCCTAAGAAGATCTAGGTGTGAGTGGGAAGTTAGATTTTCTATCAGGGAAACTCTTTCCTTCGTTCTAAATTTAATATATTTTAGTCTTAAAAGCTTTCCTTCTTTTTAGTTGGTAGTGTTGTAATAAAGATCCACCTATTTCTATGGCATAGTTAGGAAATTAGTTAGGAGTTTTCCTTTAAATAAAGCCCCACTCCTGCATGAGACACAAAGAGGGCATTATCAAGTTTATTATCGATTTCAGTTGTTTTCCCTGTTCTATGAAATTCATCTACTCCATCATTCAATCAATAAATAAATGAAGTGTTGAGATTCACTTGAGCATATTTTTTATTTAAGATACTCATCCAAGTGGGTGTACTTGGTGAGAAATCACAAGTTAGATAGATTCATACTAGTTAGAATCATTTCCTACATTTCTGCTATTTCAGTGCCAAGTGTTGAACTATTCCTAAAGCCAAAGCTACAGATCAGCCGATGCCTCCTACAGCCAAAGCACTAGAACAATAGAAGTACTATGGCATAGTTTGTCAGAGTCTTCATGTTTTTTTAGTAGTTATATTTTTGTAATTTCCATTGCAGCACTTAGTTTTCTATAACTTCATTTTAGACATTACTGTAGCATTCATTCCCTGCAATCATAGAATAGTTTCTCTTCAACATTTCTTTCCTATAGCAATGATAAAATGTATGGTTGAGTAACACCTGGTGCATATACTTTTCTGGCCCATTTCAAGTAATACATCCCTAGTCTGACATACTAAATGAGTTTTTATGCAGAGGATAAACTACTCGATCGGATGTCCAATCACTAAGTCTGGAATTACACCTTGTTTCTGAGCATTTGTAAGAAGCGATCAGGGGGTAACCATGTAGTCCTTGGTTCAACTTCCTTGATCAAAGTGGTGTCAGTATCCACTAAGAAACATATATCTTCTTTATGTTTCTCTACCAGCTAAACTAGTATTCTTCTTCTTTTGTGCATTCTATCCTTGAATTTTCCAAAATAGTCATCCATAATAGTAACAAAATTTTAACCTAGATTCTTAATAAACTCATTTATTTGCATTATAAATGGTTCGTTGACATCCCAGTCAACATTACCAACTAATGTAAAGAAGTTTTGCATGTAGAAAAATATATACAGACCATTAGAGAACCAAACTTACAAGTGTTTGTCTTTACTTCCCAAATGGTTCTCATATTTTGCTCTAGTTGTTTTAGTAGAAGCTCGGCGAGGTCAAATTGAAAACCCTTCTGAACAATCTTATAAGTGATGTCTAGGACTCCACAAGGAACACTATTTGTCTTGCAAAATTAAAATATATTATAACTCACAACATAGGCTCCAAAACTTGTCTCTAGATCAATGATTATGTTAACTCTCATACCTTTTCCATCCCATTCTGCTCTTGTAAGATTCTTGGTCTCATCCTTGGTGCACTCCATATGGCCTTATCCTTATCGATAGTAGGGTAACTGGTGATAGCATGTATGCTATCCTTTTTTATCTTAACCTATTCATCTAGCCATAATTTACCTTCATCCACTCAGCTAAGAGAAACCCTGATCCATTCTGTCTTAAAATCTCTCAAGAAATATAGGGCATTCATGAATCCCTTCACCTCCAGGTGTTTGTGCTCATCCTTGAGATTTTTTTTCCCACTCAGCTCTTGGTAAGTGGATTGAAGCTCAAAATCTCTGATTTAACCAATCTGACAATGAATGTGTGCATGAATATCTTGTACCAAGAAAACCCTAGGTGGTATATTGGAAAACACACCTGCTTGATCAATTTGTGATGCAATTTTAGGTTGTAACTTGTATTTTAGTTCATCATAAGTTGTAGATTTAATCAATGTCACCTTCTTGTCACTCTCAAACTTTGATTTCATGACCATAAATAAAGGTGCCATTTTTTCTCAATTTAAGGGCTTTGTGAATATCTTAGTAAAACAACTCGATGATTAAGGAACTTACTTGAAATAGTGATAAAATTTCTCAGGATCTCCTTAAATCTTTGCCAAATGCTCTAAAAATTCTTAGCTCAAATTCTCTCAAATCGCTCTGGCTTTTCTCATGCTGTCTATGTGATGAAATGACTAACTTCATCACATATTTATACCAAAAATTTATTTTCCCACTCAAACATTCACATTAAATTCTTTTAGCTACTATAGCTTAGTAAACAAAGTTGTGCTGAGTTAATACTTCAAAGACTTTAGCTTAGTTAACATTTAGATATTACATCAATTGATACTTCAAATCGGTTAACCTTGCCAATATTCACTGACTAGCAGACATTTACTCGGTCATGCTTTTACCAACTGTACACATTTAGAGTAATAAACATGTAATCCCATAGTGCATCTTATTTCAAGCTAATTTTGTGTTCATTCACTAGTTGTAAGGAATTGTTGTAGGATAACCGATTAAAATTAAGTTTCATACTTGCCTAAATTACATAGGTGGATGTGGTGATATCACCTAATCTAATGGATGAGGTGTCACCGACTGCAGTGCTTGAGCCAGCATTGTTATTTGATTGTTTTCTCCACATTTGATTTATGATCCTTATGATTTCTTCAATGATGTTGCCATCTGTATTTGTGTTTGTCTCTAGTTCTTGGTCTATGTAATCTTTTCTAAAGTGACCAACCTTGTGATAGTGCATACATGTCAGACTAGTGCTTGGACAATTACGATATCTTCCTCTCCAATTATTTCTCATGCAATTTGTTGCAACATGTCCATACCTGCCACATGATGTTCAATTTACCCAAGTGTTGTAATCCCAAGTACATGCATTACCTGTCCTTCTTAGTTGATATAATTTTTTCTATTCTTTTGGTGTACATACTTGCTTCAACTTTGTCCTGCATTCTTGTGATACATGTCCATGCATGTTGCAAGTGTGACATTTCTTTTCCATATAAGGTTTTTGAGGTGTCCTATTTAGCTTTGATCTTCACTCATGTTCTCGATGTCCATACTTATTATAGTTATAGCAATAACCATTAAATTTAGGAGTAGATTTAGGAATACCTTTTTCTTTGCTTCTACAAATATTTGATGTCTAGCCGATTTTTCTACAATGATACCATGATATCTTCTTTGGCCTTGGATTGACATAGGCATTCTTTTGTTCATCTTTCTTGATGACTCTCACTACTTAGTATAGCCTAACCTAAACCAATAGTGCTATCAAATCTTCTCTGACTATTCATAAATTTATCCATTCATTTAGTACTATCTTCATCTTTCTTAATCATTTTATTATGTTGTTGTTGAATCTTTGCCTCATTTTTAAATGTTTCATTTTCTTCTATTAATTCATCGATTTCTTCCAATTTCCTTGTAAGCTCACTATTTTCTTGGTTGACCTCCTGACTTATGGAAACCATCTAATTAGAGACTTCAAAGTGATGCTCGGTGAGTCTTAGTATCTCAGATTCCTTCTCTTCCATCTTATCAGTCATTTTCCTCCTATATTGAATAGAAAAATTTCTTTCTTGTTCTGCTTACCTTGCATTGTTTATGACATCAATCATTTTGACCATTTGTGTCTCTTGACCGAGCTGTAATGCTTTTACTTGTTCAATGAGATGTTGATTCTTTTAAGATATATTTGATATAGTTCCTTCAGTTTCATCAAATATGCTACATGATCCAGATCCATATGCCTCAAATGGATCATCTATCTCTTCTTCATGATAATCAGACTCATTACACCAAAGTGCCATATCCTTCCTCTTGATCAGTAAATTTCTCATTTCTTCTTTGTCTTTCTTGAATTGTTCAATGTAGATCTACATTTGTATTCTTTGATTCTCAATATTCTTATCAAGCTTATACCTTTCCATCCTTAGATATTTTCTCTTCAGTGATTATACTTTCCAAAACAAGAGAACTATCTCTGTGACCAATTGTTGGGATTATGGAAAGATATGTACTACGAGGGGAGGGGTGGATCAGTACCTTTATAACTTTTCAAGAATGAAATGTTGTAATCATAGATAGTATTAACCGACTGAATCCATTGTATGTAACACACATTCAAATATAACTACAAAATATAAATGTATGTAATCTAATCAATAAACCATTCATGAAACTTCATACACTTACCAAAAAATTTTTGGTATCACAAAAACCATTATTAAAAGGTATAATCTGTGGTGGGGATGACACCCACAAAGGTTCACTACTATAGTAACAAAGTATGTTGGTTAAGGCTACAAGATTGTGATCACTTCTAGTGATCTTAACCTATTAGGAGTAACAATGAGATTAGCTAGATCTACATGGTTAGAGGATTTTAGCAACACAATAAAATGTGTACTCAGATAAGAGATTTGCAAAAGAAATGTTAGGCTCACTTTGTTAAGAGATTTTGAATTTTCTACAATGGTTAAAGAGTCACACTAAGATGTATCCACAATTACTAGATCAAACTTTCTTGATTGAATCTATTATACTATAAATATATCACTTTTTAGTGATGTGTATGTCCTTTTGTTCTTCTCTATAGTCTTATGTATGTTCTAAAAAATTGAATGCTTCTATCAAATCATTATGTCAAAACCATGTCCGATCTTCTAATGTCCTGAGTGCAGCTACTCCTTGATGATACAATATCATAATGACATCTTTAAAATTTTTATATCAAACTAACTTGACTTAATTAGGGTTTTACAATATCTTAGAAAACCTAAGATCAACAGTGAGAATAGATAATCTAGATCTATACAATATATAGGAATCATCAACAATTTAATGATTACATCCATATTTAATTCTATCTCGATCTTGGAAAACCATTTTTTGATCAGTGTGATCCATTTTCCTTGATGTTTGTGACATTTCAAACTTCTATTACGTTTCTTGTTTTACTCGGTGTTCACTACATTCATCGCTATGTAATTAATTGGTGCTTTGTTCATATGAATGCTCGGTGACCATAGTGTTCGATACTCAGTGATCATCTAGCTTGGTAAGAATGATTGGTCAATGTTGTACTCAGTTAACTCAGGTATCTACCTTTTGTCCTTCTTGGAGTATAGGCTCTATATTTTGACTGATTGTCATGTTCCTCTCCTCTATCGATTGAATGACTGAGTGATACTAATGACAACCATTAATGCTTAAATAGGACTAACTATATCACCCTTGTAATTACTAAAGTCATGTAGTAGCCATTATATTTAGAATGTAGTGTTCT
Source organism: Chamaecyparis obtusa (assembly GCA_027943335.1). NCBI lineage: Eukaryota > Viridiplantae > Streptophyta > Pinopsida > Cupressales > Cupressaceae > Chamaecyparis > Chamaecyparis obtusa. Next base: position 267,595 of record BSBK01001698.1, read on the forward strand.
TACTAAGTCAATTTGTAGGGGACCCAAATGCTTACATCAAGCAAAATAATAGTCTGAAAGTGAATTCAATGGGAATGAATTCAACTAGAAAATATCCTTGAAATTAACAAGTTAAAAGAACTATAAAAAATAAGAGAGCACAAGAAATCCCAATAGAAAAAAAATCTTAGAGGCAAAAAGACTATAGAGAATGGGCCTTAACCTCCTTCCAATATTTATTTGAATCCTTTAAAAGGTTTAGGAATCAATCATTTTTCTATGTTCCACGCACTAATACCAAATAGTAGGATTTTTCATGTCCCTTGCAGTTGCCATATCTTTTCTCTTCAATCTAGCACATCTAATATCAAGTTTATTCTGAAGAATCTTGAAAGAGTTCAAATTCTTATCCATAATTTCCTCTTTGATAACAACTATCTCTTTTAGATTCATGTTAAGTTTATCTTGGTTAATTTTGACTTTAGCAATGACATACAATATTTTGCTCATTTCTTCTTATGAGGAAATCAACTCATGGAATTCCCTAGATTGTTCCTCAATACAAGCCCTATTTTAGAACCTAATTAAAAGTTGATGTCCCACTTTGCAAGATCTAGTATCTTTGACATCGTTTGACCAATCTCCCTCCTAGCTTTACCCTTAGCTAGGCTCTTAAGTCTGTTAATCTTTTTCCGATAATGTGGATTTGCACTAGGAACCACTTAATGATTGCATTTTTCCCATTATAGGGAACAAACAAATTGTCAACCTTTTCAACAATCTCAAAGGTGTGTAAGAAGTTGGGTCCTAGTTCAGGGGATGATTTCCCAACCTTGGGAATCCCTCTAGAAGTGCATACCCATTTTGAAAAAAAAAGGTACGCAATTTAGGGTTGAGTAACCAATAAAAAAATTGAGAAATCATGTATGCATTTTTTTTCAAAATGTGCTCACGTTCCAAAATGGGTATTTAAAAAAATAAAAATACATAGGAATTTCAAAATAGGTACACATTTGTTTTAAAACACATATGCATTTTGAAAAATTATTAATTTTTAAAAATTATGCCTATAAACCCTTTTTTACATGTAAATTTATTATATTTATCAAACTAGTACTAATTTTTTTATAGGTATACATTATTTGAAATTTTAATTCATTAGCAGTGCTTTGCATTGGGTTTTGGGTTGGGTTAGGCCTGGTGGGACCAGGCCAATGGCTTTGATCTGTAAATTAATGGCTAAGGCATTGGAATACATAAATTATTCCTTACCATAATCTTTTGAAGACCTTTGTGTTCAGTTTTTTTTATGAAATGGAAAACCCATTGGACTTATTACTATTTGGGATTCAAATATTTAACTTTTTGAAGGATTCTATTACTTTTAATATTTTTTATTATTTATTAATTATATTGGTATATAAACTTAAAATAATGATGTCTAAAATTTTAATAACTTTTTTCTTTTTATGTCTTTTGGAAAAAAAATATATTACATCAATCTACATTAAAATTTCTTAAAGATTAAAAACAAGTTTTAAAATGATAATTTTACATTGATTTATGTTGGTTGTATGCTAGAGGTTTCCAAAATAGACTTTATGGCCAATAAAAAATAACAAAAACAAAATATTCAATGAAAAAATAAGAAAAAATATCCACATCAATATTTTTTTCTTAGGTATCTTTCCCCAAAAGGATTTACAAAAAATATTTTGTCTAGGTCAAAATATGATGTCTGTACACTTGTGGTATGGTCCTCAAACAAGCATTTCCAAAAAGTGGGTTTTACACATGCCTACTATAAATAAATTTCTAGCTTTTGGGTATTGCAATAAATTACATATTGACAAGTACACTCTAAGCACCAAATTTCTTATTATTGATGTTTTCTGAGATTAAATCTCTAAGTTCTTCAATTTTTGAGATCAACTGAGAGAAAATTTAAAAAATATGAATAACACTTCCATTTTTTGTCCAAAATGGGACTCAACTTCTTGGAGGCACCCTTGAGGAAAGTGAAAATTTGAATTAGGGATAAAAATTCTAAAGGGATGATTGATGAAGGGTGCTCCCCTTAATACCACAAACACATAAGAGAAATAGAGAAACAACAACAATATGCAAGAACAGAAAATTGGCTTCTTATTATCTCCACAAATGTGGAATTACAAACTTTTAGAATTACAATATGCAAAGCCACATGGGCATTCCCTTACAATATTCTGTAGGACAAAGCCTCAAACTATTACCCAGATCTACTACCCAGAACTATTCTGAACTGCCTAAGACAATAATACAGCCTTCCTTATATAGGCAATTTTCCACCGCCTGGGAAGGTTCCAGAATTTTAGCCAATAAGGTCGACCAACTTAGAATTATTTTATTTTACATTTTATTACATCATAGTCGGCTCAAGATAACCTTTGAAACCCGAACAGAAATTTTGAAGAAAATTATTTTTCGCCATTTCAAGTGGCCCAACTTCCGAAGACCATAAGTCATCACCAGTTGACCCGCTCGGCTATTATAACCCCATTTTGGAAACGCCACGAAGCGCTCTATAGGCTTGACCCGCGCAAGCGCCCGTCACCCAAATTTTTGACCTCATACGGGGCCTCTAAAGCCTTCAAAACTAAGTTCAAAGTTTCTGTACCCTGCTGCCAATACCGAAAATCTTCAATATCTTCCAATATACACCATATCTGGCAATGAAACTTTACTGGCAGACTTATATGACCAAAATGAACCTCCAAGAAAGAAATCAGATCATTCTGAGCACATACAAAAATTACCAAAAATAGTAACTTTCCATAAATAGCAGCTCTACACAAAATAGCCCTTATTGAATACAAAAATAAAAATATTTTTAGGTGATGCAAGATTGCTCTTACACCTAGGATGCTCCTGCATCAGACACCCGGGGTAATTTGAGAAGTGACCCTGTCACGACTCAGGTGTGTAGAGGAAAACCAAGATGGCTAACCTCTTCCTTTGTCAGCCATGATGAATCTTCAATAGGTCATCCTTTCCATTTGACCAGATATTCTTCATATGTCATGTTCCTTGTGCTTCTACCAACATGACTGTCCAGTATATCTTTGATCTCCTTAGTGTCTAAACTAGTGGCTGGAATACTCCACTGTGCTACTGTGATCTCATCTTCAACACCTCCTTCATGATACTCTGTCAGATCTGAAATGTTAAACACTGGCAAAATATTTAGCTCAGTAGGCAATTCTACCTCATATGCATTTCCTGAATCATGTTTCTTTAGTATCCTACATGGTCCAAACTTCTTCATTTTTAGCTTGTTATATGTACCAACTGGAAACCGCTCCTTCCGCAAATGAACCATGACTTCATCACCAACTTGAAATTCCTTATACCTCCTTTTCTCATCTGCCTTAGCCTTATACTGTGCATTCATCTTGGTAATATGCTTCCTCACCTCCTCATGGATATTCTTCAAGTGTTCTGCAAAATCCTCAGCTTTAGCACTACTTATTTCTCCTTTATCTATCTTCCTCAATTCAGATGCATTTCTTGGACTACTTTCATATACAATCTGGAATGGTGATTTACCAGTGCTTCTATTGACAGAATTATTGTATGCAAATTCCGCCTGTGATAAAATCAAATCCCATCCTATTGGCTTATCTCCAACCAAACATCTCAGCAAATTTCCCAAGCTCCTATTCACCACCTCTGTCTGTCCATCAGTCTATGGATGATGTGATGAACTAAACTTCAAATCTGTCTTCAACTTCTTCCACAATGTACGCCAGAAATATCCAACAAACTTAGTGTCCCGATCTGAAACTATGGTCTTTGGCAAACCATGAAGTCTCACTACTTCTCTAAAAAACTATTCTGCTACATGAACAACATCATTAGTCTTCTTGCAGGGAATGAAATGTGCCATCTTTGAAAATCTGTCAACTACTACAAAAATTGAATCATGTCCCCGCTGAGTCCTCGGTAAACCAAGAACAAAGTCCATGCTGATATCCTCCCAAGGCTTCTCTGGCACAAGTAATGGCTGATACAACCCTGTATTCTGTTTCACTCCTTTCGCCATCTGACATACTCTGCAACTCTGTAAAAACTTCTTCACATCTTGCTGCAATTGTGGCCAATAATAATTCTCACTAACCAAAGAAAGGGTTTTGTCATGACCAAAATGTCCAGCCAATCCTCCGCTATGCTTCTCCTTGATGAGATTCTACCTCATAGAACTTTGTGGAATGCACAACTGACTCCCTCTGAATAACATATCATCCTGGATGATGAAATCCAACCATTTCATCCTGTCTAGAGTAACAGGTTCTGTACAAGCTTTCCAAGCTTCACCAAAATCAGGATCCTCGGGATACAAATTCTTGAGTTCCTTCAACCCAACCACTTCAATCTGCATTTCTGTTAGCAATAGTTGCCTTCTGCTAAGAGCATCTACAACCCTATTAGACTTTCCACTCCTGTGTTTCAAAACAAATGTATAACTCTGCAAAAACTCAACCCATTTCAAATGCCTTTGATTCAATTTTCTTTGACTATTCAAATATTGCAAAGCTTGATGATCAGTATACAAAACAAACTCCTTAGGAAGTAGATAATGTCTCCACTTCTTTAATGCCTGAACTATAGCATAAAATTCTTGATCATAAACATAATATTTCCTCTTGGCATCATTTAACTTTTCACTGAAATAAGCAACAGGTTTACCTTCTTGGCTCATAACAGCTCCTATTGCAGTACCACTAGCATCACAATCTACTTGAAACACCTTATTAAAATCTGGAAGTGCTAAAACAGGTTGTTCTGTAACTTTTTGTTTCAATAATTGAAAACTCTCTTCTGCTCCTTTAGTCCACTTAAACTCTTTTCTATCCCCTCTCATTGTTTCAGTCAAGGGTCCACAAATACTGCTAAAATTTTTGATAAACTTTCTATAAAAGCTAGCTAGACCATGAAAAGATCTTACCTCAGCAGCACTCGTTGGAGTAGGCTATTCAAGGATAGCCTGTACCTTCTCTGGGTCCATTTTTAGACCTTCTGCTGAAACTACAAATCCCAAATACACTAACTCTTTCTTCACAAAACTGCACTTCTTCAAATTAATCAACAATTTCTCTTCTCTCAACTTCTCAAATACCATACGAATATGCATCATATGCTCTTCCAATGTCTTACTAAAGATCAAAATATCATCTAGGTAAACAATGACAAACTTACCCAGAAATTCTTTCAGAACCTCGTTCATGAGCCGCATGAAAGTCCTCGGTGCATTGGTTAGCTCAAAAGGCATGAGTAACCACTCATATAGTCCTTCCTTTGTCTTGAAGGCAGTCTTCCATTCATCTCCTTCTCTGATCCGAATCTGGTGATATCCACTCTTCAAATCTATCTTTGAGAAATACACAGCTCCACTCAAACAATCCATAATATCATCCATTTGTGGCAATGGAAACCTATACTTGATTGTGATCTTGTTTATTGCTCTAGAATCTGTACACATCCTCCATTCTCCATTATTCTTTGGTGCTAACACCGCTGGTACAGCACAGGGACTCAGACTCTCACGGATCAATCCTTTTTGTAACAGTTCATGTACTTGTCTGTTCAACTCCTCAATTTCTGCAGGTGTCATTCTGTGTGCTGCCTTATTCGGTAAACTCACTCCTGGGATCAAGTCCATCTGATGACTGATCTTCCTGACTAGTGGTAATCCATCAGGCATGTTATCGGATACAATATCCTGAAACTCATTCAACAAATCTGCAACTTCTACAGGAACATCTACTTTCTCTTTACCAGCTTTTGGAATTAAAGCAAAACATACATGCTCATGCCTCATACCATCTAGGAAATTTCTTCCATCAACAAAAGTTATCCTTGCATTACCACATACCTTTTCTTTAGTCTCCTTCAATGGTTTTAGCTTATGCCGCACTCCATCCTTTGTCAGGGAATAGGTATTCGCACGACCATCATGTACAACACATCTGTCAAACTGCCATGGTCTACCCAACAACATATGACATGCATCCATAGATATGATATCACACAATACCTCATCTTGGTATCCACCAATCTTGAACTTCACTAGGCATTGTTCATTGACCATGACCTTGTGGTCATCCTGTACCCAAGCAATCCGATATGGATGTGGGTGTTTCTGTCTCTTGAGCTTCAACTTTGTCACCATCTCTTCTGACACCAAATTGTCAGTGCTTCCACTATCAATGATCACATCACAACATTTACCTTCATACTTGCACCTGGTGCGAAACAGGCTCCTCCTTTGCTCAGGTTCATTCTCACCACTCAACAGGACTCTTCTATTAATCAACGTTTCTCCTCTTCCAGCATCTTTAGAATTTGATGATCTGGCATCTTCATCTACATGTGCAACTCTGGTCTGGCCTTCATTTCTCCTGTCTGTTCTGCCTTGGTGCTGAGGACATTCAAATGCCCTATGACCTTCTTCTCCACAGTGAAAACATGTTCCACAGAAGCCTCCTCTTCCAGATCCTTGTCCTCTTCCTCTTCCTCTCTGATCTCTATTATTCTGATCTTGGAAGCGATTGGAATTATTTCCTCGCTGATTCTGACTGCTACTGGCCTCATTCTTCTTTTTTGGATCTTCATTTTGGCCACCATATGACCATCCACCAGATCGTCCACCACGACCTCTTCCATTTTGTCTGCTCTCAAACTTCTTGTTCAGCTTTTCCTCTATTTTTAGGGCAAATTGGTATGCCTCCTCAATACTATTCATTCGAACTAGATTCAACTCCTCCTGAATGCTTGGCCTTAACCCATTAAGGTATCGGGCAACTTTCTCCTTATCAGCTTCTGCATGGCCTGTTTTGATGAGGAGTCGATAGAACTCCTCTGTATACTCCTGAATAGATCTTCCTGCTTGCTTCAAACTTTGCATTTTCTTTAGTAGATCAAGCTCATAATCAACAGGAATGAACTGCCACTTTAATTTATCCACCATCCGATCCCATCTTGTGATTTTATCTTTCCCTCTTCTATTTCGCTCCAATTGAATTTCTTGCCACCAGATCTTCGCATGACCTTTTAGTCTGGCCTTCGCAAATTTGACCCTATCAGGATCCTCAACATCTTCATACTCAAAATATTCCTCACATTCATTGATCCAGTCGATCAATTCCTCTGGGTTAAGATTTCTAGAAAATGTATGAACCTCAATCTTAGGTCTTTTCCCAATCTTGGAAATCACCTGAAAAAGTCTTTCTTCATCCTGGTTCATAATTTCAGCTTCTCCTTCTTGATATTCTTCTTCGGCTTCATCCTCGCTTTCATCTCTGACATTAAGATTCATTCATCTACGAATCTCTTCTTGTAATGCTCACACTTGTCTCTGCAGCTCTCTAACCTTAGGTGTTACAACACCAGCTCTTCCGCCACGTTCCCTTCGTGGAGGCATTTTTACGATGCACGCTGAAACCCTAGCCACAGTCCTGGTACAAACTGCCTCACAGTCGGTGATCTGTTTACACACTCAAGAACTCCTGCTCTGATAACACTTGATGAAGGGTGCTCCCCTTAATACCACAAACACATAAGAGAAATAGAGAAACAACAACAATATGCAAGAACAGAAAATTGGCTTCTTATTATCTCCACAAATGTGGAATTACAAACTTTCAGAATTACAATATGCAAAGCCACATGGGCATTCCCTTACAATATTTTGTAGGACAAAGCCTCGAACTATTACCCAGATCTACTACCCAGAACTATTCTGAACTGCCTAAGACAATAATACAGCCTTCCTTATATAGGCAATTTTCCACCGCTTGGGAAGGTTCCAGAATTTTAGCCAATAAGGCTGACCAACTTAGAATTATTTTATTTTACATTTTATTACATCATAGTTGGCTCAAGATAACCTTTGAAACCCGAACAAAAATTTTGAAGAAAATTATTTTTCGCCATTTCAGGTGGCCCAACTTCTGAAGACTATAAGTCATCACCGGTTGACCCGCTCAGCTATTATAACCCCATTTCGGAAATGCCACGAAGCGCTCTACAGGCTTGAGCTATGCAAGCGCCCATCACCCAAATTTTTGACCTCATACGGGGCCTCTAAAGCCTTCAAAACTGAGTTCAAAGTTTCTGTACCCTGCTGCCAATACCGAAAATCTTCAATATCTTCCAATATACACCATATCTGGTAATGAAACTTTACTAGCAGACTTATATGACCAAAATGAACCTCCAAGAAAGAAACCAGATCATTTTGAGCACATACGAAAATTACCAAAAATAGTAACTTTCCATAAATAGCAGCAATGCACAAAATAGCCCTTATTGAATACAAAAACATAAATATTTTTGGGTGATGCAAGATTGCTCTTACACCCAGGATGCTCCTGCATCAATGATGGCTAAGGGGCCTTATATTTGTTCTTTTGGAGGGCATTAATTAAGGTCTAGTCTGATTTCATAGAAGAAGAGGAAGATAAGTCCTTAATTATTTTCCTTTTCCTATTTTTTTTTTCATTTTTTCCTTTCTCTATGGGTTAAATCTAGTTGGAGATCTAGGGGACATAGTCTTAAGACCATAGGAGAATGTACATTTTGGATTATTTTTGTTGTAAAACTCAAGAGCTAAATTACGGTTCATAATGGGGGAAGGATTTGGGTTCTAACTATGGGAGAGGGACAAATGAGAGTTTCATAATTTAAGGATGACAAATTTATGTAAAGGAATCCCACCTTTAATATTTTAATTTTTAATTGACTGAGATAAAAAAGATTGAATCTAAAATAGAAAATCAGGCTTGATTCCATGGTTGAAGTTCTTTAACATTGGGAATAGATTGTTGAACTAGAACTAATTTGGAATCTGATTGAAGAATCTATGATTAAAGATCATTAAGGAGTTGATGGTTAGATATGTAATATGAATAAATCTGTATTATGTTGTCATTGATGTCAATTAGTTTGACAACACTTATCTTGTAAGTTACTATACCGAGACATCTGAAGAAAGGTGAAGGAGATGAAGAATAGAGAAATCTACATGAGAAAAGATGTACATGATAGATGAGGATAAGGAACACATTGAGTAACTTTTTGATGAGTCTATGACTTGATGATATTGACTTTATTATGTTGCATTCATCTATGATGAAGTATAGAGCTGAAAGACACAAAGCAGTGTTGTCGGTAAATGAAGCATTTCTAGTATACACCGACAGAGTGTAGTGTATACCAATCACATTATTAACTGAGTAGTGTTCACCGATGCATTTCTTTGTTAACTGAGTGGAACAGAATGTATTAAATGATTAGTTTAGCCGATAAGATTGATGAGCTGGCAAGAGTATAACATTGAGGTAACAGATAATAATTGTTACACAAATCGATGGCTGACAAAATTCAGGGAAGATCTAACAGAGAAGATTGAAATGTGTTATTGACACAAGTACCGAGAAAGTTTGAAGCGGAAAAATCTATGAATGAGGTTAAGTGGAAAAATTTGATGGTGGAGAAGAAAATGATTTACTCATCTATATAAGAGAACATAATTTCTTTATGAAGATGCCGGGAGAAGAAGAAGTTGCAGGATTATCGCATGAACAAAGTTTTCATGCATTTTGATCATACTGGTTAAGCAAGAACCAAGCTGTAGAACAATTACCGAGCTACAAAGAGAAATTATCGACAGATAGTAAGTTGATACAGTATTGAATCTGAAGTGAATTATTGATCAGAAGGATTTGTATGGACTAAACATTGATCTGTAATCTACAATTGAAGTTGTATTAGGGTAGGTCATTTACTGTTACATATTTAACCATTGTATATAGTCAAAATCTCTTAACCAAGTGGACTCTGAAAGTCTAATGATGTATCATTCATAGAATGAACATTGTTATCCTACCAACCCCATAGTGAATGTTGGTTGGACGATAAATTCTAGTCTAAAATCCTCTAACAAGGTCACACCTGATAGTGTGTTTGTAACCTTTAACAAGGTTGGGTCTTAACTGACCTCTCTTCAAAAGAGTGAACAATTTTGGGTTGCTGGTCCCAAGTGGTTTTTCCCTTTATAGGGTTTCCACGTTAAATCTCTTGTGTTATGTGTTGATTGTGATATTTATGTGTTATCATACTTTGCATATTACATGTTAGATTTCATCGGTAAACTATTATAGTATTAGACTGGTAATTGGTAAAAGCACAGATAGTAAAAGTTTTATTGTTTACCGACAAGCAAAAATTAAAGAAGTAGTTTTGAATTATGCATTTTGTATTGGGACACTAGATAACTGATTCACCCCCCCTCTTAGTTATTCTAATAATTGGTATCAGAGCATTGGTTGCTTGGAATAGAGTTTTAAGGACTTAAGCATAAAGGTCTCAAGATGTATAAGAGGGAAGTATCAAAACTAAACAAAGAGAACTTCACAGTATGGCAAAGCAGAATGAAGCTGCACATATCTGGAATTGGGGACTCTGCACTAGAGCTGATGGAGAATAGCTACATGCAATCGCCCACTAGTCCCTTAACTATTAATCAATTAAAGGACAAGCATGAACACAATGTTACTATGATGGAACTTGCTACTTCCTATACCGACACTGAATTTGAAGATATCAAAACATGCATGACTACCAAAGGAATGTGAGATAAATTAGCACAAATATACAGTGGAGATCTGAATGTCAAATAGCCCGAGCTAAAAGTCTAACAGGCAGATTTGATGATATGAGAATGAAAGAAGGTGAGAACATTGTCCAATATTCAAATAGACTCAAAGAGGTGGTACATGCTATTAGAGCATTTGATGGAGTGATTGATGATGAAACAGTGATAAGCAAGATTCTCATAACTTTGCTACTAGTTTATGCAATCAAGATTTCTGCAATTCATGAAACAAGTGCTACATCCAACCTTACTCTTGCCACTCTAATTGGTAAACTTACAACCTTTGAATTAAACAATTTTGATAACAATATTGTTCCTTCTATTGAATCCACTTTCATGTCTTCTTTGAAGATTGGAAAGTCTAGTAGGAATAATAAGAATTTTGATAGTGATGATAATACCGATGATGAACTTGATGAGCTTGAAGCACTTATGGCCAGAAGATTTCCCAAAGGAAAAGGAAGGTATAGAGGTAAGCTACCTTTAGCATGCTTTAATTGTAAAGAAGTCAGTCACATTGCTACTAGATGTCCTCAAAAGAAAGATGATGATAGATCCAAAGACCGATCTGAAGGAAGCTATGGGAGAAGAGTCAATAGAGGCTACCGACACTACAACAGAGACAACCAAGATGAAAAAGGAAAAAAGGTATGTTACATAGCCGAAGATATTGAAACTGAATCTAATTCTGATGATGATATAGAAGTTGTATTTGTTGCGATGAAAGATGACTCAGAGGAGGAAGAGAAACATGAAGAGACAACACTAATCTCTAAAGTAAGTAGAAATGATACATGGATCATAGATAGTGGCTGTACACATCATATGACCCATGATGTAGAGAAGTTTGATAATCTTGTTGAATATAATCGGGGATCTATGAGAGTGGGAAATGATGCACCTTGTATGGTAAGAGGTAAAGGCTCACTGATGATCAATGATATATTACAATGTGAAAATGCATATTGGGTAGATGGATTAAACTATAACTTGTTAAGTGTGGCTCAGCTGAACAATTTAGGCCATCGACTGGCTTTTGAGAGAAAAAAGGTGAAGATCTATGATGATGGAGGAAGACTTGTCAGAACTAGTACACAATCTAGAGGTAATCTATTCTATCTTGATATGGATCAGTATTCTTGTTTGTTAATAAAGGATGAAGATGCTTGGTTGTGGCACAGAAGGTTATGCCATGTGAACTTTGACAACATGATCAAGATTAGTAGAAAGAAAAGAGTTAGAGGATTGCCTAACTTGACAAAACCTAATCATGCCATGTGCCATAAATATCAGAAAGGTAAGATGACTAAGTCTAGTTTTAAAAGCGAAGACTATTCAACAAAGAAGATACTTGATTTGGTTCATATCGACCTATGTGGTCCTATGAGAACTTAGAGCTGTTCTAGTGATAAATATTTTATTCTTTTTGTTGATGATTATACTAGACTGATGACTATTATGTTCTTGAAAGAGAAATCTGAAGCTTTCAAAATGTTTAAGTGGTATAAAGCTAAGGTAGAGAAAGAAACTGGTAAGGAAATAAAATGTCTAAGATTTGACAGAGGAGGTGAATTTATCTCTGATCGATTTACTAATTTTTGTAATGAGCATGGAATCAAAAGGTAGGTATCTATACTGAGGACACCTCAGCAAAATAGCATTGTTGAAAGGAGGAATAGGTCTATAATTGACTATGCTAGAACATTGATGATACCGAAGAATAATAATGTTCATGTTGATGAGTTTGATGACAAGTACATAGAGAAAAGTACAAAGGAACTGGAAGACTATGGTAGATTCACTTATATTAAACATCCAAAGTATCTACCGACACCACAAACTGTGTCACCCGATCAGTAGGGAAACAATGTAGGACAACAGGAAACATAAACCAAGGAACAAGATGGAGCTACTGAGCAAGATAATGACCCTGAGTAGGATGAGCAAGAAAGGAGAAACCAAGTTTTGGCTAGTTTTGTTAGAAGGCATCATCTTGAGACACAAATCATAGGAGACAAACATGCTGGAATACAAACTAGAAGCAAAACAAGACAAGGTACATGTTTAATTTGTGAATTCGAACCTAAAACTATGAAAGTTGCATTAGAGAATGAAGAATGGGTTAATACAATGAAGGAGGAAATAGAGAAAATAGAGAAGAACAAAACCTGGTCCTTAGTACCCCGACCAAAAGATAAGAATGTTATTAGTACTAAGTGGAGATACAGGAATAAATTGAATGAAAATGGTGAAGTCACAAGAAATAAAGCTAGATTGGTATGCAAGGGATATGCACAGGAAGAAGGCATTGAATATGGTAAAAAATTTTCACCTGTTGCTAGATTAGAAGGATTTAGAATGCTACTTGCATATGCTGCACATAAGAAATTCAAAGTCTATCAAATGGATGTGAAGTCAATGTTTTTGAATGGTATACTTGAAGAAGAAGTCTACATTGAACAACCTGAAGGATTTGTTGATCCCAACAATAAAGACATGGTATGTAGATTACATAAAGCTTTATATGGATTGAAGCAAGCACTGAGAGCATGGTATGAAAGACTACATACTTACTTGTTAAGTATTGGATTTGTTAGAACAAGTAAAAATAGCAATCTGTATGTGAAAGGTGATATTGATGATACTATTATCATTGCTGAAATATTTGTTGATGATATTATTTTTGGAGGCTTAGATCTTGTCTACAAGGCATTTGTTGATGAAATGCAAAAGGAATTTGAAATGTCTATGTTCGGAAAGATTAAGTTATTTCTTGGACTACAAGTGATTCAGCAGAGTGATGGGATATTCATCACACAATCTAAATACATAAAGGAAGTATTGAAGACATTTGGCATGGAAGATGCTAGACCTGTAGGAACACCAATGGCTACTGGATGCAAATTGACAAAAGAGGATGAAACTACAGAGGTAAACTAGACACTCTACCAATCCATGATTGGTAAGTTAATGCATGTAGTTCACAGTAGACCAGATATAGCACATGCTGCGGAAATTGTTGCAAGATTTTCTGCTAATCCTAGAGAATCACACATGATAGATACAAAAAGGATCTTAATATACTTGAAGAAAATAGAGAATTATTGATGATGGTATCCTAAGGAAGAGAAGTTTGAACTGAAAGTTTACACCGATGCTGATTGGGCTGGAAATGTGGATGATAGAAAAAGCACCAATAGAGGAGCATTTTTATTTGGTGAAAGACTTGTAACATGGACAAGTAAAAAGCAAGCTTGTATTTCTCAGTCTATAGCTGAAGCAAAATATGTTGTTGCTGCTACTAATTGATCAAACATTGGATATATCAAACAAGTGTTGGAAGGAATGAATGAGGTAATCACTGACCCAGTGATTATATACTATGACAACACTAGTGCTATTAATATTTCAAAGAATCCTGTGATGCACTCTAAGACAAAGCATATATCTATTAAGTACAATTACTTAAGAGAACAAGTGCAAGAGAAGCAAGTGAAGTTAGAATTTGTCACATCTAAAGAACAACTTGTAGATATTTTTGCAAAGCCCCTACCGAAGGACCCATTTGAATACTTGAGGACTAGACTTGGGGTTTGTCCCCTGTCTATTGGTCACTAAGGTGATCTAGTTGTTGCATCATCCTAATTTTATCAGAAGATCATTCATGTTGATGCAACATAGTTCACACTTTGAATCATGTTCAAGGTTGTGATTAAGTTTGAGAACTTGAACCGATTGGAATATCAGTTTCAAAGATACAGAGGAAGAAAGAATTGTTTGTTCATTTGTTTCTTTGGCATTGCTATCAAAGCAAGAGATAAAAAATATGAAATTAAAATGGGAGAGATAAACAAGATATGAAAAGGAATTATCTAAGGGAGAGAAAATCTAAATGAGATAGAGTATTTAAGATCAGTTATAGAGAACAGAAGCAGGAACAGGAGAAATGAAAAAAACACAACTACAGAATGGTAAAGCTGTATTATCTAATGTCAGTTTAGTAACATAGTGATTAAACATATTAAGTCTATTTGACTTACAAGATTTTGTTCACAAGTTGTAGAATGTATGTTTGGTATGTGTATGGTACATTTCATATTACTTGAGTTTCCATCAATGCCAAAGGGAGAGATTGTTGAACTACAACTGATTTGGAATCTGATTGAAGAATCTATGATTAAAGATCATTAAGGATTTGATGATTAGATATGTAATATGATTAAATTAGTATTATGTTGTCATTGATGTCAACTAGTTTGACAGTACTTATCTTGTAAGTTACTATACCGAGACATCTGAAGAAAGGTGAAGGAGATGAAAAATAGAGAAATCTACATGAGGAAAGATGTACATGATAGATGAGGATAAGGAACACATTGAGTAACTTTTTGATGAGTTTATGACTTGATGATATTGACTTTATTATGTTACATTCATCTATGATGAAGTATAGAGCTGAAAGACACAAAGTAGTGTTGTTGGTAAATGAAGCATTTCTAGTATACACTAACGGAGTTTAGTGTATACCGATCGCAATATTAACCAAGCAGTGTTCACTGATGCATTTCTTTGTTAACTGAGCAGAACAGAATGTATTAAATGATTAGTTTAGCTAATAAGATTGCTGAGTTGGCAAGAGTATAACATCGAGGTAACAGATAATGTTTGTTACGCAGATTAACGACTAACAAAATTTGGGGAAGATCTAACAAAGAAGATTGAAATGTGTTATTGACATAAGTACTGAGAAAGTTTGAAGCGGAAAAATCTATGAATGAGGTTAAGTGGCAAAATCTGATGGTGGAGAAGAAAATGATTTAATTGTCTATATAAGAGAACATAATTTCTTTATGAAGATGTTCGGAGAAGAAGAAGCTATAGGATTATCGCATGAACAAGGTTTTCATGCATTCTGATCATACTAGTTAAGAAAGAATCGAGCTACAGAACAATTACCATGCTACAGTGAGCAATTACCGATGGATAGTAAGTTGATACAGTATTGAATCTGAAGTGAATTATTGATTAAAAGGATTTTTATGGACTAAACATTGATCTGTAATCAGCAATTGAAGTTGTTTTAGGGCAGGTCATTTACTGTTATAGATTTAACCATTGTATACAATCAAAATCTTTTAACCGAGTGGACTCTGAAAGTCTTATGATGTATCATTCATAGAATGAACATTGTTATCCTGTCAACCCCATAGTGAATGCTGGTTGGATGATAACTTCTAGTCTAAAATCCTCTAACAAGGTCACACCTGACAGTGTGTTTGTAACCTTTAACAGGGTTGGGTCTTAACCGACCTCACTTCAGAAGAGTGAACAATTTTGGGTTGCCAGTCCTAGGTGGTTTTTCCCTTTACATGGTTTCCATGTTAAATCTCTTGTGTTATGTGTTGATTGTGATATTTATTTGTTATCATACTTTTCATATTACATATTAGATTTGATGGGTAAACTATTATAGTATTAGACTAGTAATCGGTAAAAGCACATACAGTAAAATTTTTATTGTTTACCGATGATCATAAATTAAAGAAGTAGTTTTAAATTATACATTTTGTATTGGGACACTGGATAAATGATTCACCCCCCCTCTCAGTTATTCTAACATAGATGAGAGTGAAAGTGCTTAAATCTACCCTAAAGTATGTCGAGCTTGATCAAAACAAATTCTACCTCCTTCCACTTTCCTAGAAGCTATACCATGTTGAATTAATTTTGAAGTTGAGGGATATTTTCCATGGGGTGAATAAACTTAAAATCATTCTTGTAATTTAATTTATAATTTATTAGGAGGGTTATATGTGATGCAGGGGCATTCTAGGGTATTCGGTGAATCTACATGGTGGTGTGTTGTTTTGGTTCTATGTTACTCACACTAGTACAAAAATAGAAATATATGACCAAATAAACTACCAAAAATTGTAGATAAATGACCAAATTTGGTCACGTGACCACTAGTAGTTTATTGCCGGTCATTTATCTCATGACCAAATTTATGACTAAACTATTTTAGTCATTTATTTGGTCATTGATTTGGTCATTGATTTGGTCATATATTTAGTCATTTATTTGGTCATTTAGTAGTTTATTTGGTCATTTGGTCATTTGGTAGTTTATTTGGTCATTTATTTGGTCATTTAGTAGTTTATTTGGTCATTTATTTGGTCATATATTTAGTCATTAATTTACTCATATTTTTAGTCATTAATTATTCATTTATTTAGTCATGTGAGGGCACGATGGAATCGAACCATCATCCTCCTACTTGTAAAGTAGGTGCTCTTCCATTGAGCTAGTACCCATTAAAGAATAATCATACCATGTATACTAGTACTTTCCACTAAACATGATTTCAAGTTTTTCCATCTATAGTTCAAGGGTAACAAAGGTTAAGGGGAGGATGACTAGGGATACTTTAAACTCAATGGTGAAGTTATTCAATGTGCAATATAAGAATGAAGTGAATGATGCCATTGGAAAATACATTACATGTGGCTTGTTCCCCTTATTATAATGACAAGCATATATTTTTAGGGGAAATGAACCACATTAAATAGAGATAAAGTATGTACCAATGATCATACCTTCTACATTTTAACTCCTAATTAACTTGTCAAAAGCTTTACTACTTTAGAAGTCCACACTCGTGATAACCTACCAATCTATTGCAATTCTATCTAATAAATCAATCATAAAATTAGTATTATTAAGGAAATTTGATACACACTAAATTCAACTTATAAAAATCGATAGCGATTTTCCAACATCTCCTATTTGTGGTATATACTAATCCTTAAGATACATTAGTAACTAATAATGTAGCATCTTTCTTATCATAGATGGAAAACACAAAATATTAAACATTGACCTTAAAACTACTTAAGGATGCTACAAGTTAGTAATGCATTGGAATCACTAATCATTGTTTGAACACTTTAGTTTGCCAATTATGACCAAATACATAGGTCACAAAAATAGGTCTATATGGAAAACTGCAAAAAAGATCGTTCTTTTATGAAAGCAAAGAAAATAAAAGAATACATGACTAACAAGTAACTTCTTAGTCTCTAACGATTTTGGTTAATCTTCAATATTAAACAGTTTATGATGAATTATCAATTTATCAATATCTATGTTTTGACTTTAATTTTGTATATGTTATGCAAATTTAGTACATATTTATGGCCAAACCCAAGAAAAATTTGGCCAAGCGAAAACCTAAACCCATAATGAGAATCCTAACCCACCCAGGTTACTTAGTTGATATATCTTTTATCTGTTTATCTATAAAAATATATGCATGTCGCTTTGTTTCTATGAATTTCTTGAAAATCAGTATTTCCTGTGTCCATACCGTTAGTATTTCCAACATAGTTGATAATGATGACCTTGACTTTTCTTTGTCACAATATATTTTCATTAATGTTGCTAATGTAAACAACTAATTGAAGCACACATTACACCTCACTTCTCTAAAAACTTTTGCAAAGCTTAAAAATATAACTTTTTCCCTTTTTGCCCATCGTTTTGATTGCAAGTTATACAAAATCCATGAAGTTGAGACCATATTTTCACACTATGGTCTTCTCATTCAAGCTGAAACCATAGTTTCCAGTCACTTGGGGTTAATTCTATACAAACGAAAATTCCACTTGTTATCTACATCTTGTATTATGTTGCTTCAGTGCTCATTACCAACTATTTGAAGGCATGGAAGGCAAGATATATTATCTAATTAAATGGCTGCTAGAATCAATCTAACATAAAACCAAACTGATTTATGTATTGGTTTTCAACAAGAATTATTTGTTTCATTGTTCAACTTCAATTGATTAGTTAATTGTGGCAAAGAAATATACCCACCTCTATTAAAATCAACTTCTCAATTGATGTGATTACTACATGCATAAAATTATAAAAAGTTTAGCATTCAAAATAGTACCCACAGTTTTTCTGTTGAACTTAATTGTTCAACTAGCCTTGACTGCAAAGATAGAAATGGATTCTTCAAGCCATTTTCCTTCTTTAACACACAAACAAACCCCAACAGTCACCTCTACACTCCACTCTAAAGAGTTCTATGAGAGTGTTCTAATTCTAGTCTTTCTGCCATCTATTCTACTTAGTGGATTAATATTATATCTAGTAACTAAGATAGTACCCACATTTTTTCAACTAACTCACTTGTTTGATAGTTGACCGGCCTTGATTGCAAAGATGGAAGAAGATTTTGGATGGCACAACTCTTAAAGTTGTTTGTTAAAATTATCACAAATGCACCTCAACTGTCACAAACATTGCAACCTAAAATGTTGTTTAGAAAAAGTTCTATGTCTGGTCTTCTTGACATATTTTCTCCATATGATGGAAGCAGAAGCAATGAACATAACAGAAACAAAAATAAATACCATTGAATTGCTATCAATAATTGTTATTTTAGAATCAGACTCATTGGCATTAACTGTTGAAATTTATGAAATATTTTTTTTACTCTCTTGTAGACCTTCATTTAGAGATACAGATTTTTGTTGATTGGAATTTACAACTTATTATTTGTATTCATGTGTTTTGTATATACTGAGATGAATTAGAAGATTAAACCAATGTATAGAAAATTATGACAGGTCCAACTGGTCAAATTGCAGTTGAAAGTAAAGAAAAAATAAGTTAAAGATATTGTATTTCATTCTATAGAATGTGAAAGCATGCCCACCTCACTTTAGTTTCTCATAAAACCTAGTGATCTAACAATCAATCAATTGTCAAGCATTATCTCAAGAGGCTTGAATTCTGAACTTCTAGCCTTTAACAAAGAAAATTGCCCTCTCCAATTAGCGCATGCTTAATACTTCAGTTTTCTTCAAATACCTGCAAATGTTGATTTCACATATAACATGGTCATTTAATGGGGCCAGCAAGAAAACTCTTTCAATATCATTTAACTTCATCTGTGCTAATTTGTAAGAATGTTTTGATTTTCAAATCAACATAAAAAATCATTCTTCAGATTTACGTTAGAGATGTGCATATATATGTGTGCTAATTTGTAAGTCCATTTTCCTTTCCACGTCAACATAAAAAAATCATTCTTCAGATTTACATTAGAGATGCGCATACATTTGTTATCATTGAAATTAACTTCATAAAAAGGGTAAAGCTAATAGTAGTTTTTCAAGTCAACACCAGATGACACACCAATTTAGTATGTCTGACCCCACTCAGGAAAGCATTCAACATGGGGATCAATTTTTCATCTACTTTATGTTGTTGTAAGGTGTACAAAATTATGCCCATCTGAATTTGAACATGCAACTTCCATTATGGAGAACACAACACTTCACTGCATAGTCACTAGTTGAAAACTTGCATATACTTTTTAATTGATATTGTTATAAAATTTTATTTATAATTAATCAATGCTATCATTCCATGTATAGCTAATAATTGTCAATTTCCTATTCATTTAAAGATTTCTTAGCTATATGCTTATTTTTTCATCATGCAACAGCCTTCCAAACATAATTGAATTGAAATTTCTCTTCTACATCTTTTTATAGATGGATCAAAGTCAACACTACTTTAATGTCATCTCATTATTTTTATCTTATAGTATTTTTCAACTGGCATATGATTTCATATTTTTCCAAATAATCTAGCACTAGGATCTCTTTTTCCAAATTAAAATAACTGTCATTTAAATATGCTGCTATCGGTTAGATTTTTTCCTTGGATCAGTCTGCATGTTTATGCTTATGTCATTCTCTTGTCCATGTCACCATTTATTCATATTGCTTTCTAGTGAAGTAGAACTTTGTATTCTTATGGGTTTTCTAGTTTCCCTTGCCTTCAAGCTTTTTTTTCCTTTTCATGTGGCTACCAAGCAAGGTGGTCCTCCTCTTGTTCACATTACCCTTGTTTCATACTGCTTTCTAGTGTAGAAGCTCTTTGAATTTGTTATGATTTTTTTTAGTTTCCCTTGCCTTTGATGATTTTTTTATTATAAATTGGTTGCCAACCAAGGTGGCACCAAAACACCCTCTCAATTTCATAAAAAAGTGGTTCACAACATAACTCTCCTACTCCTAATGTTGTTTTTCCTATCCATTAGTATGACAATGCATTCAAATGGTATGGAAAATATAGCCTTGTCAAGTACTTTCATGATAGAATAACCTCTAAAAACATGCTAATAGATGGGTCAACTCCACCTAGGTCTCTCATGGAGGCCATCCAAGACCTTTCTACTAGTTTACAAAAGCTATGTTTGAACATGGCCCTAGTACATTTACACTTCTATGTTAGTATTTACCCCATGGGCTAGAAACTTCATTGTGTCTAAGTAATGTTCTCTTCAAGATTTGGTTGAGATTAAATTCCTTGATCTCCCTTTGCCACTTTGGCTCTTTTGAGACTTTATTGCAGCTTCTTTGGGTCATCTTCTCCATGCTTAGCAGAAACTTTTTTTCTCCTCGTCCTCAGAAAAAAGGTTTGTGTTGAGGTTGACCTAAGAACTTCAAAGAGTCTATTGAACTCTAGATGAAACCTTAGAGCCTTACCCAAAGGGTAATGTAATGTAGCTTAACTTTCCAAACACTTATTATCAGTAACGATCTTTGTTTAAAAAAAAATGTGATTGTATTATATTTATTCAATGCCCCAAGCAGCCTCCTAAATAACTTGCTAGAAACACCTATTATCATTAAGTTGTAACAATATTCATTTAACAAAGTTTTTGATTGTATTATATTTATTCAATACCCTAAGCCTCCTCCTAAATAGATTGCCGAAGACTCTCCTCAAAAAGAAAAGGAATGGTTGGAACATTGCGATAAAAGAAAAATGCTTAAAAGCATTGAGACAAAGGTGTTGGTTCTCAAAAATTGCCTATTAAGTCTCAAGTTTTAAAGCTTAATAAACAAGTGGTAACCTCACATCCTACAAGGTAGTCATAATTAGTCAGAAACAAAACTTACATTGCTAGGCTATTGATTTGTACTAGCATTCTCTCTTCACAACCAGTAATAAGGGTATAAAAAAATGAGATGATCTAGGTGAATTGTTAAGTACAATGATGGCAACATGATCAAGCCGATCCTCGTCACTTGTGGTCAAGAAAGATCATTGTTATCCTCTTTCAATACTAGAAACCATTTGTCAATTAAAAAATGATATGGCTATAATGTAAGAAAAATTCTTAATAGGATTCTAGTCTACCCTACAAAAAATTTAAAAACATCAACTTCCTTTTCTGCATCAAAAGTTTCATTGACAGATACAATATTAAATATGGATATGACTAATTTTCAGGATCTTCTAGTAAAAAGCTTACTTGTGAAATAGCTTGTTCAAAAAAATAATTGCTTATGATGGAGAGAATTGCAGTTGTTACAAATAAATCAGATGATGCAAAAGCCACTACTTCCTTGCAGCAAGCATCGTTGTGGGCCTTGCAACTCCATGTAACAATCAAGGAACATATACAGGAGCACCTGAGTCATGTAGAGATGGCCACATAGTAGGATTAGATAGAGGAATGGGATGTTGAGAGGAAAAGAGTAATTTCCCAAGTTTGGAAAATCGAGTAGAAAGGTTCTTGTAGATAGCCACCAGAAGAAAAGTACTCAGATGTTTTATAGAAAGGAAGTTATTTAGAGTCTGGGGCTGCATTTTCCAGTGGAGCAATACCAATAATTGTGACTATGAAGGATAATCAGCTTGATCGACAGCTGCAGGAAGCAAGGAGAACAATTAAAGTGGCTGAGAAGATCCCATTATTGGACATAGTGAGTAATGTGGTAGAGGAAATAGATCACTATGTGAAGATGGGTTTAATAGGTAGATTTTAGAATTTTGGGCCCAATTTACCAGAGCTGCACAAAAGGGTATCAAACTATTGTGAACCATCTCTTGTAGAATACATGCTGATATATCCCTGTGCATGAGCTATTTTATCATATCTTGTGAATCAAAGACAGATAGAGATCCATAGATGGATCAAGTTGCCTCTATGTTTATTTCCAACCTCTTAAACTTCTTGAATGGTGAGCTAGTAGAGAAACTAATGGCATTGAGCTTTGTGAGGAAAAACTTTAGAGGTGGTTTGATGTAGCACTAAAATGTCCACATGTTTGTCCTATTAAATTTATGCCAATAGAAGGAGGCAAGTTTGTGGTTTAGTTCCAATGACATCATTTACAGAGCTAGAGTGGAGGTTTCAAGTCTTGGCTAGCTAAGTCAAGTGACTTCACAACATGGTTGTAGAAGGCCTAGTGCAAGAGGATGTCCAGTCCTTGATGCCAACTTATTGAAATGACCATTTGAATCCAAAACAACACCAAGTAAATGAAAGGGAAAAATAGGCTCACAAAATTATTAAGTTTCTTCTTTGAACAACAAGTGTAGATTTTGTGAGGAATTTGGAAGGAGAAGCTATAGCTTTGGGCAGTGCTAAGGGCCCTTTATTTGTGGGAGAATGAACTCACATCTCATTTTGGATTGCAATAGATGATACTCAATAATATGTTTTTGTCCATAGATAGCACATGGTCAAAACATGTTTTGCCTACAAAAGGGTTTGTTTTGTAAAGGCTCCCCAGGTGAGTATAGATAAGTGCAACCACAATATAAGTAGAAATTGTGAAATTGGTAGCAACAGTACTTAGTATTAACACTCTTTGAAGCTTAGAGATGGTCGTTTGTATGTAAGGACTGAAATGTAATGCTTATGGAAGTTAATACAAAGAACAAGTGACCCATATCCTTCACCTTACATATCAAAAAATATTCTATCAATTTAAACTAGAAAAAAATAATTTAACAATTTGTTCCCTATTTAAAAACATTAGTAGAGTTGGCAGAAAAATAGAACTTAAAATAATTCATTCTTATATCTAGTTGAAATTTTAAGGTTTAAAAAATAAATCAATTGTTAAGTTCAATATTTAAATTTCAAAATTTATTTTAGTAGTGTAAAGATTACAAAGGAGTGGCAGTTTAGTACACCCTATGGGAGCTGAAGGTGAGGGTTGTGCAATTCAAGTAAAATATTATCTTCTTTTTTAATTAATTTCTTTGTTTTTACTTCCCCCGCTCCTTAGGAAATAGCAACAAGTATTAAGAAACTCCCAAACATCTATGAAAAGAGAATTTACAAAGATAAGATACAATCAAAAAATAATGATTTTGTTTGTTTTTTAATTTTAACTTTTTAGTGGTGCAAACAAGGCCATAGAAGTGGAGAACATCCCATACATTGCAAGGCAATCCTAGGACAGCCACCTTGCAGGTGACATCAAAAGTGACAGTAGGAGAATTCCCTAGAAACAAATTTATGACAAAAATTTATGACACCAGTTCATGCAGAAACCAACTATGTCTTAGTTGCAGTGTGCTAGTAATTTAGATTTTCTACTCAAATTAAAAATAATTCAGAAACGTGACTTACTAAGAAGAGACACTTCAATTATTGCAACCATAGTAGGTCCATTTCCGCTAATGGTTTTAGAGGCACCTACCCCTATTAACAACTATATACCACTATGAAATGTAGGTTGCCCAACATCTTGAGGTTGTCAGTGTTGTCGGTAGGGACTCATTGTTGCATATAGATAGGAAGAAAAATCTCCAAATTTCCAAATAAAACAATATAAGAAAAATACAGAGAAAATTCATGATACTGTGATTGAACTTTTTGTGCAGGATAAGCAATAAGAACATAAAGTACTCCAATAATGGATTCATGCAAGGAGTAAGACACTGCAGGTAGATCAAGGATGTCAATTGATGAGTGCATGGTAAGAACAATTGTTGATACTTGGATAACTCAATGAGACAAACTGATGATTGACAAAATTTAGACAAATGTTGGTGAAATTTTGAGCATAAAATTTGATCAGAATGCAAAAATCAACAATCAACCTACCAAAATTCAAGCCAAGGAAATCAATATAACAAGTCCAACTACAAGCATTTTTCTAATTCAATCATTATTCGTTACTTGAATGAGATTATGTTATTATATATTCTACAATTCTGAAATAGGTACATATTATGATTGAATCACTTGATTAATCTAATATTTATAATATTCAATAGATTGCTAGATACTTATGAGTATGATTGTTTTGAAAGAAGGGTAAAGGTGTTTTTTTGAAAGGGTCTAAACCCTTATATAAAGAGAGATACAGATAAAACATTACATTCTAGACAAAAATAAAGATACAAATCCAAGCCCAACAAGACAACAACAGAAAACTACCAGCTACAAAACCAAAATAACAGCCCTAACCAAGTAGCTGATACATGACGTACATAAAACAAAGTCGTTTAGAGTAGCTTGAAACCAAACAACTCTAATAAGATCTGAAAGCCAACCAAAGATATTTCTTTGGTAATAGATTTTTACCAGGATCACAATTTTTCTCTTTGCAACAAGGAAGAGAAGATAGATTTTCTATGATATTATCTCCTGTTAACATGCTATCTCTAAGGGATGAAACCTCCAAATTTCTATTTTAATTGCCTAGTACTGGCAGAGAGGAGACAATTCTGCCATTGGAAAAATAATTTATATTCTTTCGTAGTGAAGTAGAACTGCTCAAAAAAATTGGAAAAACTTCTCACGAGATGAAAGAAACATTTAAAAGTACATGAAACAAGTTTTAAACCCTTAAAATTATCTAAACTTCATGGTTTTTCAATTTGTAGATTGTGCACAAAGTCTGGACGCTGAGCCTAGATCTGACTCAAAAACTAGCTTGTTAAATCTTGGGCAAGTCAGAGTCTTGTAACACTCAATCAATGTGAAATATGATAGTTCACTTCTATAATCATATATATCATTTGACAATGCATAACAAGGTTCTCTGTTGATGCAAATTTCTAAATTGATATTTTCAATGCTATTTCAATGTCCTTACAACGTTCAAGAGTTTTTGACATTACAATAGAGTATTAAAGTAGAGAATGAAATCATATTGAAAAACTAATAACCACATCAAAAAATTACCTCATTAAAGGTCCCTTTGGGAATTTCAAGGTCTAAACTAAAGAAAGAAGAAGACTGATATGATGACAGCAAATAATCAATCTGTTACAACCTGCAACTCTTCATTATCCACCTTCAAAACTCCAACACAATCTAACCTTGTGTGAGAAGAAGATGAAACCACTCTCTAAAAGATCAAACACACTTGGAAAGGTTGAAATAAGAGTTGTAAAAAGGTCTGCAACAATACCAAAAATACCTAGTCTAAAACAAGTGAGGGTGGCTAGGCCTGAAACTACACCAAACTTAGTTAAGACTGGTGCAAACAATCTCAGTCAGACCTGCAATAGAAAACATGCCAGGTCAACCACCAAAAACTATAAAAAACACTCCAAAATAATGATGAACCCCTGGAAAAGCCACATGTGGGTTCCTAGCTAGGGCGCCTACAATATAGGAGCAATTTCAACTAAAAAATGAGGAGTAGAAGATAACCCTTGCCCTTTCCTCATAAACTAATTGGAAAAGTACCCAAAATGACCCTGTGGCCCCTCCAAGCTAGGTGAATAAGGTACCCAGGAATAGGTAGTAAGGACAGGTGTCAAACCCTCACCAAAATGACTACAAACATACTACAAACTCTAAAATCATTAACACACCAATAAACCCATAAATTTGAACCAAAACACAATATAAATCTTCATCTTCAAAACCCCAAATCACCAAAATATTGTGCAAACCAAGTGTATTTCCTAAATGAAAATACTGAGCCAACTAGGGTGGATCTTTCACCACTGAAACTAGAAAGATTGCACAATATCAGTCAATGAAGACCATTGTGTCAATTAACTATGAATTAATGAATGGTCTTTCAAAGTTGTATGCAACATAGGTGTGTATCTTAAGTGAGGAAAACTAGCTCAAGTTTCATGATTCAAATTCATGTGTATCTAGACTAATGGCATGATTAAGGTGATTCAATACTTGAGTATAAATGTAAAAAGAAATTCAACACTATGTAGGCTTTGACCCAGGTACCTTTTACATATGCAGCACCCTACCAATAATTTGTTTACCAAGAAACAAAGAAATCATAATAATGTTCACAAATGACCAAAGAAGGTCAGCAGGACCTAGAGGACAATCAAGTTTACAAAGAACCAAAGTAGTAGAATGACCTAGGATATGCCAGGTAATTGAACACAACATAAAAAAGAAAGAAAATATAAGGTTAGATGATAAGGGAGAATATGAATAAGTCCATGTCCATGTGCAAGAGAAAATTCCATAAAATATTTAGAAATTTGTACTAATGTCAATCTGCGTGGAAGACATTTTCAGAACCTACATTCCTAACACTATCAGAACACCTCTAGAAATATATCATTTTCTATATTTATTATTAATAATATGGATTATCAATCCAACAAAATTGCATTAATTGATTCACCAATCAATCTCAAGTGGTAGATTGCTAAGAGGATTTGTAAACAAAAAGTCAAAGATTTGAACTATGCTAACATAAATTAAGGATTTGAATTATAATGAGATTCTGCTTACATCACCAACTTATCATCTGAAAGAGAAGGAAAAATTCTCTTTACTGCAAAAGGTGTACCACGCCAATTTGCTTGCAAAATCTCTCCAAAGGATCCCTATAGACAACATAATTGTGAGACAAACAATACCAAAATTAAAATTGCACAGAGATAGATTTGAAAGTGGCATATTTAATTAGAAGGCTATTTTTCAAATTAATTTCACTTATGAAATATCAAATAGATAAATTTCAGAACATCACCATTTAAAAATTTATATAATTTATGGAAATATAAGCATGGAAAACATAAGATTAAGGACATGTGAGGTTCCAATCTAGCCAACATCCCTACATGAGGTATTGTGTATTTGCATGACTAAAGGAATAATTTCAATTTAACCACACATTGCTTCAAATTGGAATCCCTTAGGTTAGAAATTTGAAACTAACAACAAAGCTCAAGAAAACCAATCCATGTCAATCGACCTATACACATAGACATATACTTGTTGTCATGCTACATAATCAATCTGGTGGATATCATAGACTTTTCTTTCATCTCAAAGAAATACATGAAAAGTGACTAGAAGTGTCAGAGGAATCAATATCCGTAGATATAAACTAATTGTGCTTAGTCACATATAGATGAAGATAGTGATTAGTAATTGGAAAAAAACTTTAGGTTAAAACACTAACTACACATTGTGCACTAACTATCCATCACAATGTAAAATCACTACCCATAGACTAGTGGCAATAATCCACATACATAAGTGGGTTACAAGCCTTGTTAGGAGCTGATTTGCAGCATGTTGATTTTATTATTTCTGATATCTCTTTGATGACAAGAAAACCCTGCATGGTTTCTTGAATTTGTTAACTCAGCCTTCCTAGGGATGAAATCCCTCTTGAAGAAGATTAGTTATAGTTGTGAAAGATCCACCTTGGCTAATAACCTGGTAGAATTACTCTTCAGATTTTGCATATGTATTTCAATGGTTTTGGTAAGAAATTTATGAGATATTTGCAAATGATAAATTTTAGAGGTTTGAAGATTATTCCTACAATTGTTTAATTGATTGTTTTCAAATGGCCAAAATTTTGGATTTGTCCCAAATCAGTTCACCATGTTCAAATACATAGGCCAATCAGTTGCTTATGCATAGTTAGAAGGTGCCTATAGTTGTGTGGTTGACTAGACCTACATAAAAAACAACACCAGGCTCAGGCAATAAAGGAAATGAATACAGGTTTCTTTCAAGGAAAATAAATATCATGCTATGCATTTTTTGTGATTTATGAAGTCTGAAAATAAGAAAACAATGAACTTGTGCTTCTCAAACATTTGCAAACAATATCATTTAAAAAATAATTCATAGATATATTTGTATAACTATAGATACTATCTTCTTTGTAGAGATAGACTATCATCTAGTTAGCAAAGATCAGATTAAATTGTAAATAAAGGCATAAGGCGGCCATTGAAAGTGATGCATTCAAAATTCACCTAGAAGTTTTAACATCTTTGAGTGCTGATGAAAATCTAAAATTACTTTTAAAATGGATTTCAATCACTTAAGATGTATTCTCTTGAATATGGTACTAGGCAGAAATATTAGTCCCACTTATATTCATTGTTGTGGAAGGAACCATCAATGAGTATTAGGCCCGATCCAAATGATTCCTAACCCTAGTATTTTATAGATTGATCAATATTGCAAATTCCTAAGGATTACACAGATATAATAATTAGAATTTCCCTTGGTGGAATAATTGTCCTTGATGTAGATGGAAAAATCAAATAGGGTTCATGATCGCTAAAGTTATTCCAAGAGATTCACAATAGTCTTTCCCAAATGTTGTAGAATCATTTACTTGAGTGAATAAATAAGACCCATGTTGAGGACGGAGAGAAAAAGGAATACTATTGTCACAATAGGCACAAAGTAATTCCTTCCATACATTTTATCGAACATTTAAATAAAAAAATGAATAAAATATTTAGAGCATTTAAAAAGTTATCAAAATCAAAATCAAAGTACATGAACCTTGGGCCTCAAGGTCCAATATGTCTGTTGGCTTTTAAACTTGTTCCCACACAGTGCCAGGTTTACACTATGATTGACAAATTGGTTAGTCTTCACTCCAAAGTCTGACAAGGGAAAAAGTGCCAATTGATGAGGATAAAGGACATCCTCCTAATTCGAGCTCCACATTCACTCAAGCGGGTATTGCCTCATCTGCACACTCATGACTCTTCTTGAGTTGATAAACAAAAGGCCTACAGATGCATTACTGTGGAATATTTCTCAGACCCCTATAGGTATCCTGTACCCCAATGAACCATGACCTCATGCAATAACCTGATCTGCATGCAATGAGTTTGAGAACTAGAAAGAAACCTCCTACTACTACTTCCAACATGAAAGGGAAAATATTTCATTTCAATGATTGCTGCTGGGTTGAATGGAATCCTGAAGTATCCCAAGTCTCTCATAGACTAGTGCCT
Organism: Chamaecyparis obtusa; assembly: GCA_027943335.1. Taxonomy (NCBI): domain Eukaryota; kingdom Viridiplantae; phylum Streptophyta; class Pinopsida; order Cupressales; family Cupressaceae; genus Chamaecyparis; species Chamaecyparis obtusa. The sequence goes on from BSBK01001698.1 coordinate 297,314, forward strand.
TATCCAATGGGTAGCAGAGTCAAATACCTCACTGCAATAGGGCTATGAAACAAGAAGACAACACACTCACCCTAACCAGATCACACATTACCAAAACACCTGTGCACCCAAATATGCTATCACCTATCCAAAGAAAAGACCTAGGAACATGCAATACATTAACCAGCATCCACTGGAAGACAAGCTTGATGCATCTTTGATACCTCAGATCATACATATCTGAACACCAGTCCTAGACTCAGTTACTTCTATGAAAAACAACTCTACTGTAGACACTCACTAGAAATGCAAGTAGAAAAATTATAACACCCTTGATGCTACAATTAATAAGTCTAAAACCCAAATGGAGACAATCTGGGAGTAGAACAAATATATTGAAATCTTATACATAAGACATCTGTTACAATTTCATTATATTCCCATAGCCAGAGAGGATAGAGGGAACACCCTATATGCAGAGAAGAAGGAAAACATTGTAGGAAGAACATTCGTGGAACTAGTCCCCACAATTGTGGCAGAAAGGAACCTAGACAAAGACAAAAATTCAACTACTTATACCACTAGCTACCATGGGAACCCAAAACGGGTTGCAACAAGCTACAAATAGCTAGGGCATAGCCTTCACCAACCAAGCCAATCAGAGACAGCCAAGAAATTTACTGCTGGGGCAGGAAACAAAGGCAACCTGGAGAAAGAGATCTCAAACAGATCTAACAATCATGACAATTAGTACAAAACACCAGGAAGAACCATGAGAGCCAGTCAAAGTGGCCACCTGCAAACACACCTATAGAGCACAAAATAGTCCTTCATATGGCACAAAAGTCTCCATGCAATCAAGTAATAGGCCTCTGGACCACCTTGCAATCACTGGCACCACCAAACCAATCAAAATCCATTGAAGAAACCATAAAGTCTGGTATCTCCTGCCGCGCATAACCACCACCACACAACTCTGCAACCACATTTGTCGCATGATCACATAACCTAGAGATGGGTTATGCAAACATGCGACAACCCATGAGCACAATACCTCAACCCTGCAACCATCTGCCAAGTCACCGCCACAAGTCATGCCACCATCAAACAGAACACTGCCACCTCTCACCGGGCCCCAAGGACACCTGTTGACTGGTCACATGATCGCATAGCCAAAGAATGGGCTATGTGATCATGTGATAGCTAACCAAAGGCTGCCACATCACCACCCCTACCAGCGGGCCCACAACGAACACACCATCGGCACCAAATCAGACGGTGGGCGCATGATGACATGGGGAAAGAATATTCCATGTGATCACACGCCGACCATAGATCTTTGATCTCTGACTCCAGGCAATGAAAAGAACTAGGACCCATGAACCAACTACTGAGCATTTAGCAACTATGTGACTAATAGCCACGTGATCGTGAGATGCTAGCAGTAACCGCCAGATATTTGGAGATCACGCAATTGAAGAGAAAAAGACCGCCTGCCAGGTTGTTGAATGTTAGGTGATAACCACCAAGGATAAAGAGATTGCATGGTAACATAGTTGCCAAGTCACTGGATGCTTAGGGATTAACTGCCAGAATCAGGAGACCAAGTGGTAACCATAAGTCGCCAAGTCACAGAATGAAAGCTTAACTTCCTGCCAGGATGAACAATAGGAAGAACTGGACCCACACAGATAGGTGGCAAGAGGTTGCATGATCACATGTTAGAGAAGTCTAACATGTAGCCATGCGACAGCTAATCAGAGAAGAGCCATTGAAAATTGGGCCCACCACCCATCACACCTGGGCAGTTAGAGAAAACACTAGCAAACAGGGAACTAGTGCGAGGTCGAAAACACATAATGTTTTCGATAAAAGAGGATCGAAAACACAAAAAGTTTTTGACACGTCAATAGATAAGCGCACAAAGCTGGAAGACAAAGGGTCAAAAACATCATGGACTTTTGAAAACACTATGGGTTTTCGACACTGTGGTAAATTTTGACAACATTTCCAGTAGACATTAAACTTTGAATAACTTCCTAGATTTTATGATTTAGGAGATGCAGATTGGACACAAGCAAGGCGATAACACAAGGAACACAGGGTAGGGCACAAACCATGAAACATATGTAGGGAGGAGGCCATTTCAAAGGATTTTGTTGTAACAAGAAAATGGCCTAACAGTGGTTTTGATTGGGGATGATGGGTAACCTGTGCCCATGCAAGAATTTAGATCTTTGGGAGAGTAGACCACCAAATAGACCAAAACACAACCTTTTTCACTGTAAACATATGTAAACACCCATGGGCTGAAAAATGAAATTGGAGTTTCCACTACCCATGTTCATGCTTCACCAAAAATTTTTAGAACTCCAACTCTTATTCATTGAAGCATGCTAACCTCTCTATCACACCATTTTCCTTCTCATAGTGCTTAGATCACCTCATAAAGAAACATTTCTTATCATTGAAAATATCATACCTAGAAGTTTCTGCAGTAAAAATCTACATGCTGGTTGGAGGGTAGGGAAGATCTAGAGCTCATCCTATAGCTCCATCAAGTAACTTTGTTATGAAGAGCTGCCACCTCCTTGAAGAGGAAAAAATTTACACTGACTTGTATCTCTTCCAACCAACCAAAACTTCATCAAGCCACACTATTTATCAGGAACTGCACTAATCAAACAGATAACTCAGAGTCACCACTCAGCATGCAGTGAGAAGATTTTGCAAATGCTTATTTTTGTATCTGACTCTTTGATCTTTTAACCAGACTCTAGGATGATCCAGCCAAGCAGAGAAACTTGTTGTCTTTTACTTCTTCCCCAGAAGAGTCACCATTTTGTTGGCTTTTAAACTTGTTCCCACATGGTGCCAGGTTTACACTATGACTAACAAACTGGTTAGTCTTCACTCCAAAGTCTGACAAGGGAAAAAGTGCTAATTGATGAGGATAAAGAACATCCTCCTTCTGCTTTGAGCTCCACATTCACTCAGGTGAGTATTGCCTCATCTGCACACTCATGACTCTTCTTGAGTTGATAAACAAAAGGCCTGCAGATGCATTACTGTGGAATAGTTCTCAGACCCCTGTAGGTATCCTGTACCCCAATGAACCATGACCTCATACAATCACTTGATCTTCATGTAATGAGTTTGAGAACTAGAAAGAAACCTCCTACCACTACTTCCAACATGAAAGGGAAAAGATTTCATTTCAATGATTGATGCTGGGTTGAATGGACTCCTGAAGTACCCCAAGTCTCTCATAGACCAGTGCCTTATCCAATGGGTAGCAGAGTCAAACACCTTACTGCAATAGGACTATGAAATAAGAAGACAACACACTCACCTTGACCAGATCACACATTACCAAACCACTTGTGCACCCATATATGCTATCACCTATGCAAAGAAAAGACCTAGGAATAGGCAATACATTAACTAGCATCCACTAGAAGATAAGCTTGATGTATATTTGATACCTCAGCTCATACATATCTGAACACCAGTCCTAGACTTAGTTGCTTCTATGAAAAACAACTCTACTGTAGACACTCACAGGAAATGCAAGTAGAAAAACTATAACACCCTTGATGCTACAATTAATAAGTCTAAAACACAAATGGAGACAATCTGGGAGTAGAACAAATATATTGAAATCTTATACATAAGACATCTGTTACAATTTCATTATATTCCCATAGCTAGAGAGGATAGAGGGAACACCCTATATGCAGAGAAGAAGGAAAACATTGTAGGAAGAACATTCATGGAACTAGTCCCCACAACTGTGGCAGAAAGGAACCTAGACAAAGACAAAAATTCAACTACTTATACCACTAGCTGCCATGTGAACCCAAAATGGGTTGCAACAAGCTATAGTCAACTAGGGCATAGCCTTCACCAACCAAGCCAATCAGAGACAACCAAGAAATTTACTGCAGGGGCAGGAAATAAAGGCAACCTGGAGAAAGAGATCTCAAGTAGATCTAACAATCATGACAGTTAGTTCAAAACACCAGGAAGAACCATGAGAGCCAGTCAAATCGGCCACCTACAAAAATACTTGCCGAGCACAAAATAGTCCTTCATACGGCACAAAATTCTCCATGCAATCAAGTAACAGGCCTTTAGACCACCTTGAAATCACTGGCACCACCAAACCAATCAAAATCTGCCAAAGAAACCATAAAGTTCGGTACCTCCTACTACGCATAACCACCACCACACAACTCTGCAACTGCATTTGTCACAGATTGCATAACCTAGAGATGGGTTATGTGAGCATGTGAAAACCTATGAGAACAATGCCTCGGCCCCACAACCATCTGCCAAGTCACTGCCACAGGTCATGCCACCATCAAACAGAACACTGCCACCTCTCACCAGGCCCCAAGGACACGTGTCGACCGGTCGCATGATCGCATAGCCAAAGAATGGGCTATGTGATCATGCGATAGCCAACCAAAGGCTGCCACATCACCACCCCTACCAGTAGGCCCACAGTGAACAAACCATCGGCACCAAATTGAACGATGGACGCATGATCGCATGGGGAAAGAATATTCCATGTGATCACACGTCGACCATAGATTTTTGATCTCTGACTCCGGGCAATGAAAATAACTAGGACCCATGAACCAACCACTGATCATTTAGCGACTACGTGACTAACCACCTACGTGATCGTGAGATGCTAGCAGGGAACTACTAGATATTTGGAGATCACACGACTGAAGAGAAAAAGACTTCCCGCCAAGTCGCTGAATGTTAGCTGATAACCACCAAGGATGAAGAGATTGCACAACAACACAGTCGCCAAGTCCCTAGATGCTTAGGGATTAACTACCAAAATTAGGAGACCAAGTGGTAACCATAAGTCACCAAGTTGTAGAATGAAAGCTTAACCGCTAGCCAGGATGAACAACAGGAAGAATCAGACCGACATGGACAGGTGGCAAGTGGTCACATGATTGCATGTAAGAGAATTCTAACATGTGGCCATGATCGTATGATCACATGTTAGAGAAGAGCCATTGAAAATTGGGCCCACCACCCATCGCACCTGCACAGTTAGAGAAAACACCAGCAAACAGGGAACTAGTGTGAGGTTGAAAACACACAATGTTTTCGATGAAAGAGGATCGAAAACACACAAAGTTTCTGACATGTCAATAGATAAGCGGCAAAAGCTGGAAGACAAAGGGTTGAAAACAACACAAAGGTCAAAAACATCATGGACTTTTGAAAACACTGTGGGTTTTCGACACTATGGTAAATTTTGACAACATTTCCAGTAGACATTAAACTTTGAATAGCTTCCTGGATTTTATGATTTAGGAGATGGAGATTGGACACAAGCAAGGTGACAACATGAGTAACACAGGGCAGGCACAAACCATGAAACATTTGTAGGGAGGATGCCATTTCAAAGGATTTTTCTATAACAAGAAAATGGCCTAACAATGTCAACACAAACCCTCAAGAAGAAAATAAATAAATAAATAAATATTATATATATATATATATATATATATATATATATATATATATATATATATATATATATATATATATATATATATATATATATATATATATATATATATATATATATATATATATATATATATATATATATATATATATATATATATATATCAAAACAAAATCAGAGCATTTAAAAAGTATTCATACCAAAACAAAGCACAAAATCTTAGTGAATATTAGGGCCACTTGAAATATCAAGCCCCCAACTATAGTATGTCAACAAAAACTATCATTAAGAAAATACAGATATTTTCTCAAAACCAGGAAGATGAAATTTAAAAAACCACAGGCAAAGCCACCCACCCTCGATTGATTTTTGCAAAGAAAAGATTTCTATTGTAGAACAGTGTGTGCATGGAAGAGAGATTACCACCCATCCTACCTATGTTCTTTCCCTCTCAATCCACCGCTCTCCAATATTCGTAAAAGCTGCGAACCCAAATTTTTTTTTATCAAAAACATGTCAAATATTCACTTCCCCCCATCCCTCTACCTTTGCGGCCAATTGAAAAATTAGCATTTCTTTTGTCTTAATTTTTAATTTAAGACAATTCAAATATTTTTTTTTATATAAAATAATTAAAATAGTAATTTAAGTGTTAAAGACAAATTATTATTTTTGTCTCAAAGAAATGTCTTAAATTACCCTCTTGTGTAGTAGTGATTTAGCGCATTTGATAAATGTATCTGAATAATATAACAGATAATTAAATTCAAACTTTTAGCGATAACACATGAATAGCCATGCTTGGCACATTCTAACCATGAATAATCTTTTAGCTGGCTCGACCTTGCCTGAAAATTATACATATGTATCAACAATATTTGAATAATGCCATAACTACTAAAGTTCACCTTGGGATACAAACAAAATAATGAAACATCTAAAAATTATAGAGCACATAGAATAGTTAATGTGAAATGTAACAATAAGTCTATTGGTGAATAGAATATTAGAGCACACAGAATAATGTTTGCATAATAAGTCTATTGGCGAACAAACATTATTGCTGAAATGAAACTTCTAAGAATATAAGTATATGATATTATCAAATGTTAATGTGTAAAGGAGTATTATTCATTCATTTAGTCATTTTTATTATTAGGGTGACTAATTATTTAGTCATTTATTTGGTTATTTTACCCGATGACCAAATTGGTCATTTATTTAGTCATTTTACCCGATGACCAAATTGGTCATTTGTTATGTCATTTATTTAGTCATTTTGGTTGTGATTTTACCTAATGACCAAATTGGTCATTTATTTAATCATTTATATTTGTGAATTGCAAAAAATGGGTAGAACATGATCTGTTTTAGTCACGTGACTAAAATTTTTAGTCATGTGACTAAAAGTTTTAGTCACCTTGTCATTTATTACCAAAATTCTACTAGTGTCGGTTGTAGCTTTAACCGATGGTCTCAGTTATTGAAAGAAGCTCAGTCGCTGAAGGAACTCGGTGAAAAATCTTGCGCTCGATGGAACTTGTACTCGGTGATGCCTATGGTGCTTGGTCGACGTGCTTGCTTGGTGATGCTTGACATGGTCGGTTGTTTCACTGGTGCTCGGTTGTTTCTTTGGCACTCAGGATTTCATGTTTACTGAATGGAGTTCTTGGAGATTTGGTTGGACGACTTGGTGCATTTATTGTTGGTACCTCTTGTTGTACTCTCCTATGTATATCTTGAGGCCGACATGGAGAATTAAATGTTTGTAAGGCTATTTAAGAGCCGATTGTTGTTGCATTTAATATTTGTTTCTAGTAAAATCCAACTTGGCTTAGGAGTTAATTGTTTCTTCTAGTCGACTTGTGGCTGAAGATTAGTATTTAAGGAGTGTTTGGGTAGTTGTTTAGGAAGGCAAATTTTGGGACATAGAAGATTAGATCTAGATCCTGCAAGATCTTGAAGATCAGATTATTATCTAATAGTTTGTAATAGTAGAGCTAGTAGTTTTCATGCTTGGAGACAAGGAGATTTCTTGGAGGCTTGCGAGCTCAAGTTGAGATTTGCCTTAGTGTTTCTATTAGTTACTGATTTGTTTTTAGAGTTTGATTAGTTGAGAGGTTGCAAAAATACTTTTGATTGTATTTGGCCCTAACCCGGAAGGTCTTATAGCTGGGCATGTTAATGAAAATTTAGTTGAAAATATTATCTTGTTGTGTTATTCCACATTGTGGTGTTTGGCTACTTGTTTGGGATGTCCTTAATTGGATCCTCCTTACCTGTCCTACATCAGGTGGTATCAGAGCTTGAAGATCTTGAGTGTGTAAACCAATCTCCAATTGAGGTTGTTTGCACTAGGACCTTGTTGGTGATTTATTGATTTGGGTTTTTGAAAATATTGAAGGATGTATTTGAGAAGATTGGACCCTAGAGTGATTGCAAATCTCTATGATGTTGTGGAATCTAAGATTACAAAGAAAGTTAAAGTTGATTTGAGATCTTAGATGAAATTGATGAAGAATGACATGATCATTGAGGTCACGAGAGCTATTGCTGGTATGTTGAGGAATCTTGGTACTAATGATGGTTATGAGAAAGATGCTAAAGACTTTGAAGCTATTGGATCTACTGGTGATGACTAGAGAGATAGATCTAGTGAAGATAGAACTGGCCGATTACATAGATCTGGAGCTCAGTTAAGTACTAGCTACCGAATGGAAGTTTTTACTTTCTCTGGTACTTTGAGACTTGGGGACTTGATTGATTGGATTGGTCAATTAGAAGACTTCTTTGAGATTGAAGAAATTGAAGATCCTCTTCAAGTAGGATTGGCACAGACTAAGTTGAAAGGACATGCTGCTCTTTGGTGGAAAGAATTACAAAGAGATAGAGAAGATGAAGGTGAAATGAAGAATAATCACTAGAGGTTGATGGTGACTAAATTGAAAGCTAAGTTCATACCTTTTGACTATGAGCTTGACTTGTTTAAGAAGTTGCAGAATCTAAAGAAAAAAGATTTGACTGTGGAAGACTATACCGAGGAGTTTTATAAGTTGACTATTTGGTCTGGACATAGAGAACTTGGTAAGGAAAAGGTAGCTTGGTATATGAATGGTTTGAGATTTAATATTCAAGATGAGTTCGGTATGCTAAAGATTGATCTTTTTGAAGATGATTATCAATATGCTCTAAAGGAAGAAGATAAGTTAAAAAGGAGACAACATAGTAATCCCTAAGGGAAGGAAAAAATTGATCACTTAGTGAAGGAAAAACTGATTGCAGAAGATGAACTAAAACCTATGGAATTGAAAAAGAAGACAAGTAGGATTATCTTTAAGGGTACTTGTTATAACTGTGGTGAAGGACACTATTCTTTTGAGTGTACACATAAGAAGTTTGGTGACTGATGGACTGCTGTGGTAAATGAAAAAATTTAGAATGAACCTGAATCTGAGAACTTGCTGGTTTGGAGAACATTGCTCAGTGAAGAAAAGGAACCTTGTTAGAGGAGTAACTTGGTCAAGACCTGGTGCAAGTTTAGAGGTAAACTTTGTGATGTAATTGTTGATAGTGGTAGTATTGATAACCTTGTTGTTGAGTACATGGCTCAAAAACTTGGTTTGAATAGAATGAAGCATCCTTATCCTTATAGGATTGGCTGGTTACAAAATGTGCATGCTTTGGAAGTAAGGGAGTGGTGCTTTGTTGATATTTAGATTGGCTAGTATAAGGATCTAGTGTTGTGTGATATTATGGAGATGAATAATTATCATATATTGCTCGGTATACCTTGGCAATATAATTTCATAGCTATGTATGATTGTGTCAAGAATGTTTTTACTATTGATAAGGATGTTTTTACTATTGATAAGGATACAACACTCGGTAGGAAAAACCTAAGCTTTGGTAGCCAAGATGAGTTGAGAAATTCTAAAAGGATGGATTAGTATGGAGAAGAAGCATGTGTGTTATCAAGAAAAGACTTGAAAAGAAAGAGGAAACAAAATTGGAAGAGTATGCAAGGTGAAGAGTTGAAGGGCTTGTATGTGAAGAACCAGTTTGGGGTTTATGTGCTAAATCCTGAAAGATGTTCTTCCAGCCTATGGGAACATCTTTTCAAATATGGGGTGTCTGATGCAGGGGCATTCTAGGGTATTTGGTGAATATGCATGGTGGTGTGTTGTTTTCATTCTATGTTACTCAGTTTCAACTTTAACTGATGGTCTCAATTATTGAAGGAAGCTCGATCGCTAAAGGAACTTGGTGAAACCTCTTGTGCTTGGTGCAACTTGTACTCAATGAAGCCTATGGTGCTTGGTCAATGTTCTTTCTCAATGATGCTTGGCATGGTTGGTTGTTTCACTAGTGCTTAGTTGTTTCTCTAGCGCTTGGTATTTCTTGTTTACCGACTGGAGTTCTTGGAGATTTGGTTGGCCGACTTCATGCATTTATTGTTGGTAGATTTTTTGCATTCTCCTATGTAGATCTTAAAGCCAACATGGAGATTAAATGTTTTTAAGGCTATTTAAGAGCCGATTGTTGTTGCATTTAATATTTTTTTTTAGTAGAAACTGACTTGGCTTAGGAGTTAACTATTTCTTACAGTCGACTTGTGGCTAAAGATTAGTATTTAAGGAGTGTTTGGGTAGTTGTTTAGGAAGGTAGATTTTGGGAGATAGAATATTAGATCTAGATCTTGTGAGATCTTGAAGATCAGATTATTATCTGATAGTTTGTAATAGCAAAGCTAGTGGTTTGCATGCTTAGATACAAGGAGATTGCTTGGAGGCTTGTGAGATCAAGTTCAGATATGCCTTAGTGTTTTCATCAGTTGCTAATTTGTTTCAGATCTTGACTAGCTAAGAGGTTGCATAAATACTTTTGATTATATTTGGCCCTAATCAGGAAGGCCTTATAGTCGGGCATGTTAATGAAAATTAAGTTGAAAATATTATCTTGTGTTATTCCACATTGTGGTGTTTGTCTGCTTGTTTGGAGTGTCCTTAATTGGATCCTCCTTACCTGTCCTACGTCAATATGTTTTACAACAATGCTATTAATAGTCATAATAGACTCCATGGTAACTAAAAAGGAGACCAAAAAATGGTCATGGATTCCTTATCATGTGCTTTAGAAATCTTCTAAGATAAATCCTAATTGAAACCCTTCATTTCATCAACATAATTGTCCACATTTCCCACTTCAAGTATAGCGTAGAGAATAGGGTTATTTCTAAAATAAGCATAGTCATCTAGCTCCATTTTGATGAGATCTCCCCCCAAAAGGACCTATAAATTAGAGATCAAAAAATTCTTCTATAGAGCATAGCAAATAAAACTAGAAATTAGAGATCTCAAAAAGAGAATAGAAAATAAAGAGTATTTGTATTACACAAACTAATGCATGTAAAGGAAACATTACCCAAAATTTTTTTTTCCTCTATATATCAATTCCCTTACTATCATGTTAGATCATCACTTAAATGTTACAGGACAGGAAATTTTATCACAATGCATAAGTTTATCTTTTAAGATGTGGTACAAGATTTATTTGGCACATTTTGTGAACAAGACCAAGTTTAAGTTGTAGTGAAACACCAAATAAAAATAAGACAATTAGTTGAGTTCTTCCACATTCCAAGGGCATGTTTAATTTTTTAATTGACCCTAGTAGACAAAAGAATTCATCTTTTCATTATAATGTCGTGATGATTCAACCCATGAGTCACCTTGTCTATTAGCATCATGATGACATTAGTTTGTATGCATCTATGATAAGATTGTGGAATTCATATTGAAAGGCCAAATCTCTTCCATGATGAGCTCCAACCAGCTCAACCATATGAGTAGTCTTGACCATGAACACCATAAGATATCTTTAAAATACATTGTACATCTATGATGAGCCCACCCCCACCCACATGATCTGCGTTCCTAATGTTAGTAAAATTTGGGTCAATAAAAGCTAAAGTCTCATAAAAATACATTTGCATAAATGTAAAAAATGTAAAATATATATGATGACTGGTATTATAACAATATTATTTAATGTTGGAGTAATTATGAAAATATATGATTATTTAACTAGGTCCTATCATTATTTTATTCGAGTAGGATAAAGTTAGGTGCCTTTATTTTATTAAATTAGGTTACAAATAACTTAATTTATCTCATTAATTATGATTGTCACTATTGGTATGACATAATTTAATATTTCATGAGGGTTTGCATCAATAGTCTCATTTACTCCTACACAATAATTATTCCTTCATTTTTAACATGTTATTTTGTGTGATCAATAATAAATTCATGGGTAATGTACAAATTATTTGTTGTTGATTTCTATATATAACAAGTGGTGTCCATGTAGGAGACTATTATCATCTATCATTGAAGCATCAACTTCTACATGATATAATAATAGCTATGCTGAGTTCATGTCTATACTCTTGAGGGATCCATCCTTGAGATAATTTTATATGAACAATGTTAATGGAGGTTACATTCATGTCCCCAACATAAAAAAATCTATAAACTAATCGTCATTTTATCAACATCTAAGTTTTTTTTTTGGGTGATTTTTCCTATAGGAATCAAAATTGAGGCAGCCAGTAATGGCCAAAATAAAATACAAAAACATTGAAGAAAATAAAAAACTCAATTATTGTAGTATCATATGAAAACCTATAGATTGGTTGTTTTCATCAAAATCTAAGTATTTTCGTTTTTGAGTCTTTTTTGATAAAAAATGGATCTCACCAATGTATTCATAGTGGCCAAAAACTAAAAACTTGAATTTTTCGTTTGCCAAATTTTACAAAATTTATATTTTAAGGAAAATTTCATTTAGAAATTTCCAAAATAATAATCCATAAGGATTTGTGTATTTTCTAACATAAGCACCAATGAATATGTTATGAATAGTCCCAAGAGATAATTGAGAGGGGGGGTGAATCAATTATCTACAAGTTTCAATTCTTTATCTAATTAAGTATACTTAAACATAAAGCATAAACACAATGAAAGAACACTAGAACACAACACCAATATTTTGGTTATGGGGAAACCTAAATAGGTAAAAACCTCGGATGGAGTTGACACCCACTAATATTCTACACTAGTGTATTATGATCCTTATTAGAAGATCCTTAACCTTGTTAGGAGTTTCTTTACAATATATTTAGTATAATAGACCTCGTCAAGGGTCGGACCCTGTTAGGAGTCTTTTACAATAGTCCTTGTTAGGGGAGAGGATGCAATGTCTGAGAGCACACTGCTCAAAGGGGTGAAGGCTATAACCTTCTATTTAACAGATACACACTATATCTGGATCTTGGTGAACTGAGCTTTGACCTGCTGTCTAGATCAGTTCCAATGTATAGCACAAATACTTTACTTTTTTCACACAGACCTTCTTCTAATGGCTCAACACTTTGCACACTCTGCTTTGCTCTGATTAATTAACTATGAACCACACCCAAGAAATCACACATGACTACCTATAAATATCTTTCCTCTAAATGATATAATCTAGTCAACCTATTAGAACCATCTTGAAATCATATTAGAGAAACCATAACAAACTCCAATAACAATTCAGTTGGCTCTAATAAGCATGCATTACATTCTAGGACCTGTCCAATAAGATAATTGTAGACGCACGCTACACACTATCAGCTCTACCAAAACAACTAGATCTTTCTCCTCAAGCTGAATTAATTCATGCACTCTTAACCAAACATCACTAACTCTTCTCTAAGCTTAAATCCAAGAGCACATACTGAAATGATAGGTGTAACTCCAGAACCAATAAAATCTCTATTGGCTCTTCTGAATAAACATGGGAAACTATTACTGGTGAATAGAGACTGCATAACTTCACTTCTGCAGATCATCAGACTCTGTGTCCATGAATGTAACATCACTAATATGTCTTCAACATATATCCAAATGCGCAAGGCTCCATGATAACTATTGGGACAACCATACACAAAACACTTCCTTTTACTCTATTAGGAACATTGCTAACACAAGCTGCTATATAACTGTCTGTACTAACAATTAACCTTTGCACCCATGATATCATGGTGATATCATGTCCATGCTATATATACTAAAATATTACTACATGAGGCTTCCATGCATTCTACTTTCCATATATTGTCATCAATGACAAACATACAGTCAGTGCTAGCCTACTAGAAATCTCCAACAATCTCCCCCTTTGGCATTGATGGCAACATATGGAATGAAAAACTCCACCAATCCAAATGAACATTTCTTTTATAACATTCTCCATTTCTTCAATTGAATTGTTTTCATAACTAAATACTACTCCTCCTTAGTATATTACTCCTCCTTTTTACTTCTATTTTTCATGACTATATATTACTCCCCCTTTGACATCAATGGTAAAGGGCACCAATCAGTTTAAGCACCGGTACTACTCCAGAAGTAGAGTAGTCAACCATCCATCAGTTTTTGAGGACTGATACTTTTCTTTCTTTCTTCTAAAAAGAATTAGGGAAGGGAATTACTCCCAAATTATCCCTGAGATACTCAAAAGTATCCTTTGGCAAGGGCTTTGTGAATATGTTTTCCAACTAATCTTTAGTACTCACATAGTCCAACTTGACTTATTTCTCTACTACTTTCTCTCTTAGGAAGTGATACTTGATCTTAATGTGCTTTGTCTTTGCATGCATCATAGGGTTCTTTGACATATTGATAGTGTTGGTGTTATCACAGTGAATAACTATAGGATAATCAATCTCAATACTGAAATCCTTTATCATCTGTTTGATCCAAACAATTGTAGAAAAATTTAAGGCTGCTACAACATACTCCACTTCTACTGTTGATTGAGAAAGACAATTTTGTTTCTTTCTTGTCCAAGTGACAAGTCTATCACCAAGAAACACTGCTCCACCTGATGTACTCTTTCTATCATCAACACATCCTACTCAATCTACATCAGTGTACACATGAAGCTCAACATTTTTTGAATTAGGATACCATAGACCATAGTCTATAGTGCCTTGAAAATATCTAAATATCTTTTTATTTCCATGAGGTGACTTTGTTTAGGCTCTATTACAAATCTTCCAACTATACTAACTGCATTGGAAATATCAGGTCTAGTCTGAGTAAGATAAATAAGTTTTCCAACCATAGACTTATACAAAGTTATATCTACTACTGGTGAGTCATCTTCTTTTGTAACCTTGCATCCAATTATCATAGGAGTCCCTACTAGATTGCAATCATGCATCTTGAATTTCTTTAATATTTCTTTCACATACTTGGATTGATTAATGAAAATACCTTTCTCTATCTACTATACATTCAATCCCAAAAAGTATTTGATAGGTCCAATCATACTCATCTCAAATTCATTTTACATCTCCTTAGCAAATTCAGCACTAAGTTTGTCACTACCTCCAAAGATAATGTCATCACCAAATATAGCTACAAGTAGTAAACCTTGAGATGTCTCTCTTATGAATAGATTACAGTCTTCTACTCCTTTCTTGAATCCAATCCTTTTTAGATATCCATCTAGTCTCTCATACCATGCTTTAGGGGCTCGCTTAAGTCCATAGAGGGCCTTCTTCAATCTGCATACCATATCAGGTCTATCTAATAAGGTGAATCCTTCTGGCTGCTCAATGTATACTTCTTTCAAATCTCCATTCAGGAATGCTGACTTGACATCCATCTGATAAACTTTGAAGTTTTTGACTATAGCATAAGCTAGAAACAACTTAATAGCTTCTAATCTGCTCACAAGTGGAAATGTGTCTCAATAATCAATTCCTTCTCTTTTCACATATCCCTTACATACTAATCTTTCTTTATTTCTTAATACTATACTATCTTCATTCATCTTGTTCCTGAATATCCACTTTGTTCCAATCACATTCTTATCACTATGTCTTGGGACCAATTCCCAAGTGTCATTCTTAATAATCTGATCAAGTTCTTCTTTCATAGCATCATGCCAATCTGAATCATTACATGCATCTTCAACACTTAAAGGTTCAATCTTAGATAGTAAACATACCGCTTCACTGCTAGCTGGGTTCTTTGCTTGTGATCTTGTTAAGACTTTTCCGCTCTGATCTCCAATGATGTCTTTCTTGGAATGGTTTCTAGATGTAAACTTTGGAACCTTAAGTGATGCTGACTCATTAGCCTTAGGAGTATCTTCTTCACTTGTCTCATGGTCATTAAATAACACATTAATACTATCAAACCACTAGTACCTTAGAGACCTTTTTTCGACGGTTGATTGTCTAAATTTAGATAGTATACCGTTGATTAAGTGACACCATCCAGTGTCGTAGTTTTGTAGTTGAAAACACTGACAGTTACAATAGGCATCATACATGTGACATTTATAGTCATCGCAAAAGGGGGTTTCAACATAGAAAATATACCCATCAGGTCTACTTGTAGCCATCCCACATTCGACGGATCTCCATTAGATGTAGTTAGTTACCGATGCAGATGTTATACTTGTGATGGGTAATCATCATAATGTTCTGATGCCTAGATGTCATTGGAAGATTGTATACTGATGGAAATACTATTGGTGTGATGGTTATTTGTCAAGAATTTCTGATAGATTATCATCGCTTGTCTGAGGCTATCGTAATTGCGACAAAAATCACAATTTTTTTTAAAAAATATATATATTTGTCGATCAAGTTTGACTCAATTGGTGTTCTTGTAGATTTGGTTTTCATTCAGAGATAACTTTACAATAGATTCGGTAGTGGCTCATACATTATTGAGTTGAGTCTAGAGACTTGGATTTGTAGATCGCTATGGTGTCCCTAATGAGTTGGGAGAAGTCTTCTTCTAGGTGAACCGAGCTGAGAGACTTGGATTACAGAAAGTGGGTTGTTTGATGTGACTTATGAGACATTGGATGCCTCTTCACAATAGGTTCACAATGTGGTCTGTGGTGTTTCTTTGCAACTTGGTTCTTGGTAGCCATTGAGATGAATCGATATGACTTGATCTTGGGTCAAGACTTATTGAGGTGAGCTGAAGTGATCATTTCTCCTTGAAGTGATTGATGTTTCTGACAAATAGTCATCTCTTTTAGTTTTTTCATCAATTATTCTTTGTTTTCTGTCATAATTGTGACAAATCACACTATTTGTTAAAAAGAAATATATATATTTGTCATGCGTTGATTGAGATCTTAAATTATTGATCTTCTCTTTGTTTCACTAATAGTTTAACATTCTCTACTTAACAGGGCTAACCGCGTGAAGGTGGAAGCTCATCTGGCCCCTCCTAGGATCCTCTTATGACCCTTTATGGTACTTTAAGACCTCTAATATGTGTATTCTTAGGGGTCGTAAAGGGTCATAAAGGGTCATAAGGGGTCCTGGGACACAATAGTTGAGAACCATAAATGTACGCATCATGGTCACAATTGTTTGGAGACACAACATAATTTAATGCTATACCCAGACAATGCAACACAACCACTACTCCTGTAGTTCCAAGTTGAGACTACGTGATCCAAAAACAAAAGATAAGGAATCTATATATGGTTTTTGGATCCCACGGTGTCAACTTAGAACTATAGGAGTAGTGGTTGTGTTGCATTCTATGGGTATAGCATTCAATTATGTTCTGTCTCCAAACAATTGCAACCATGATGCCTACATTTATGTTTCTCAGTTGTTATGATACCTACATTTATGTTTTGTAGCTATCATGTTTATTTTCATGTTCTTTGTGTTTGGATTCGCTTGCTCACATCGAAAATAAGATTTTCCCACTCTAAATTGAGAATGTGCATGCAACACAAGCAGAATATGCACAGATAGTAGGTGGAGCTAAGAAGACCCAACACATTTACATTTTTTTCTCCTTTGTTTCTTGTACACCATCTCTATCGGCAAGTTTCTTCATGGATGGCCTCCACTATCTTCCCCACTATAACTGTAATCACTATTCATTCTCCTATGGTCATTACTATCTTCTCTATTGATCATACTTCCACTCCAATTTCTCTGATGAAAAATTCCAAATTCAATGTTTGGTATTCTTTCATCTCCCCTCAACTCCATCACTTATGTGTATGGCTTCTCTCCCTCGCATCAAAAATAAGATTTTTCCCACTCTGAATCGAGAATGTGCATGCAACACAAGCATAATATGCACGGATAGTAGGTGGAGTTGAAAAAATACAACATGTTTACATTTTTTTAATAGTTCAAAGTTAAAATGTTCACGATGGTCTATAACTTAAAATATGCAATTAAAGACCTCTATCAAAAATACAACCCTGTTGTTTTTTTCAGCTCCACCTGATATCCTATGTATATGAATTGAGATTGCATATTGAACTAGGCATCTCCTTCTGCATTGCCTAAAACCAAGAGACTATCACAGTTAACATCTAAATGATGTATCTCATCATCACAACTAATCCACCTTAAACAATTGATTAACCATTCTAGACAAGATGATGATTTAAGTATTGTGTTTTAGAAAAGAACCCATTGAACATTCTAATACTAATTTCTCCCAAAATATGAAATCCACTAAAATTTAGCAAAAAACCCTCCAACATTACAACAATGTATAAAATAAAACTCAGTGTCTAAACATGGAACTAATCTCAAACACGTGTAAATAAACATCAGTCATTATCAAATAAGTTGCATAAATGAGAAACATTTTTTTTTTTGGCTTTCTCTTTTTTTTGCTTCCTTATATTGTTGCAGAGGCGTATCCATGTCCAGAGTGTCATTTCTTCACAGCCATGCACGTGATCTCACTGTCCTTTGCAAAGGTGGGTCCTCTGCAATGACAAATAAAAGGCTTCAATTAAAAACATATTATCATAATTGGGGTTAATTTAAAATATATTAATTATTGTTACAAGCATTTTAATACATTAAAAAACATAAACTTGGCTCTCTTTACCTTGTCCAACCACATCATCTTTCCTAACGGCTTGAACCTCAATACACTCATCAGGAACAACGTCCTCTACATCCCCTGCAACTGCAATACAAAATGTTTTATTAATCCCAACACATTATAATTAAATTATTATTACTACACCAAATTCAATTTAACATGTTTTCTTGTATTAAATATTCATTAATCAAAATTCGAATAGAAAATGTATACCTTGAGTACTACAATTCACATTAGAATTGATGCCTCCATCATGCTTGGCCAGTGGAGTATCAATATTGGCAAGCTACATTCCAATGTAAATAATTAGTGTATTTATCAAAAATATATATATATAAATACAAGACAAATACTGAGAAATTTTAACCATTTGGTTTACTACATATAAATATATTCACTTTAAAGTTTTAAACAAATATATAATCAGTGTTTCTTTACTTAAATTAAATATATTCACTTTATGTTGGAGCTTAACCTCAAATATGGTAATTGGAAAAGTTTTCAACTTGAAATAAAAATCAATTGGCTTATTTACCTGATCAACAGATCCAATAGAAGAACCTTGTGCAGTCATTGCTCGGTATCATTCAACCATGACTTTATAGCCTTGTTTGAAGCCTACTTTTTTGTCCTCTTCTATAATCGGTTTTTTGAACTCCAAGGCCTACCTTTTTTATTGGTATCATGAATTTGTATTGTAGTGAATTTCATCAAAACTAAATTGATTGCAATTTAATTATAAATATTTTCATACAATTTTTCATTTACTAATACTTACAACTCGTGCAACAAGTTTTCAATATCCACCTGAGCCAAGCCTGTGTTGCCTGTGCTTTTGTTTTTTTGTTGTTGTTGCCTTTGATGTGTCAAGAGACCTATGTGATGTTTGAAGTATGTTAGATCACATAAGTACAAAGATAAATAGTACATAATTTCATTATTAACATTATCACCTACTTTATTTCCTCGGGTGATACTACTTGTCCACTATGTCTTGCACTTCTCTCAAGTGCATCCTTTTTAAGATCCTCCCACTCATTAATAGGAATATAGGGAGGCCGCTCGTAATAAGGGTTGTGTTTTATTTGGCTCTGGTAGTTGTCCCTAATATACTTCAAAACAGTGCCCTCTTTGTTAAGGATTCTAAGTCTATGAAAGACTTCGAGTCCAAAAAGTGTTTTCATAGAGTCAATGAGCTTATTCTTTAACCCATTATCTTGTACTGACCACCTTTTAAGAAAAAAAATTGTTAGATTCATAAATGAATTGAAGCTACCTTTTAATATACTTGAAGAAAGGGATGAAATGAAATCTAATCTTGCAATGAAATCAAAATATGATACCATGTACATATGGTCAGCCCGAAAATGTGCAAACATTCATCATTAAGTTTTTCATAAAATAGATTATTCCCTACAAGATAATTATGAGATTATTATAATTAGTTATTGCAAGGGACCACGCATAGGGTTAGTGCATTATGTTATGAGTATTATATTGTATAGTAAAAGAAAGGATCAGTCTTTAAAGTACTTGGAAGTTGGGCTACTCTCAAGGGAAGTCCATCTTCATTGCTCATGAGTAATTGATCACAATGTATTGTTCCCATACATTTAACATGAGTACATCCAAGAATTGCATCATTGCCTCCTACATAAAATGAATCCAATATTACAAAATGCCCCCTAAGAAATAATATATAGTTCAAGAGAAATAAACACATGATAACTAAGAGAGAAAAAGAGGAGTCTACTTACCAATAGTAGGTGTACTTGCCGACATTTTAGGTGGAACTACCTCTATGGATCTGATCCTTATACCAAGCATTGTACTCAACATAGGTTCTATAGCAGCTACCAAACAAAAATATTGTAGAGCATAAAAAAATATGGATAACCACGGACAAGATGGAAGATAAAACATGCAATGTACCATTCGAAGTATTTGCATCTAAGGTAATGCCCTTTAATCTATTTAGCATCCCCTGTAAAGAGAACACATATATATTTTAGTTAATGAAAAATAAAATAGTATACTATAAAAATCATTATTGAACTTTTGTTATAATCAAAAACTACATTAATACTTACTCTATAGTTTTTAACACGGCCAATCAGCATATTCGCTACCCTCTATATTTTGGGACTGTGAGATTGAATATTTTCCATTTGAGTTAACTCTTTTGATATTGCATGAAGGACCCTTTCCAGTACAACCACAGGATCAACCTCTGATAAAAAATCAACATCGAATGGATCATGCTTAGTCTGTGGCTCCTCATGGACTATGTGTTCCTTTCCCTTTCTCTGATCAACACTTATTTGTGAGAATAATGCTATTAGCCCTTTATTTAAAAGCAATCCAAAATAGTATAACAACAAAATATATGCATTAACATAATAAAAATACACATTAACATTTTTCTTGTATGTGCATTTGTACAACAACAATGAGTTTTACCTGTCGAGAAGAAGAAGTCCCATGAGAACTATCACTGACGTGTGTATCCTGTGACTGTTGATCCATACTATAGCTCTGTATTTCAAAAAAAATCATTCAGACATGTTAAAACATGTGTTCTTATTCTAAGTTACACTGAATAATAGACAATTATCAAAATGTGTACCACCTTGTCCATGATAGTGATGGGGTTTTTTGTATCTATGTGATTCAAATGTTAATTGACAAAGCAAATCCTCACCTCCATGTATTGATTTGATCGCACATACAAATATGCAATTTCCCTCGCGTGCCTCAACTATGCAATTGGGTTGCTTCTTGGTTGATGCAGGTCATGTACTATTTATAAAACCTATAATATTTCCTAATGCTTTTGGTCTTTTGTTAACATATATAGCTACTTTTTTACTTTGTTCACTAAATTTTTGTTGTATATAATTTACCATGAGTGCATACCTACACATACTTTTTTTTATATTTAACAATGTGCATCCAACTACTGTAATCATAACAAGGTCCAACATACTCCATCAATTTGACAACTTTGTTGTAAGAGACCTTTATGTCATCCATGGAAAATAGGCCAAAACCATGTAATGAAGATGATGCTATGTGATATATCCTCTCTTTAACACAAAAATCAGTGTTTATTGGAGGAAGTTCATCGAGGACCCATTGTTTCTATAGATGTTTGTACCTAAACAGTAGCTCAGAGTTTCCTTTGCTCTCATCATCATAAGAACATGACCCCCCTTGAGAAAGGAAAAATTTCATGTGTTTATTGAATTTATTTCTAATCTTTTGACCTCAAGTCAATCTCATTGAATTACACGTACTAAATGTCTCACTTTCTTCTTCCATTCCTAGATTTTCCTCACTCGAGGAAGACAATTCTAACAAATACCTTTTCACTAGTACCTACACCTCATGCAATGAGAAAGACAGGTGGCAATGAGAGATATTTTACATATGGTAAAAGATATTAATCTCTATGGGGTTTATTGACTTGTACCTAACAATCCATGAGACTGTGTGGGATACCTAACATAAGATAATAGTTATATAATCAGACAAACATAGTTCACTCCATAGTTTTCATTATATCTTGTGAAGGACATTATTCATTGTTAAAATTATCTATTTATCCAACAATATTTTGAATATCTTAGCATTGCATATAACTAAACATCTCAGCATTGCATGGGACACCACTATTGTGGCATTTCATCAAATAGTTCTCGTGCCTTGCCAATATTATTTTTATTACATATTGTGAAGGACTTTATACATTGTTAAAATTATCTATTTATACTTTTACAATTGGCTCACTCCATTGCAGGGAACAAAGAGAATCCCCTATGATTTAACATTGTTGAGATGCCTCCTTTCATTAGCTTCATGTCACCTTCTCATAGCTTCTCATATCTTCCTATGTGTTTCATCCTTCATTTATACACTTACTTCCTAAGGGGTATTCTTGAGATAAAACACATTAAGCTACTACAACTGAATTATAAATCATGAATTCACTATAAAATTAATTCACTATAAATCAAGGGGCATTATAAATCATGAATTCACTATAAAATTAATGTATTGCTCTAGATTTCATATGGACATTTTTAAACTCAGACACAAGAAGAATAAATTGATCATAATTAGAAGACTTAGACACAAGAAAAATATGAGTATAGCCAATTTTTAGAAGAATATGAATGAATGCAAACATACATAAGTGGATGAACATAAATAATGAAGGTACCTGATATTTCTTGAAGTAATGAAGTGTTGACCCTGGGTTCAAACCAGTATGCTCATGTATGATCTAGAAACTACAAGAAAAAAAAGGATGGGATTAGATCCAAAGGATCTAAGCAATTCCTGATACCCTAGTATTGATCCTCATCTACAATTATGCATGTGCATAGTTACGCCATACACTTCTAAAAGAAACTATGCTATAAAACATGTGCACTTAGGAACATGTGCACTGTATAGGTGTTGGAATCAAAATGAAGCCCTACATTTATGTCTCTATGAACACCTGGTGAATCACTATTGTGGTTGTATTTATGTCTCTATGAACACCTAGTGAATCACTATTGTGGTTGTATTTATGTCTCTATCAACACCTAGTGAATCATTGTTGTGATTGCATCATCCAAAAAGTGCAACAACAACACCAGAAGTTGTTGTTCCATTTGGTGTTGCTATGGCATCATTTCCAAATGATGCATCCACATTATTAACCCACCATGCCCATCAACACAAGGTGGACATGATCAATCATAAGAAATGGAGGGGGCATTATCAAGGTCAAATCAGAGGTCAAATTTCATTCCTTAAAATTTTATATTTGTACAGTTATAAAATTTCATGCCTTGAAATTTTATAACATAGTTCCTTAGCATTTGATCTTCATATTGCAGCCATGACTTGAGGTAGGCATTCAACCTTCATCTTCTCATTAACTCAATTTCATTTTGATGGCATTTGTTGATTTAATTGCGACAGCAGCTTGGTTATAAACAAAAAAAAAAAGAAAAAAAAGTGTCATTTGTAATTTTTGTGAATTGAAAGAGCTGCTGCGAAGACAACACTACACTTTTGTGTGGCATGAAGAGGGAATTTGAGTTTTTCTATTCACTATGTTGTACTCCCTATTTATGATCATTTCATGAGGAAATGTCTTGATGGATTACGAGCTGTAAGCTAGGGCATCATGCATTGTTTATGAGCTCACTGTTTGAGCAGCTCATGTCCCTATTTGATTGGTCGGTGCTCTGTTTGTTATATTGAGTTTACATCATATATTTAGTCTTAATAAATATCTTATAAAACAACATAAAACTAACCCAAAATACTTTGTCTTAATAAAATCTTAATAAAACAATATATTTAGTCTTAATAAAATCTTATAAAACAACATATATTCTGTGAACTATTTGATCTCTTTTTATTTGTTTTGTTGTTGATATTCACTATGTGGTACTCCATGATTATGATCATTTCATGAGGAAATGTCTGGATGGCTCACAGCCTGCAAGCTAGGACATCATACATTGTTCATGAGCTCATTGTTTAATACTGGCATTGTTTACATCTTTTCATTTGGAATCCTTGATGACCCGCGAGCTTTGAGAGCTAGGGTATGATTTCTATTACCTTCAAGGCATTGTGTGAAGTGTTTGATCTCTCTTTATTTGTTTTTTTGTTGATATTCACTATGTGGTACTCCCCATTTATGATCATTTCATGAGGAAATGTCTTGATGGTTCACAGGCTGCAAGCTAGGGCATCATGCATTGTTTATGAGCTCACTCTTTGAGTACCAGCCAATCAAATAAGGATATGAGGTGGTAAAAAAGTGAGCTCATAATGACATAAACAATGCATGATGCCCTAGGAAAACAATAAAACAAATAAAGAGAGATCAAACACTTCACACAATATATGTTTTTCTATAAGATTTTATTAAGACTAAATATATTGTTTTATTAAAATTTTATTAAGAGAAAGTATTTTGGGTTAGTTTTATGTTGTTTTATAAGATTTTATTAAGACTAAATATATGATCATCCATTAATACACTTACTATTTTAAATTTGAGCTCGGACATCATGCAATGTTATTGTTGTCATTGCATGCTTGCTGTTGTTGTGCACCATATATTGTTTTATACACTATTTATTTCATTGAGACCATGAGCTTGGAATTTGTAATGTATTTTATGTTATTGGATCAATGCTACCATGTTGTTGAGGCTTTAGATGCATTGAATCACCACTGACATTCTATTTTTATAGCAGCACTGACCAATCAAATAGGGACATTAGTAAGACATTTAATGCATTATTGCTTCATCATCGTGATAAAAATTTCATTGGCTCAAAACACATAGAATGTGGGTAGATTCACTTAATCACCACTTCCATTCTATTTTGATGAAGATGAACTATGCTATAAAATTTCAAGGCATGAAATTTTATAACCGTACATATATTTTATGAGTATAACTGTACAACAAAAGAGCACCCACATGCCTTGGTTTTTATTGGTCTGTCAAAGGTTTTGGTTTTCCTTTCCCAATTGAGATGTCATCTTAAGATTCAAAAGGACTACAGTAATGGTGAGGGCACCTAGGTAGGGCTGTTTGGTACCTAGTGTTCCTAAATTTTGGCTTGTAGTGGCCTTATCCAAGACACTAGGTTAGGGAGAAGCCTATTTGGTCTCTCTAGGTGTCCTAGCTAGTGTTTGTTCTTTTTTTATCTTTTGAGTCCTTGGTGTGTTTTTTGGAGCCTTGTTGGAGCAGTCTTAACCAACTTTGCTAGGTTTCCTATCATTGGACAGTGTTCTAAAGTTGAACAAATAGACTCTTTAATGTTTTAGAGGTTTGAAAATGGCCATTATGACCCTTACTCAATCAAGTATTAAGTTCTATTGAGGTTTATGTAGGTGGTTTGTCTATCCACCAAAAGTTGTTTGAAAACTTTGAAAGTTGTCATGATAGTTTTTCTTGCAAAAGCATGTAACTAGCTCAAGAGATAGCTAGCCTGATCCATGGGCCCTAACACCAAGGAGGGAGCTATTTAATCTTTGAAAACCATAATTTGAGGCATAGGCAAGAGTGCAATACAGAGAGAAAACTTTTGGCTACAGTTAGACTATGTAACTAGTTTTCCTTTGACAAAGATATACATTTTTGTGTTGACAAAGATAAGAAATGGATTGAATATTTGACTGTAATATTTTCATGTGATGATTGTTAATGTTTTTGAATTCCTAGGATAGTTATTTAGCATTTCATTTTAGTTTTGAGTTAGTCTTCATAGTTTTCTTTATTTTGGCCTGTCTCGGGTTACTAATGATAGAGCTTTGAATAATGGAGTGCTAGAGAACTCTCCCACCATACAATCTATATGGGTCTATGGGATTTGTGTCTAGAATCCATGTAATATATTTTGTGCAAAAGAGGGGCCCTAGAAAGTTTAGGATGTATCTATAAACTGATGTCGTAGGCAAGCCATGAATGTTTGGTTAGGGTTCAGTGTGCTATTGCAGAGCAGATGGAGTGATTGAGGGCACTCAAAGCCTAGTTCAAATGATGTGGAGGGGAGGTCAGATGCATGATCAAGCATCTCCAATGTAGAGAGAGCTTGGTGGATTGTGGATACAAGGGAAAATACTAAACCATCACTGTTATAGACAGTGAGTTACCAAACCCTCATTTATAGCCCCATTTTCAATAGGCCCTATACAGACATTATGGGAAAAGGAGACCAAATAAATCTTAAAGCCCTCCCAAAAGGGTATTTGAATCCATAATTATTTGGATGCATTCCTTATAGAAGTTTGGAGTTATTATCAGAAAAAGGTCAATTAGGCCTACTAAACCTAGTAGCCTTTTCAGGCCAGACAACGGACAAAAATTTTTAGAAGGGAAAGAGAGGTTCCTAGAATAGTGAACTTTATTATATTCTTGGTCCCATAGATTGAATGGAGAAAGGAGGAATTTTAAACTTCTTAGAAGGGGCTAGGATAGCACCCTTAAGGCTAGGAGATTAGCCTCTTTGATTCTAGGAGGGCCTAGGAAAAAGTATTAGCAAGGTCTATGTAACATCAAGAACCCTAGTTTGCATTATTAGATGATGTTGTTAAATTTGTGTTCATTTCATACAAAGATACATGTAAAGGAAAAAAAAAATTGCATCTAAAGATTACATGTATATATATGAAAAATAACTTGTATATACTATACAAGGAAAATAACTTTAAGAAGAAAATGCAAGAGTATAGGCATACATAAGAGGATGAACATAAATAATAAGGGTGCTAGACATTTCTTGAAGTGATGAATTTTTTACCCAGGTATGAATCTAGTGTACCCCCGTGTGATCTAGAACCTGCAAAGAAAAGAGAGATGGAGGTTAGATAAAAAATATCTAAGCAATGAATGGTATCCTATTACTGATCCTCATCTACAATTATGCATATGCATAATCAAGCCATACACCTGAAAGAAAAACTATGCTATAGGACATGTGCACTCAGAAGAATGTTGCAAAGAGTAAATTGCTACATTTATGTATGCATGAACACTTGGTGAATCACTATTGTGATTTCAAGTAAAGATCATAACATGACAACATGGTTGGAAGCCCCAAGGAGGCCCCATTGCATGCAGTGAGTAAGCTACATCAAAATAAAGATGTACAAAAATATGCATCATCTATACTGATGTCCCTATTTGATTGGACGGTGCTTTTTTTGTTATATTGCTGCTATCAAAATAGAATGGCAGTGATGATTCAATCCATCTACAGCCTCAACAACATGGCAACATTGATCCAATAATAGAAAATACATTACAAATGCCAAGTTCATAGTCTCAATGAAATAAACAGTGTATAAAACAATATATGGTTCACAACAACAACAAGCATGCAATGACAACAATAACATTGCATGATGCTTGAGCTCAAATTCAAAATAGTAAGTGTATTAATGTATGATCTAATAGCAACAACCTCATTGATCATTACCTTTCACTCCGTCATTATAGAAGAGATAACTACCTAAAACTATATTTCATAATTCCTCCTTTGAAGTATATATATATCAAGTATAATTATGAGTTTACATCATATATTTAGTCTTAATAAAATCTTATAAAACAACATAAAAATAACCCAAAATACTTTGTCTTAATAAAATCTTAATAAAACAATGTATTTAGTCTTAATAAAATCTTATAGAACAACATATATTGTGTGAAGTGTTTGATCTCTCTTTATTTGTTTTGCAAGGGCATGATGCATTGTTTATGTCATTATGAGCTCACTATTTGAGCACCTCATATCCCTATTTGATTGGCCGGTGCTCAAACAATGAGCTCATAAACAATGCATGATGCCCTAGCTTGCAGTCCGTGAACCATCAACACATTTCCTCATGAAATGATCATAAACAGGGAGTACCACATAGTGAATACCAATAGAAAAAGAAATAAAGAGAGATCAAACACTTCACACAATGCCTTGAAGGTAATAGCAATGATGCCCTATCTCTCAAAGATCATGGGTCATCAAGCATTCCAAATGAAAAGATGTAAACAATGTTAGTATTAAATAGTGAGCTCATGAACAATGTATGATGCCCTAGCTTGCAGCCTAGAAGCCATCAAGACATTTCCTCATGAAATGATCATAAACGGGGAGTACCACATAGCTAGTGAATATCAACAACAAAACAAATAAAGAGAGATCAAACACTTTGCACAATATATGTTGTTTTATAAGATTTTATTGAGACTAAATATATTGTTTTATTAAGATTTTATAAAGACAGAGTATTTTGGGTTAGTTTTATGTTGTTTTATAAGATATTTATTAAGACTAGATATATGACGTAAAATCAATATAACAAATAGAGCACCGACCAATCAAATAGGGACATGAGTTTCTCAAATAGTGAGCTCATAAACAATGCATGATGCCCTAGCTTGTAGCCCATGATCCATCAAGACATTTCCTCATGAAATGATCATAAACAGGGAGTACAACATAGTAAATATCAACAGTAAAAAAAATAAACAAAGATCAAACACTTCACACTTCACACTTCACATTAGCCTTACACTTCTAAAACAAACTATTCTATAGAACATGGGTGTGTGTTAATGTGATTCAAAAGCTATTATGGAAGATTGTTTTATTATTGAGATGAGGATATCTTAATTCTACAAGAATAAATGTTTTGATAAATATTTGAATTTAATTTTGACAATAACATGAGGAGTGGATATATTTCAAGCTTCAGTGAGACTTCATACCATGCATTGTTCATAGATTATGTTCAATGCACTATTTACGCTTGTATTGGTGGGAAAAATCTTAAAAATGCACAAAAGAGATTGCATTCAACCATGTTGTTTACATGACACATGTAGTTTACCTCTAGTCTAAATTAGCGTTGTGTACAAATTTGTGAACAGTGCGTGGTACAAAGCTTTTCTCAAGCTTGAAAATGATAAGCATTATGATGTTGAGGTATGGTGTGGTAAGAACAAGTATAGTTTCTTGTAAGCTGCTATTGGTATAGTTTTGTTTTTTTTCAATAGTTGTAGAATCCAGCTTCTCCTAAACTTACACGTATGTATACATTTTGGGCTCGGTTTTAATGTCATGTAAATTTGAGTGAAATGGTAATAATATTTAAGAGAAACAAGTATGACATTTTAAACAAGTATGCATATACATTATATAATAAGAGTGATATATTTTAATGGAAACACTTAATGAGAAGGATGCTTATATAATAGGAGGAGTGATATATTTTAATGGAAGTGGACATAGAAATTGCAGTGTAAGTAGTAGGATGATTGTAAGTGGACATAGAGTGCAGTGAAACTTTGTAATTTATTATGGCTCAGTGTTGCATATCCATAGTCAATGTCTATTTAAAATTTAGGATGATACTTATATGATGGCTTAAGTAAATTGTTCTTACCTTGAGACTTATACACCATAAGATTAGAGGATGGTTGTTATAATAGTAACTGTGTGTTTGTGGGATACTTTTATATTTTGTATTAAATGATGATAGATACATATGGGTTTCTTCCTTTTGCAACAGTTTATATTCTGATACTTATATCTTGAATTGTCAAATGACCAATGAGTGATAATTTCAAAAGTGTATCATAATTAAAGGCATGTGAATTCATATTGTACTTAATCTAAATTCCATTGTGTAATGTTTTTACTTATGATA
Organism: Chamaecyparis obtusa; assembly: GCA_027943335.1. Classification (NCBI taxonomy): domain Eukaryota; kingdom Viridiplantae; phylum Streptophyta; class Pinopsida; order Cupressales; family Cupressaceae; genus Chamaecyparis; species Chamaecyparis obtusa. Next base: position 326,975 of record BSBK01001698.1, read on the forward strand.
TTAATCTTAATATATCCCTATGAAGATATCCCTATTTTATTATTGATGTCCCTATTTACATCTTTTCATCAAATGACCCAAAAACATCAAGAATGGTCCTATATGGTCACTAATACCCAACTTTAAGAAGAATATGAATGAATGCAAACATACATAAGTGGATGAACATAAATAATGAAGGTACTAGACATTGCCTGAAGTAATGAAGTGTTGATCCAGGGTTCAATCCAATATGCTCTTATATGATCCAAAACCTGCAAGGAAGGAAAAGATGGGGTTAGATCCAAAGGATCTAAGAAATGCCTAGCACCATATTACTAATCCTCATCTACAATTATGCATGTGCATATTCAACTCATACACAGACTCAACAACATGATAGCATTGATCCAATAATAGAAAATACATTAAAAATGCCAAGCTCGCGGTCTCAATGAAATAAACAGTGTACAAAACAATATATGGTGCACAATAGCAGCAAACATGCAATGACAACAATAACATTGCATGATGCTCAAGCTCAAATTCAAAATAGTAAGTGTATTAATGTATGTTTGCATGATGCCAGATATTAAATAGCGAGCTCAAGAACAATGCCAGTATTAAATAGTGAGCTCATGAATAATCTATGATGCCCTAGCTTGCAGCCCGCAAGCCATCAATTGATTTCCTCATGAAATGATCATAAATAGGGAGTACCACATAGTGAATATCAACAGTAAAACAAGTAAAGAGAGATCAAACACTTCACACAATGCCTTGAAGGTAATAGAAATGATTCTCTAGCTCTCAAAGCTCGTAGGTCATCAAGCATTCCAAATGAAAAGATGTAAACAATTCTAGTATTAAATAGTGAGCTCATGAACAATGTATGATGCCCTAGCTTGTAGCCGATGAGCCATCAAGACATTTTCTCATGAAATGATCATAAGCGGGGAGTACCACATAGTGAATATCAATAGCAAAACAAATAAAGAGGGATCAAACACTTCACACAATGCCTTGAGGGTAATAGAAGCAATGCCCTAGATCTCAAAGCTTGCGGGTCATCAAGCATTCCAAATGATAAGATGTAAACAATGCAAGTATTAAATAGTGAGCTCATAAACAATGTATGATGCCCTAGCTTGCAACCCGCAAGCCATCAAGACATTTCCTCATGAAATGATCACAAACAAGGAGTACCACATAGTGAATATCACTAGGAAAACAAATAAAGAGAGATCAAACACTTCACACAATGCCTTGAAGGTAATAGCAATGATTCCCTAGATCTCAAAGCTCGTGGGTCATCAAGAAATTCAAATGCTAATTAAGATGTAAACAATGCCACTATTAACAATGCTAAGATGTAAACAATGCCACTGAAATTGAGTTATTGAGAAGACAAAGCTCGAATGCCTACCTCAAGTGTCAGTTCCCTATTCCCAAATGGTTCCCACCTCTTCACCCACACCAAACTCGAATGCCCTCTTTCCACCATGCAGAAATGCAGTGTCATCTTTGCGGCAGCTCTTCGCATTCACAAATTACAAATGACACCTCCTTTTTCTTTTTCTTTTTTGTTTATAACCAAATGGGTCTCACAATTATGACAATATCATTGCTATTATGAGACTGTTGGGGGCACTTGCAAAAAAAACACAAAAACCATACACAAATTGTAGTGGCGGACACAAATTGGTGTCAAAATTTGACCCCAAATGTTGTAGTGAACATTTCCTCAATAACTGTCTCACTAGTGGAGGGTTTGGGTTCTTGTTTAATCATGGGTGATTAATCATGATATCTTTCTTGAACCATAAACTTTTCATCAATCTTAACATGAGCACTTTCAATGATCTTTTTCAATCTTAAATTGAAACATCTACAAGCTTTACTTTTAGTAGAGTAACCAAGGGAAATACCTTCATCACTTCTTGCATCAAACTTTCCTACTGCTTCATCCCTCTTGATGTAGCACTTGCTTGCAAAGATTCTGAAGTATTTTAATGTGGGAACATTACCAAACCATAGCTCATAAGGTGTTTTTTCAATGCTAGACCTTAATTGAATTCTATTGATGGTGTAGACTTTTATATTGACTGCATCTCTCCAATAGGTGTCTGCAACTTTTCCTTCAATCATGATGGTGCACGCTATACCAAGGATGATTCTATTCCTTCTCTCTACAATTACACTCTGCTGAGGGGTTCTGGGTGCACTTAATTGTCTCTTTATGCCATGTTCTTCATAGTACTCATAGAATTTGTCAAAGGTGAATTCTCCTCCTCTATCCGACCTCAAACATTTTATCTTTAGTCCAAATTCATTCTCAACCTTAGATTTGAATATTTTGAACTTCTCAAATGCTTCTAATTTATCTTTCAAGAATGCAATGCACATCATCCTAGTATAATTATCGACAAACAAAATGAAACATCTTTCACCATAGTATGATCTTGTTTGAGTTGGACCACATAGGTCTGTATGAATCAGATCCAACTTATTCTCTATTGAATTGTGCTTGCTCTAGAATGAGTTTCTCACATGCTTTCCCATCATACATTCCCTGCACATAGTATCAACTGGATTTTCTATGCTAGGTAGATCTCTTCCTACCTTTACATTTATTATCTTTACTATGTTATCAAAATTGATATAACATGGTCTTTTATGCCACAACCAACTGTCATCAACTTTAGCAACAAAACAACTTGCTTCTGAATTGAGTTGGAAAACATTACCTTTAGTCTTTGAGCCTGATGCAATCATAGCACCATCCTTTTTGTTAATGATGCATTTATCATCTTTGAACTCCAACTGATAACCTTTTCCAAGTAACTATCCAACACTAAGAAGGTTATGTTTCAAACCATCTACATAGAGAACATTGGTGATGGCTGCTCTACCAACTATGGGTTTAGGAGTGTTATCTCCAAATCTAACCATGCCACCATTGTATTTGTCTAGATGAACAAACCTACCTTTATCACCTATCATGTGATGTGAACAACCACTATCTATAATCCATTCTATCCTTATATTAGCTTGGGAAATCAATGCTAGCTCTTTATTCTCTTTCCTATCTTCATGATCTGATTTATTGTTCATTTTCTCTATGATAGCAATAAATCCAATTTCTTCTTTTGCTGAATCATCATCTGAAACTCCATCTCTAGCATAGTAACATTCCTTAGAGAATTTAGGCTTGTAGTCATTTTTGAACTTTCTAGCTCTTAAGGGACATTTAGATGCAAAGTGACCAATCTTATTACGTGAAAAGAATTTAAATGACAATTGACCTTCAAACTTTCCTTTTCCTTTCTTTTCTCTCTTGGCAATCATAGCAATGAAATCATCTAATGTTTTCTCTTCATCATCATCAAAATTTCTAGAAGTTTTTGCAGATTTCTTACCATGAACTATTGCTTTGAAGGTTCTCTCACTTTTAGGTTTTGACTTCAATCATGAAATCTCAAAGGCTGAGATTTTTTTGATCAAGGTTTCTCTCTTGAAATTTGGTGTAAGTTGCATTGTCTCATCATGGATGTTGGTCTTGTTTTCATATTCAGGAGTGAGAGTAGTCATCAATTTGTCCATGATGTCTTCTTCTGAGATCTCTCCACCACTATTCTTTATTCCATCAACTGCTTCATTGATCCTTTGATTGTAAGCTCTGATGTTTTCTTTAGGAAGCATCTCTAATGCATTGTATCTTTTCGTCCATGTCTTTCTGCATGCATCCTTTTCTTTTTTGTCTCCTACAAATATGTCTTCTAGATACTTCCATATTTTGTGGGTTGTATCTACCTTCTTTATTTATGAAAACTCACTATCAGATAGGGCACTGATAAGAGCTTCTCTAGCTATTGCATTCTGATGAAATAATTCCTTTTTCTTATCAGTAGCATCATCCTTTGCAAGGTCTTCTAAAGTAGGAATCTTGACTACTTTGATAGTTACATCAAAAACTTCAAAAGCAATGCATTGCAAATGAGTCACCATCTTGTTATTCCAATAAAGATAATTCTCTCCATCAAACTTAGGACTTTCTTTTCTAAAGTATGCCATCTAATCAACCTCAATCTATTAAACTTTATCTTCGAGGCACTTGGCTCTGATACCAATTGTTAGGAATAGTCCCAAGAGATAACTGAGAGAGGGGGGGGTGAATCAGTTATCTACAAGTTTCAATTCTTTATCCAATTAAGTATACTTAAACATAAAGCATAAACACAATGAAAGAACACTTGAACACAACACCAATATTTTGGTTACGGGGAAACCCAAATAGGTAAAATCCCCAGTGGGAATTGACACCCACTAATATTTTGCACTAGTGTATTATGATCCTTGTTAGAAGATTTGTAACCATGTTAGGAGTTGCTTTACAATATATTTAGTAGAATAGACCTGGTCAAGGGTCAGACCCTATTAGGAGTCTTTAACAATAGTCCATGTTAGGGGAGAGGATGCACTGTCTGAGAGCACATTGATCAAATGGGTGAAGGCTACAACCTTCTGTTTAACAGATACACCCTATATATGGATCTTGGTGAACTGCACTTTGACCTACTATCTAGATTAGTTCCAATGTATAGCACAAATACTTTACTTGGTCACATAGACTTTCTTTTGATGGCTCAACACTTCACACACTCTACTCTGCTCTACTTAATTAACTATGAACCACACCCAAGAAATCACACATGACTGTCTATAAATATATTTCCTCTAAATGATATCATCTATTCATCCTATTAGAACTATCTTGAAATCATATTAGAGAAACCATAAAAAACTCCAATAATAATTCAGTCAACTCTACTAAGCACGCAACACATTCTGGGACTTGTCCAATAAGATAATTGTAGACACGCGCTACACACTGTTGGCTATACCAAAACAACTGGATCTTTCTCCTCAAGCTCAATTACTTCATGCACTCTTAACCAAACATCACTAACTCTTATCTAAGCTTAAATCCAAGGGTGCATACTGAAATGATAGGCGCAACTCCATAACCAATAAAATCTCTGTCGGCTCTTCTGAATAAACACAGGAAACTGTTACTGGCTAATAGCGACTACATAACTTTACTTCTACATATCATCAGACTCTGTTTCCATGAATGTAACATCACTAATATGTCTTCAACATATATCCAAGTGCATAAGGCTCCATGATAACTATTTAGACAACCATACACAGAATACTGCCTATTACTCTGTCAGGAACACTACTGACACAAGCTACTATATAACTGTATGTACTAATAGTTAACCTCTGTGCCCATGATATCATGTTGATATCATTTCCATGCTACATATACTGAAAGCTTACTGCATGAGGCTTCCACACATGCTACTTTCCATATGTTGTCATCAATGAAAAACTTATAGTCAGTATTGGCCTACTGGCAAATCTCGAACATAATATTCTTTTGTATTAGGGAATATTGTATTAGTAGAAAGCTAGAGAATATTCTATCTCAATATTCTATTAGTGGAATATTCCTTATTTTTCTCCTCTTTTTTTCTTTTAACCTACTTTTATAAAAATGGTCATAATTTTTGCATAGGAACTTGAAATTTCCAAACAAGATATGAATGGATATTTTGTTCTGATACAATATAAAGCTACTAGTAAGTTTTTTACATTTTTCTTGAATTCTTTTGTACCTATTGTATGATATCATATATTTAGTTATGTTCATCTAGGGTCATATATTGAAAATCAAAACTCCATTTTATGAAAACAAGTATGTCTTTGAAAGATGGTTTTGTCCTACCTAGATCTGCAATCTATTTTTCTAAAATTTACATTGCTACACCATAGATCTTAAGCTTATTTATTTTTTATCTTGTTAGTTCTTATCTTAAAAATATAGAAAAGGGTTAATTTTTCTTGTTTTATGAGGGTTCAATAATCATCTTTTATATTCACCCATTCTCCTATCCCTTTTCTAATTTAAAATAATTTGTATTGGTGGAATCTATTAAGAATATCATACCTTATAACTATCATATTTGAAAATCACAAGTGGCTAGGTTGGTTCAATCTAGGGGTTCATGGTCCTATCTATATAAGACCTCCAAATTTCAACATGATAAATTTGAGATCCTTGACCATGGTGACAAGAAAAATGAGATATTAGTTTGATTGGTCTAAATGTTTTAGAGAGTTTTCAATTCTATATTACTTATTGTGCTATTTGTATGGCTATGGGTCAAATTTTAGGACATCCTTGAGGGTATTAATTAATTTTTTGTAATTCATATTGAGTAAGATTTTAAATATTTGTTGGCTAATTCCTTCCCATCCATTTATGTCTTTCTTGAGAAATTCAAATCCATTAGATCACAGGGTCACCTAAATGACAAAAAAAATAAAAATTTCATTTATTAGATTACATAGAGTGGGAAAGACAACATAATTAAGTTAAAACCTCCTTTAATGTTCATTAGAGATATAGATAGTATAGATATTATTTTAATTACTAATTCTGATCATGTATAATTCAATATATGATATCTCTAATTTTTGTTCACATGAGCCTATGATTTCATTGATTGGTACTAATTCTCATTCATCTATAGTAGATCAAATATCTAAGTAGAGGTTTGGTCACTTGCAATTCTATGTGGTAAATATTCATCTATAATGGTAACTAATACTTATGTTGCTCCTTCTCCACCTCATGATTCTTCAAAGATAAATTTATTTAAGTATCTTTTTTATTCTCCTTTAGTTTCACTAGTGTAGGATGAACACTTGCTAAATATTATTGCAATACTCTATGCATGACACACTCTAAACATTGAAGAAATTATTGTGGATATTATTTTCCCCTTTGATAGAATATTTATAATTCCAACAATCCCATATTTAGTATATTCAAAGGTTTCTCATCATGTATCTTAATGCATTTTCTTTAGTTTATTTTGCATCTTTTGATATAGACATATGGACATTTCAATTGTCTTTCATTGTATACATCGTGAGATTATTATATCCATATCCTTTCATGTATTTGTATTTTCCTTACCATTGAATTTGTTTCTTCTTAAGGGGAGAAACTTGATTTTTTTCTCTTGCATTCACCAATGTTTATCAAGCCTACATCTTTAGCTCAGTAGATCTACTCTCTTATGGGGTAATATAGTGTCTCTTAGTTTCTCAACTATGGGGGATTCTTTAATGTATTTTGTGTGTGACTGTCACTTGGGGAGATGTATTGGATGCCTCATTATTGTCACATGTACTCATATTTCTATGTATTTTATCTCTTTTGGGGATGATTTGTCACCCACTACATTTGTCTTGTATTCTCCCCTTTGAGAGTTGTATTGCTTCGTACAGGGTTACATACTTAGGTCTTATTTTTTGGGCCACTTCATATTTACATATTTGCATTCATCCATCATTTTAAAGATATTCCCTAAGATAATATTACAGGGGGGTGTTGGACTAATTAATAAAACATTTGATTATCCCATTAATTATGTTTGATAATTACTTTATTCCCTTTTTCTAATTTCTTGAAGTATGATGTTTCTATTAAATTTTTAACATTAATTTAGGTTTAGGTTAGTAGTTTAGATTAATAAAATAATAAATTAGTTTGGGGATTTAAAAAAATATTGCATACCAATGTAAAATTATCCATTTGAATTAAATACCATATTGATTTAATCAACTCTTTTTTCATGCCCCACAAGGGAACTAGGGAAGAGAACAAAGATTCTCTTTAGAAAAGAAAACCTAAGTAGTGATTTATGAAATTTTTTTGATTTTTTTATAAAAAATAATTACATGAACAAAACTTAAACATAGTTTAACTTAGACTCCTCCCAAGGTTCCCTACTATTTTATGAACAATTCATTTAAGTCCATTAAGTATATTAACAGCAAGATTTACTTCTTAAAGTAAACTACATCATATCCTTTGAAGATTCTTTATAAGGAAATACAAAGTGTTTTTTCATCAATTTGAAATTTGAATCCATCTACATTCCTAAATATCATTTATGAGCAATATAACGTTTAAAATATTAATACCACATAATATATTCATCTAATAATTTGAACCATTACACATAGGACATCATCACATTTGATTCCCTAATTTTTCCTAATCAACAAATAATGAGAAAATAATCTATTTTACTTGAAATCTTATAAAATCCCATTTCTTTTCCAACATACATTATTTACATAAATTTCACATCATCCTTTTCCCTTTTTCCTAAATCTACCCATTCCATATACATCATTTTGAAATACATCAATGATTACATTACATTCATGTCCTCTTGGGAGGTAACAATAACTTCACATTTAATTGAATATCAAGAAAGATAAGTACAAAGTCTTCTTCTTCAAAATTAGAATATCAGAAAGCATGAATCCTTAAGCACTACATCCACAAAAGATACCTTGATAAAAATATTTACCACCCAACCCCATGGGTACCAAAAGGCCCACTCCCCCATGCTAGGAGATAAACACCAAGGTCCACAAAGAAGGGATATCTAGGCCATACCTAGGGTTGGGTAACCTTTCCCAAATAGAAAATGAAAAGAAGATCAAAGTATAAATATTTTCCCAAAGGTTCTAAGGCTTGGTAGAAACTCTAAGCAACAACCTAAGTGAGTTTCATTGCATAGCCCTCACCCCTTGGGTTGTCCTAGTACTAGCCACTCTGGGCCCTGGCCCCAAATAGGCACATGCGGAACCGAATACCTTTCGTACAGACAAGCACCATTCGATTGTACCTACACATAGGCACCTTCTCCCACTCCCATCCATAGCCTTGACTAGCACTAATGACATGGGTGAGGCATATATTAATCTTTTTAGTGTTTAAACCCATTCCCATAAGTTTTAATTGAATTATCACTTGTTAAATAACTCTTCAGTCAGTTATCTTGGTACTAGCCACTTAGGGCCACGACCCTACACTAAGAGCCACTCACTTAGTGTTCTTAAGTTTTCTACCCTTAACCCACACATCACAAGTACATCATACAAGAAATAAAACACCTCATAAACACTTAATACATGAATTAAAACCAATCATAACACATTTGAGAACTTACATCAATGAATAGAAAAGAATATGAGAGTTTAGGGATGTTTAGAAACATTAGGAATCTTTAGGGAGGCCTAGAATGGTCCTGGTCCTCCTAGACAATCCTAAACCCTAATCCTGCTTCCTACACACATCCTAACCCTATTAAAGCATCTAAATGCACCATATAACCTCCACCAAAAAAGTAATGAATATATATAAAGTTTACAAAAAATTCCATAGACCAAAACACAATGCTCCATGACACCTCTCGTGCCTGAAATTTAACTAAGTCTGATTTTTTTTGAAAAATCTAAAATCTGGAAGTTGCATCTTATCTCCTATGAAGTTGAAACCTATCTCAAACATCCTGAAATATACCTAATTTCTTTATACAAGTATAACTTAAAGTATAAGAAATTATACTTAAATCTTATACTTCTATAAATAATCTAAATGTTATACTATGTTATACTTGTATAAATATTAAATAATCTAAATGTTATACTATGTTATTCCTGCCTAACCCTAACCCGTGCACATTGTTTAATGACCAAAAAACTCATGCATATTGTTTTATGATAGAGAATTAAATACGTCATATATTTGTATAAGAAAACCTTAATAATACTAACTTGAACTCAAGATTAAATACAACTCTAGAATAATTAATAATGATAGAAAACCCTAATCTGAACATGGGAACAAAAAAATCGCAACTCGGGATTGAATCAATAATGACAGATAACTAAAAAATGATAGAAATTGTATAAACCAAAAATGGCTGATAGAATACAATATACAATAATCTATCATAAACATTAATGACAAAATAACTGGGAGAATACAATATAATAATATATCATAAACATTAATGGCATATTTGTATAAAATGGATGACATTTGTATAAATGTTTTGCAACTGATGGAGACACACAAAACATATAGAGAAGCATTCGAACAGAAAAACAAAAAAACAAAAAAAAAATGTTCATAATATAAAAGAGAATTATCTCTCAGGATGGATTCCAACATGGAGTTCTGCGGGATTCGGTTGATGAAGAAGGATCCAACCCTCTCAAATGCTTCCAGTACTCCTTCAAATCCTTCTAGGTGCAATCTCCAGCCTCTAGTAGAAGCAACCAATTGCCAACCTTAGAGAATAATGAATTATCTCCTCACTAATATAATTTGCCACAAATAAAAATGCTCAACCTTCCAATATTTCTTGTTGAATCCAAAATTCATATCCAACCCCCTCTCACACAGTAGATCTTTATGTATATAGATTGGAGGGAGTAGTTACAGAGGTATTCCAACTGATGCAACTATCCACGCATTCATAATATGGTTAAAAAATATGGTTTTCAAAACCATTCCCGTGAAGCGATAAACAAACTTTATTTAAGAAGATTTTAATTTATGACTCCTAAATTTAAGGATGACAAAATAGATAATAAATATTTTAGGAATACTTTTACTAACTCACTTATTATGGTAATTTACCAAAGACATTTCCCAAACAAAGACTTACCATAGTCTCATAATAATTTCCTTCACATAATTAATTTATTATATAATTATATATATTTATATATGTATTCATAGGCATATGTGTGCACCCATATGCTTATGGTACATATACCATAAGACACATTATTATTAATATTACATATATTTAAATATTATGAATATTATTATTATAAAACATATTATTTATTTATACTCTAATCCATATTCTTTACAAAATACAATAGATATATATATATATATATATATATATATATATATATATATATATATATATATATATATATATATATATATATATATATATATATATATATATATATATATATATTAGGTAGCTACTAACATAAGTTAGATTTTATCACTATTATTAAAACATTATTATAACCATAAATTCTTTATTATTATTGATATTAAAATCACATGATTTAGTCACATACTAACTCATTCCTAACAAGAGACACTAGTAACTACTAATAAAGATAAATTACTAAATCATACCCTCAAAGGAACAATAATTCACATAAATAATCTAGTAACAAAATTGAACATACCATGAAGACAATTAGAGCTATGTGCTAAAAATTTGTCACGTGTATATGAGTCATTAAATCCAATATTGCTCAAGAATGAGGTCTCAAATAATGACTCATAGCTCTCTATTCATGGAGTGCAAGGGTTTGTAATGGAGGCCCTCAGATTTAGACCTAGTTTGTGCCCATGCAAGTACACCACAAAATGAGAGATTCAAAGAGGAAAAGCAAGAATGCTAGTCTCCATGATCATCAAGTATGCATGCAAATGAAAATGGAAGCTATTCTAAATGATAACAATGCATAAAAGAAAACTAATCTAGGAAAGGAAATGCTTATGCAAGATTATTCTATGAAAGAAAATATGAATCTAAGCTAATTGCAAATGCAAGATTAAACTAAATGGATTGCCATGGAAGCATGAGAGAAGAAGATTAGAAAAGAGAAGTTGCAATTTTTGGAAATATAGATGGAGTAACTGAGAGGGGGGGGTGAATCAGTTACCACAAAAATATTACCACATATCCCTTAGATGTTTTATTAAATCATTTACTATTTTTATACTGAAAACTCAGTTATTGCAGTGAGTATTAATTATAATTGTTCTTAAGCATTCATCAGTGATTAACATACATGAATAAAGAAAATATCATGAACACAAGAGACACCAGATTTAACGTGGAAACCCAATATGGGAAAAACCACCAATGTAACTAGTTACTATTTTTCACTCTTCTGAAGTGAGCCCTATTAGGAGCTAACCCAGTTAAAGGTTACAAAACACACTGTTAGGTGTGACCTTGTTAGAGGATTTAATCACCCTATTAGGAGTGGCCTTGTAAGAGGTCTTGAAACAATTCAATAGAACTATCACCTTGTTAGAGGATTTACAAAATGGCTGTTAAACCAACTCGGTTAGGAGATTTTGAAATCACTGCTATAATGGTAAGAAAGTAACAATGAAGTGACCTGAATAATGATGCAACTAAATTGCTGATTACAGATCTTTGTTCTGCTTCACTAGATCCTTCCTAATCAAATATATCTCTGCTGCTCTTCAAGGATATCTAATCATCCTTCAAAATTCGCTCACACTTTCCTTCTTTTCACTTCCACACTTTTTAATTCACAACTTGACCTTCTATATATACCATTCAAATTGTCCATTTAGATTGTCAAGTCAGCACTAATAACATTACTAATCATTACAACAGTCGGCTAGAATAAACTAACTTTATTTCTCAAAATAACAAAATCCTTCACTGGGCCGACCTTGTTCGGTAAACACTAATCCGAAGAGATTTCCTTTGGTGATCGAGAGAACTTGGTAAGCACTGTGAATTTTGCAACATCCTTTGGAGACCGAGTGAACTCGATAAACACTAACTTTCCTTTGATAACCATGGAAGCTCGGTTAACACTATTTTCTACCATACTTTTCTTTGACGCCTGAAATATCTTGGTAGATACTAAAAACTGCCTGCAGACCGACTCAGCTCGGTAAATGCTGGGAACTGCTTTGTTGACTGACTGAGCTTGATAATTGATATGACATTTGTGTGACATCAAAGACAACACACCATTAATCCAACAATCTCCTTCAGACAATTGTATCCAACAATCTCCCTCTTTGGCATTGATGGCAACACAACATGTCATAGCACAATGAAATTTCATAGAAAACATAGAGTAAGGAACATATCCTTATCTTCATTCTAATTCTCATCTATGAGAACTCCCTCTGTTAGCAAACTTCTCTTTCTGACTGAAAACTCTCCAAGAAAACTCTCCCTCTTAGAAATCTTAAGAAATTTCTTGAAATATGACATAAAACTCTCCCTCTTTGACAACACATGCCAAAGACAACACATACCAGGTGAATAGCAATGTACCTTGAGTACTAATTCATATGCAATGATTCCTTGACTAAGCTGCATCAACTGACTGATCTTCAATATGCTCTGGTTGATGCATCACTAAAACTTCATTTAGTGAGCCTCGGATAGGGGAATGACCCCTAACTTACCTCTTAGATACAAGAATGCATCCTTAGGTTGTGGCTTGGTGAATATATCTACAATTTGTTCTTTTGTATGAATATATTCCAATCTGATTTCCTTGTCCTGCACCAATTCTCTAACAAAGTGATATTTTATAGCAATGTCCTTGGTTTTGGAATGCACTACTAGATTCTTTGAAATATTTATTGCACTTGTATTATCACAAAATATAACAACTGGTTCTTTGATCTCAATGTTCATGCCTTCCAATAACTATTTAAACCAAACAATATTAGAGCAGTTTACTGCTGCAGTAACATATTCTACTTCTGCTATGGATTGGGATGTGCAATTTTTCTTTTTACTAGTCCAAGATACCAACCTCTTGCTAAGAAAGAATGCTCCACCACTTGTACTCTTTCTATCATCAATATTTCCTACCCAATCAGCATCAGTAAACACTTTTAATTCCAGATTGCCCCCAAATTTATACCACAAGCCATAATCTTCAGTTCCTTTCAAGTATCTCAAGATTCTTTTGATTGCTATCATATGATTTTCTCTAGGTTTTGCTGAGAATCTTGCTACTATGCCAACTGCTAAGGCAATATTAGGCCTTGTATGAACTACATACTATAATTTTCCAATCATTGATCTATATAAGGTTTGATCTACTTTTTTTGAATCATCATCTTTTGTAAGCTTTAGTCCAGTACACATGGGGGTACCAACTGGTTTTGCATCTTTCATACCAAACTTCTTATGTATTTCCTTGATGTATTTAGAATGAGTAATTTAGATACCATTCTTTCTCTACTGAATTTGAAGACCAACAAAAAACTTTATCTGACCAAACATAGACATTTCAAATTCTTTGTTCATTTTCTCTAAAAATTCTTTTCACTAATCATCATTACCTGTAAACACAGTATCATCCACAAATATTTCTGCCAAAACAATTTTATTATCTGGTCCTTCTTTGATGTATAAACTACTATTATCATTAGCTCTTTTGAAACTAATCTGAATAAGATAGTTATGTAATCTTTCATACCATGCTCTAGGGGCTTGTTTCAGACCATACAATGCTTTGTGTAACTTGTAGACCATATCCTTTTTGTCTGGATCAACAAAACCTTCAGGTTGCTCAATTTAGACTTCTTCATCAAGAATACCATTGAGAAATGCAGATTTTACATCCATCTGATATACCTTAAATCCTTTATGTGTTGCATATGCAAGTAGAGTTCTTACACCTTCTAATCTTACAATAGGAGCAAAAGTCTCTCCATAATCTATACCTTCTTCTTGAGAATACCCTTTACACACTAATCTAGCTTTGTTTTTAGATACTTGACCATCTTCATTCAGCTTGTTTCTGAATACCCATTTCATTCCAATTACATTTTTTTCTTTAGGCCTAGGTACAAGATTCCATGTCTTTTTTTTCTCTATTTGTTCTATTTCTTCATTCATAGCCTCAATCCAACTTTCATTTTCCAATGCATTTTTAACATTTCTAGGTTCAAAATCAGCAAGTAAACATGTACCTTTCAGTTTACTTCTTGTCATAGTACCATCTGATTTGTTTCCAATAATCTGATCTGGTGTATGATGCTTCCTGACACACTTGGCCAATACAGGTTCCTGGCCTCTTGAATGAGTTATATTGTCATTTTCTTGAATTTCCTCTTCAGGTTCAATTTGCTCGGGCTTGGTAGATATTTGCTCGGTAGCTTCAAGCTGAGACTCAGTTTCTTATGACTCGGTTACTGTACTGGGCTCGGTAGATGCAGATTCCTTATTGACAGATGTGTCTGGCAATGTATCAAGTTCAATGTAAACAAATCTTTTGTAATCCTCTAGTTCCTTTTTGCTTTCTTCTTCAACCTTTTCTACAAACTCATCAACTTTCATATGTGCACTTTCTATGATTTTTTGAGTAGACAAATTCAGACATCTATATGCTTTACTTTTGCAAGAATATCCCAAAAATATTCCTTCATCACTTTTTACATCAAATTTTCCTTTTCTAGATTCTTTTAAGATGTAACATTTACTACCAAATACTTTTAGGTAACTTACATTGGGTTTATAGCCATACCATAACTCATAAGGAGTTTTGAATGTGTCTTTCCTCAGCTATACTCGGTTCAAGGTATGAGCTGCAGTGCTAATAGCTTCCTTCCAGTATTTCATAGCAATGTTATTTTCAATCATTAGAGTCCTTGCACAATCCATGATAGATTTGTTCCTTCTTTCAGCTATTCCATTCTACTCAGGAGTTCTTGGAGCTGATACCTATCTTTTGATTCCTCTTTCAATGTAGAAATTATTGAATTTATGGGAGATGAATTCACCACCTCTATCTGATCTTAAGCACTTCATTCTTTTCCCTGGTTCCTTTTCTACTCTTGCCAAATACCATTTAAATTTCTCAAATGCTTCTGATTTTTCTCTTAAATACATAATAGTCATCATTCTAGAGTAATCATCAACAAAGAGAATAAAGAATTTTTCTCCAGTATAGCTTTCAATTCCAATAGGTCCACATAAGTCAGTATGCACAATATCCAAAATATCTTCAGACTGATAGTTTTTACTTTTAAAGCTAGTCTTTCCCATTTTACCAATCTGACAATTCTTGCATAGACCAACATTAGGTTTCTTCAAAGTAGGAATACCTCTTACTTTCATGAATTTTCTTATTTTCACCATATTATCAAAATTTACATGACATAACCTTTTGTGCCATAACCAACTTTGTTCAATTTGAGCAATAAAACATGAGCATTCACCAAGATCAAGATAAAAAAGGTTACCTTTGGTTTGTTTGCTTGAACCAATCAGTTTTCCTTTATCATCCAGCAGTCTTTCTTTGCCATTCATGAATTCAACCTTGAATCCAATGTTGATTAGTTGTGCTACACTTAGAAGATTATGCTTTAGTCCTTCAACCCAATATGCATTATCACATATAAGTTCTTTGGTTAATTAAATTCATCCTCTTCCTTTTATACAACAAGGTTCATTGTTTCCAAACCTTACATTACCACCATCATAGTCTTCAAGGTGTTCAAACTTTGTTCTATCACCAGTCATATGATGTGAGCATCCACTTTCTATAATCCATGTATCATTTTTGCTTATATGAGAGATAAGTGCCATCTCATCTTCATCATCATCAGATTCATCTTTTATAGCAATGAAGATAATTTCTTTTTCACTATCATTAGAATCCTTAGCCAAAAAACATGTTTTCTTACCTTTATCCTTGAATGACTTGAAATTCTTCTTGCCATTGTACTTGTGACCTTTCTTCTCATCCTTGCTTTGCTTGTTTGGGCACCTAGCTACAATATGACCAATTTATTCACATGAAAAATAGATTAAAGGAGTTTTACCTTTGTATTTACCTCTGCCTCTAGTATATTTCTTTGCAAGTAATGCTTCAATAACTTCAAGATCACTATCTGAACTTTCCTCTGATTCTTCTTCACTTTCTGACTGGATTTTCTTGCCCATCTTAAGTGAAAGTTTGGCCTCAAATTTTGATTCAATATTTTTAGAAGTTGGAACATAGTTATCATAGTTATCTAATTCAAAAGTTGTCAATCTTCCAACTAAGGCATCCAAAGTTATATTGTGATTTTGTTCACATCTCTTTTTCTTGAATAGGAGATACTCTTATTGCATAGATAGGAAGCAATGTTCTAAGAACCTTACTTATAACAGTTTCATCATCAATTTTTCCTCCAGAAGCTCTGATTGCACTAACACTCACCTTGATCCTTTCATCATATTTTGCAATGTTTTCATCTTCTTTCATCTTCATCTGATCAAACTATCCTCTTAGGCTTTCTGCTTTGGCTCTCTTCAGCTTGTTCCACATTTCATAAGCAGTTGTGCAGTCTTTGATCTCATCAAATTCTTCATAGCTAAGAGCTGATGCAATGTCTATCATCATGGTGTTATGGTTCTTTTTCTTTGCAATGTCTTCAATAGTTAATGTGGCAATAGGAACTGTATATTCTTGATCAATATATTTGCATCCTGAATCACCAATGGAAGCCAAATGAAGTCTCATGAGACCTTGCCATGCTGAAAAGTTATCTCTATTAAGCCTTGGAATTTCTCTCTTGTAAGACATCCTGATCTTTAGCTTAGGTCCTTGAAACCCTTCCTACAAGAACCAAAAGCTCTGATACCAATTGTTGGAAATATAGATGGAGTAACTGAGAGGGGGGGGGGCGTGAATTAGTTACCACAAAAATATTACCAAAAATCCCTTAGATGTTTTATTAAATCATTTACTATTGTTATATTGAAAACTCAGTTATTGCAGTGAGTATTAATTATAACTGTTCTTAAGCATTCATCAGTGATTAACATACATGAATAAAGAAAATATCATGAACACAAGAGACACCAGATTTAATGTGGAAACCCAATATGGGAAAAACCACCAATGTAACTAGTTACTATTTTTCACTCTTCTGAAGTGAGCCCTATTAGGATCCAACCTAGTTAAAGGTTACAAAACACACTGTTAGGTGTGACCTTATTAGAGGATTTAATCACCATATTAGGAGTGGCCTTGTAAGAGGTCTTGAAACAATTCAATAGAACTATCACCTTGTTAGAGGATTTACAAAATGGTTGTTAAACCAACTCGGTTAGGAGATTTTGAAATCACTACTACAATGGTAAGAAAGTAACAATGAAGTGACCCGAATAATGATGCAACTGAATTGCTGATTATAGATCTTTGTTCTACTTCACTAGATCCTTCCTGATCAAATATATCTCTGCTGCTCTTCAAGGATATCTAATCATCCTTAAAAATTCGCTCACACTTTCCTTCTTTTCACTTGCACACTTTTTAATTCACAACTTGACCTTCTATATATACCATTCGGATTGTCCTTTTAGATTGTCAAGTTGGCACTAATAACATTACTAATCATTACAATAGTCAAGTGGAATAAAAAAACTTTATTTCACAAAATAACAAAATCCTTCACTGGGCCGACCTTGTTCGGTAAACACTAATCCAAAGAGATTTCCTTTGGTGACCAAGAGAACTCGGTAAGCACTGCAAATTCTACAACATCCTTTGGAGACCGAGTGAACTCGGTAAACACTAAATTTCCTTTGATAACCATGGAAGCTCGGTTAACACTATTTTCTGCCATACTTTTCTTTGACACTCGAAATATCTCGGTAGATACTAAAAACCGCCTGCAGACCGACTAAGCTCGGTAAATGCTGGGAACTACTTTGCTGACTGACTGAGCTTGATAATTGATATGACATTTGTGTGACATCAAAGACAATACACAATTAATCCAACAGCAATATCCAACCTCAAGTGCTCAAGAATCTTCTCCAAAGTTTCTCTCCAAACCTGCAGCATAACAATACAAAAATCTTCTATATCTAAAAGAGAAGGAGAAGGCTCCTTATAAAGGATTGTGGACAGTGAAGACTAAGAGGCAAAAAGAAATGAGCAATAGTGGAGATTAAATCTTGGTTGATCCATGTGCTCAAGATTCTTTAAGAGGCAAAAAGATGAAAAAGGCACACCACTTAAATGTATGTGCATTCAAAGTGGAGAGAAAAAGATATTTTTATTTATTTATTATTTATTTTATTTCCTTTTTCAATAGAAAGAGAGATTTAAGTGGGCATTTTATTAAAAGAGGAATTTTATTTTAATGAGATAATTTTATTTAATTAAAAGGAAATTTTTTCTTTTAATTAAATGAGGCTTATGATCAAACCTTAGGAAATATTGAAATATTTGAATTAATTATGATTTGATCAAGAAAATTCATTTGAATTGAAAATATTGCAAAGCATTGATTCAAGAAATTGATAAATTGATGAATGGTGGCCCAAAGTCTAAGTGACCATTTTAGGGTGCATACATTTTCCCCTCTTTGGGTAATGTGTGATCTTTATGGGAACACATGTAGTCAAAGAATGAAGTTGAAATGTGAGATCAATTTGGGATCACAAAACAACCCAGACATGTGATTAATGGACGGGAACACATAAGGACAAAGATAAGCTGATTAAAAATGACAAGGCCAACACCCCTGTAAATAGGTAATTGTCATGTCTCAAGAAAGGTTTGATTGATAGGTTTGATAAAGTTGAATCAAGGATTGGAGTTTAATAGGTATTTCCCCCTGATGATCGAAATCGAAATGAGATAGAGGAGAAACAAAAAATTGATAAATTTTATGAAATCAAACTAAAGATAAGTTTCTTGATGTAAGATGAAAGCTGTAAGGATCACAAAACCAAGGTAGATCATCAAGCATGACAGATTATGCCCCAAGGTTGAATTAGAAGAAAATAAGTGGGGTGAAAGAGAATGGAAGATAGAAGTTTGGAAGAGTTGGAAAGAAATGGAGAGAAGAAAGAGAATTTTCCTCAAGAAAAAGAATACCTCAAAATCAATCAACTGTTTAAGATAGAAAATTTTGATTCAGATCACGAAAGAAAATAAGGAAATGAAGATCAAAACATGATCACAGTTGATTAAAATTCCAAAAAGAAAGATGAAGGAAACCCTCTCAAACACATAATGCAGCCTAAAAATGCAAATTAACATGAAGTCAAACAATGCAAGCTACATGAAAATGCAAAGGTGTACTTGCAATAGAGAAATTGTAACATAGGATTTTTTATTCATCATTTGGTAGAGAATGTTAAGGAACTTATTTTCATCATTGGGCCATTATTAACAGACATCGAAAAATCACACAATCAACACTAGTCACATGCACAACTATGAAGATATGAATGTGATTTATATTGGATTGGAATGTGGAAAGATTCTAACATAAGCATCAAAGACATAAAGGTCAAGATGACTTTGATGTTAGCTTACCCAATTTAATGTAACAAAACCATGCTCACATCAAGGCATATATTCCAGGATGACCATAACAACAGTTGTACAAAAATAGTCAAGGATGATGCCTTGATTTGCCTAAGTGTTTCAAGGGAACAACAAGAGACACTCAAGAGGTTCAAGACCACACCCACAAGTAGAAAGCAAATAAAAACATGCCCCATGCCCCAACTCCTCTAGCTATGCATCCTGGAGAGACTTATTAGACAAGGACACTCAATGAAAATCAATAATAGTCACCACACAAAGAAAATATCATGACATAGCTCAAGCATTAAGTGTTGTGTTTAAAAATTTAAGTGTGTTAATTGATACTGAGTTCTGAGAATAAGGATTGAATGCTTGCAAGTAGGGAAGATCTCATGAAAAAACTGGGTAAGACCAAACTGATAAGTGTTGAAAAACACTCAACGTGAGGGGTTGCATTGAAAAACACAGTTGGGGTGGTGTTAAAAAACATCATTGGGGTGGTGTTGAAAAACACTATACACAAGGTGTCCTAAAGACTAACGCATTTGAGAGACAAAAGCTAACACAGTGATGGCCCCTAGACAAGGACTAAGACCAATTCCAAACCAAGGCAACAAGGACAAGGCATGATGGAGAAAGGCCAAGTGTTGAGGATGTGTGCTAAGAAAGAAGGGTTCAAAGGCCTCAAGTAGAGTCTGTTTCTAGGTTTTCAGCACTTGGATTTTATTACAATTTTTTTTTTTAGGACTTTTTATAATTTTTTTTTTTGTATTTTTTCTACCAAGGCACCTATTTCCAGGTTTTCACCAAGGCACTTTTTCTTCTTTTTTTTTGAATTTTTGAATTTTTTTAGTATTTTTGGAATATATAATTTTTTTGAGATACATCAAAGCGCCTTTTGCTAGGTTTTCACTAAGATGATCATTTTTTCAAGATATTTTTTAGATTTTTAGAATTATTGACAATATATCATTTTTTTGGATTTTTTCATGATCAATAAGTATGTACAAAGGATGCCCCTAGATAGAATAGGCATCATGGATAGAACTTCTTTAGGTGCAAGACATTCATAGGATCGGGGAACTGCTCTCCCTCTTCATTAGATAGTAAATAAGCACCTATTCCAAAAGTTGTTGTAATGACGTAAAGTCCAAGCCAATTAGGTTCAAATTTTCCCTTTTGATCTCTATGTTGTTGATTCTTAGGATTTTCACGTAGGGAAAGATCTCCCACTTGGAATACCCTAGGGTGAACCTTTTTGTTGAAGGCTTTGGACATACACTTTTGATAAACCCTCATATGTGTTAGCTTGTGGTGATTGATCAGCAAAGTACTATCCAGGAAAGTACTATACACTTTTCCTCCCGACCTCACTTAGGGTTAGGAATTTCATTATGTATGATTTTAGTACTTGTGGTAGAATTGAGCTATAAGGGATTGCGGATTGTAATCAGGTTGTAATCATTGGATAATAATAATGTTGGACTCATTGTTGGTGGATGTAGCCTAGGGATTGGATGAACGCCGTTAAATCTTTGTGTATTGTGTTCTCTTCTATGTGGTTTATTGTATTCTGATATTGGCTATATTTGCATGTAATTGTTATTTCTGCCTTTTTAATCCTAACAAGTGGTATCACAGCGAGATTGTTTTTTCAGTTATCCTCTGTAGGAAGATCTCACAGTTTAGTGAGAGTCTCATAGTTGAGTGGGAGCAATGGCAGACGAGGGTAGGCTGAATGTTGACAAGTTTAATGGGAAGAAATTTTAGTTAAGGAAAATAAAAATGGAGGACTATCTCTATCAAAAGGATCTATGGTGGCCATTGGAAGGAAAAGCCAATAAACCAGCAAGCATTTCTGATGAGGACAGGGTAATTCTTGATAGAAAGGCTCTTGGTAGTATTCAATTATGCCTAGCACAATTGGTGGCATTCAATATTACACAAGAAATGACAACTGAAGATTTGATGAAAACCCTAGCGAAGTTGTATGAAAATCCCTCTGCCTCAAATAAGGTGTTTCTCATGAAGCGTTTGTTTAATATGAAAATGGTGGAGGGTGGGTCATTTGCTAATCACTTAAATGATTTTAATACAGTTACCAGTCAATTAACTTCTATCAATATTATGTTTGATGAAGAAGTTAGGGCTCTCTTGATTTTGTGTTCTTTTCCTGAAAGCTGGAATGGCTTAGTAATGGTTATTAGTAATTATGTTTCTGGTTCTAATACCCTAAAATATGATGATGTTATTGGTGTTATTCTGAGTGAGGAAATTTCTAGGAAAAGATCAGGTGGATCCACATCAGTTAGTGTCTTAAATGCACAAAGAAGAGGTAGAACTAATGAGAGAGGAAACAACTCTGAAAATCATGGGAAATCAAGAGGAAAATCAAAGGGAAAGCAGTCTGAATCCAAAAGGCCAAATGATTGCTGGTACTGTGGAAAACCAGGTCATAAGAAGAAAGATTGTTGGTCGTAGAAGAATAAAGAAGGAGACAAACAAAAAGGTAACAAGGAGGTAAATGTGGTAATTAATAAATCTGAAGAGGATTCTTTGATTCTTTCTTTAGAAATTATTGATGATTCATGGATTTTAGATTTTGGGGCTTCATTTCATGCTACACCCCATAGAGGTTACTTTCTTGATTATGTCCATAGGGATTTTGGGCTAGTTTATTTGGGAGATAATGAACCTTGTTAGATAGTTGGAAAGGGAAAAATTAAGATTAAGTTGCATAATGGGAATCATTAGCTACCACAAGAGATAAGACATGTTCCAAGGCTAAGTAGGAATTTAATTTTAGCAGGGCAATTGGGTGATGAAGGTTGCACAGTTACTTTTAATGATAGAAATTGGAAGGTTTCAAAAGGTTCCTTAGTAGTAGAAAAAGGTGTGAAAGTAGGAACCTTATATATTTGTACAAGTCATACTATTCCTTCTACTTTAATTATTTCAGAAGATAATGAATGTTCAAGAACAGTGGCTGCAATTAAGTAGGAAGAACATCAAACCATTGCTATAGATTTTGACACAACACTATGGCACAACAGACTTGGGCACATGAGTGAAAAAGGTATGAAATTACTTCATTCAAAGAAATTTTTACCTGGTTTGAAATGTGTCAATATGGATTTTTGTGGGAGTTGTGTGTATGGAAAACAAAAGAGAGTTAGTTTTGTGAAGAGTGGGAAGGAAAAGAAAAATGAGAGATTAGAGCTTGTGCATATAGATGTATGGGGACTAGCTCAGGTATCTTCCCTTGGTGGTTCTCTATATTATGTTACATTTATAGATGATGCAAAAAGAAAAGTATGGATTTATTGCCTTAGATAGAAATCTGATAAACTTTTCAGAAATGGAAATGCTTGGTTGAGAATGAAATTGGTAAAAGGTTAAAATGTCTCAGATCTGATAATGGTGGTGAGTATTGCAGCATAGAATTTGAAGATTATTGTTCCTCTAATGGTATTCATAGGCATAAAACTATACCAAGGACTCCATAAGAAAATGGAGTGGTTGAACGCATGAACATGACAATAATGGAGCATGCAAGGAGTATGAGGTTGCATGCTAGGTTGCCGAGAAACATGCGGGCAAAGGTTGTGAACATTGTTGTTTATTTAATCAATAGAGGCCCCTCTACTCCTTTGGACTGTGGTATTCTAGAGGAAGCATGGAGTGGTAATAAGGTGAGTTATTCTTTTCTCAAAACCTTTGATTGTGAAGCTTTTGCACATATAGATTCTGAAAATAGAACCAAGCTAGAAGCTAAGTCAAAGAAATGTGTATTTGTTGGATATGGCATTGATGAATTTGGTTATAGGCTTTGGGATTTTGAAAATCATAAAATTGTAAGAAGTAGGGATGTCATATTCAATGAAAAATTATTGTACAAAGGTCTATTGTAGTAGCATGAGAAGAAAGAAAATGACTATGTAGTACTGGATGATACTCCAAAAGGTGATGTACCAGTAGTTCCTTATGCTCCACAACAATAGCAACAACAAATACCACACACCCCAATGAATTTTAGACAGTCAACAAGGCTAAGTAGACCTCCAGAAATATTTTCTCCATCTTTGTATTCTATTTTGTTAACAGATGCTGGTGAGCCTGAATGTTATAATGAAGCTATGTAGGTGGATATAAAGATTCACTGGGAGTCTGCAATGACAGAGGAAATGGACTCCTTGCTGAAAAATCACACTTAGGATTTATGCAAGTTACCTATAGGTAAAAGTGCTTTACAAAATAAATGAATTTACATGCTGAAAGAAGAGGATGGAGGCAAGAAAAGATTTAAAGCTAGGTTAGTTGTAAAAGGATTTGCATAGAAAAAGGGTATTGATTTTGATGAGATATTTTCTCTAGTTGTTAAAATGACTTCTATCCGTACTGTTTTAAGTATTGTGGCTACTAAATATTTTCATTTAGAGAAGCTTGACATTAAAATAGCTTTTCTTCATGGTGATTTAGATGAAGAAATATATATGGTCCAGCCATAAGGATTTGAGGTCCAAGGTAAGGAGAATCTGGTGTGCAGATTGCAGAAAAGTTTATATGGCTTGAAGTAAGCACCTCAGCAATGGTATCTTAAATTTGACACTTTTATGAATGAGCATGGATACAGTAGGTGTCATTCTAACCATTGTGTTTATTTTATAAGGTTCGATGCTGATAGCTACATTATTTTATGTTTATATGTTGATGATATGCTTGTAGCTGGGTCTAACATGGATCACATTAAGGGGTTGAAACAACAGTTAGCACATTCATTTGCTATGAAGGATTTGGGGGAAACAAAACAAATCCTTGGTATGAAAATTTGTAGAGATAGGAAAAATAGGAAGTTGTCTCTATCTAAGGTTGATTATATTGAGAAGGTGTTGCAATGTTTCTCTATGGAGAATGCCAAAGCTATCAGCACACCTTTGCCTGGTCATTTGAAATTGACTAAGGAGATGTGTCCTAAGACATCAGAAGAAGAGGCAAAAACATCTAAGGTACCTTATGCTTCATCTATATGGAGCTTAATGTATACTATGGTATGTACTAGGATAGATATTGCACACACAGTAGGAGTCGTTAGCCAATATATGAGTAACCCTAGTAGTGAGCATTGGAATGTAGTAAAATGGATTCTCAGATATTTGAGAGGTACATCCAGTAAGTGTTTACACTTTGGGGGTTCTACTACTACTGTACAAGGCTATGTTGACTCAGATTTGGTAGGAGATATAGATAGCAGGTGGAGTACTATAGGTTATGTATTTACTATTGGTGGGAGAATAGTGAGTTGGATTTCTTCACTACAAAATGTGGTTTCTTTATCCACTATAGAGGCAGAGTATGTTGCTACTACAGAGGCAGCCAAGGAGATGATATACCTTTAATTCTTCATGGAAGAATTGGGATATCCACAAAAGGATAATTTTTTGCATACAAATAGTCAAAGTACCATTCATCTTGCAAAAAAATTTTCTTTGCACTCAAAGATAAAACACATACAGCTATAGTACCATTTCATTCGGTCAGTTTTAGATGATGGGAAGTTACATCTAGAAAAGATTCATACAGATGATAATCCAGTAGACATGTTTACAAAGGTAGTAACAAGGGAGAGGTTTGTTTAGCTTTAGTTGGTATTGTAGATTGAACAGAATAAAACAACAATTGAGTCTAGGGTGGTTCGATCTAGTGGGAGCTTCATATGGTAGCGGTATTTCTATAGGATCAGTCTCCAAGTGGGAGGTTTTTTAGTGTGCATACTAATCAGTCACCAAGTGGGAGATTGTTAGCTTGTAGTGACTGATCAAGAAATTACTATCTAGGAAAGTATTGTACACTTTTCCTCATGACCTCACCAGAATTCTAGTCACCATGATCATCAAGTATGCATGCAAATGGAAATGGAAGCTATTCTAAATGATAACAATGCATAAAAGAAAACTAATCTAGGAAAGGAAATTCTTATGCAAGATTATTCTATGAAAGGAAATATGAATCTAAGCTAATATGAAAATGAAAGATTAATCTAAATGGATTGCCATAGAAGCATGAGAGAAGAAGACCATAAAAGAGAAGTTGCAATATCCAAGCTCAAGTCCTCAAGAATTTTCTCCAAAGTTTCTCTCCAAACCTGCAACATAACAATACAAAAATCTTTTATATCTAAAAGAGAAGGAGAAGGCTCCTTATAAAGGATTGCAGACGGTCAAGATTAAGAGGTAAAAAGAAATGAGCAATGGTGGAGACTAAATCTTGGTTGATCCATGTGCTCAAGATTCTTTAAGAGGCAAAAAGATGAAAAAGGCCCACCACTTAAAAGTATGTGCATTCAAAGTGGAGAGAAAAAGGGATTTTTATTTATTTATTATTTATTTTATTTCCTTTTTCAAAACAAAGAGAGATTTAAGTGGGGATTTTATTGAAAGAGAAATTTTATTTTAATGAGATAATTTTATTTAATTAAAAGGGAATTTTTTCTTTTAATTAAATGAGGCTTAGGATAAAATGATCAAACCTTAGGAAATATTGAAATATTTGAATTAATTCTGATTTGATCAAGAAAAATGAATTGAATTGAAAATATTGCAAAGAATTGATTCAAGAAATTGATAAATTGATGAATGGGGCCCCAAAGTATAGGTGACCATTTTAGGGTGCATACAAGAGCTACCATACTCAAAACCTCATTCTCAACAAATGTAAAAGATAAGAAACTAGCTACAAGATCCACAAAACCAATAAACTGAGAGAACAAAAAATACATCCACACAAGGGACTGACTCAGAAAATCCCCACCTAAGGATAAAAGGATCAGAGGTAGAGTTCCTTCCCATGGAACTTGTTGATATCTCCATAACAACAACAATGATTGAAGATTTTGAGGGATCACTCAGACCTATGAAGCCAGGTGGAGATGATACCCGGTACCTACAATCCTGCATCACCAAGAAGAGATACATATATACATATGGATATACATACAAATTAGATATATGCAAATAGATGACCAAGATCGATACATCGTGTGGACCTCAACTAAGTGAGTAACTATGACTTCATCCTAAGTCATGAAAACACATCAGACACATATACATGAAACATAAAACATCATGATAATAGTTAGATTCAAATCCTTGGGTTAGCCGCATAAAACATATAAAGATAGATGGTTTTCTCATTTCATAAACATATAAATGATAACCGTAAATGAGCATATCAATCATCTGATAATCATATCATCATCCAGAAAACATAAATGTAAATGTATAGCTCTAACTATCATAATAGAATGTCCAAATTAGAAATTTCAAGTATCACCATAGGAGAGGGTATTGCATCTTTCATCTCTACATTTTGATTTGGCATTAGAGTACCCATCAAATTTTGTGTCGATGGAATGTAGTGGATTTCTATGATGAATAGTTTTTCTTTGATTTCCATATGTAAGTAAATAGTTAAAGAAGGTGAAAGATTTTGTTTGGATCTAGAGTGGTCATTCATGTCAAATGTTTTTGAATAAGGAAAAGATGGGTCATTTAGGGGCCTCAACCCCTTTACAACTAGATTTTGAATTGATCTAGAACCAAAAACAAAAACATTGAAAAAAGAAGAAAATGAATCACCAAACAACCATGGGATTATAAGGATCCCTAAACATAAACACATGTTTTACAAATAGGCTCCCACAACCTGAAATGAAATCTACGAGAAAAACAACCAAAAACCATTCTTAAACTAGGAGAAGAACTAGGAAAAACTCCACCCAAAACTCCCCCAACCAAGAACCATCAAGATTTACATTTAACACTACCTTGTGGGAACAAAGTGTCATGACAAAAGATAGAATAAAAATTAATGTAAATTTTTTTATGGGCATCCTTCAAATTTTATTATCAATCATAATAAGAGTGAATTAGGCACCTACACTAATAGAGGCATTTCAAGATGGGGATCAAATTTTGACAAAATTTCTAAGTTTTGCAAAGCTAATTAGATATTAAATCCCATGAACTATTGTAGGTCACCCTAGGATGGATTGAAGGCTATGTAGAGGAATATTAGAAGGTGTAAAGTATAACACCTATCTATCTATGGTAAGAAATCAAATTAGATTTGTTCTATGATATGTACACTACCTACTCTATTAGTCATTCTCAAAAATAATAGGAATAAGTCTATATATGTCTTCTTTGGTTGCAGTTTAATCTAGTTGTATTGATCTTTCTTGTTTGTGCATTAATAATCAATACATATGTGTGTATGTTCCTTATTTTAATTCTTTTCTTAAGCATCAAAAGAAAATGGTGGATGTACTCATTTCTATTTTGTTTATTTATGATCCAAAGGTAATGTAAATGGAATGTTGATGAAATTGGGAGGCAACTAATTTTTTTGTTTAGTGTGATTGGAAGAAACACATAATATCTAATTTTGTTTGATGATTTTAATAGGAATTTAAATTATCTTATAGAGTGCATTATTAATTCATTTGATGCATAAGGAATCTAAAATATTATTTCTTTTAATGGATTCATGTAAGGTCTATCTATACCTAAGATACATACTAGTTCAAGTTTATGTTCATTAGAGGACATATTATTTTTCTTCTCTTTTGGTTAAAATTTATTATCATTCCGTAATTGCAGGATATTGGAAAATATTTGTATCAACACTCTTATAATTCTACAAAATATATTTTTCTAATATGTACATTACAATTTTTAATAAGTTCCAAAGGAGTCTATTTTAAAATAAGGGGTTTGTATAATGAGTTGATCATGTAAGGAGGCCCAAAACCATTAATTGTAGTGACCATTTTTTAAATAAGTGTAGTAATCAAAATATATTATTTTATTTTATTTTATCTGAAAGTGAAGTAGAGTTGTGTGTGAAAAGCATGAATTAATTTGAGAAAATAACACATTAGATACATATAGTGATTTTGAATTACTTTTGGATTTTTAATTTTTTAAGGAGAAATATTAAATTTCTAAGGATAAATATAAAGTACATTTAATACATATAGATTACATTTTCCTCATAAATATGATTATATATTCTCATATCTATGCTCTCAAAATTGTCAAAATATCCCTAAAGTAAACATAACAAACTTTTGATTTTGGAGAACTTGATGTTCATAGAATGTAAACCAAGATCCATTCAATGGTGGGAGGAAGTCGAACCTATCATCACTAGTACATTTGACCTAGTTTTTCTATCAAAATTTTTGACCATGAAATAAAAAGGTTTTGGTTGGTTAGATTATAGAAGGAAAACTTTTATTGTTTTTAATCTGTGCCCGTGTTAGCTGAAAGTTTCACCAATAACATGTACACTGAAATTTCAATGAACACGGGCATAACTTAAAAAAAAAAATTTCATTTCTCATTTCATTATTACCAAAACAAATGTTTTCAAGGGTTATAGCATGTGAAACCTCATCGGACAGGGCATATTCAACACTGCGTATAGGGCTTGCAGTTTTTATCTGGACTTGGGCCTTTGATCTTTGATCTTGGTTTTGGAAACTTGGATTTTGCTCTCCTTATCAAATGAAAGCTCATTAAGGTAGGTATTGTGTCATTATTGTTAGTAAACAAATTTATCATTGATTTTATCTTTCTCAAGACTATTACTTTATCTCCCTTTCAAGACAAACATTCACTAACAATTGGGTAAGTGTTTATTGCAGATCACTTCCCTCTGAATTTTAATTTAGGTACAACTCCCTAAAAAATTTTTCAATGAATTTCATTTATCATATTTCTCAATTTAGCTTTTAACCTAAAAGCTTAGAAAGGTATCTATATTGGTCTTAGACGATTAGCCCTCAAAACAATCTTTCTGAAAAGAAAACAAGATATGCAAAAGAAGAAAATCATAGTTTTCTACCTCCCATACTATTTTAGAGAATCATAGAATAAAGAATAAATCAAAGGAAACAAAATTAAGCTGAGATCATTGATGTCATCAAGATACTGATAGAATATTTTAAAGAAATAGGGAATGGATTAAAACATCACCACAGAATATGCATCCACTCATTCCAAATTACATAGATTTGAAATATAATGAGATTGATATATTAACTATTTTGGCAGCACAGGCAAAAAGAAATAAAAATATGCCAGAGTTCTTCTATAGAAAACTTGATATATAAAATTAATTTTCTACTAAAAGAAACTTCAAAAAATGAAAAATTACTTGTTCTTTTTCCAAAATTTTCTTACCCTTTCTCAAACACAACTAAACTACTTATAGTTTTTGCAAAGCCATGAGGTCTCCCAAAAAACCTGACCTCTCGGTTAAAATAGTTTAAGAAGTAACCAAAGAAAAAAGGACACACGTCCTTAAGAGTTTTCAGATAGTTTGAAAAATAAGTAAAATTCAAGATCTGCTTCCTTGTCAGCAGCACACTCCTCATCTCCAGCAAGATTCTCTCCTTCAGTTGTGGCAACTTGGGTCGCCTCCCATTGCTTGTGCACCTGAATAAGCTCTTTTCTGAGCTATAAATGAGAGAGCTTGATGTTCACTATCCTAGTCATTGTCACCTCCTTACTCCACTTTAAATTATTGATCTTATCAATTATTACAGGAAGCTGATCGACACAAAGATATACCATAGATTCAATTTTGGCTACCTGTGTGAAATCAGAAGCTTTAGGGTTAGAGTTTTCCTTCATTTTCTTCATGGTAGTCTCAAACACCCCAAGGGATTCCTTTAGATATTGCTCTCCATGACTGATAGTGTATGTATGAGAAAAATTAATCACTTTAAGATCATTTATCACTATTTTCTATAGCTTCTTGATTTCATTCTCACTATCTTTATTTTCAGAGATGGTGCTTTTGATAGTGTTGTGATGCCAACTGACATTCTTCATGAGAATGAAAAAGGTATCTTCATCAAGTTCTCTCACTAATTTCTCTATGCAGAATTTCATGAACCCATACTTTTTAATTTATAAAAATTTGGACATGGCTGCAAACCATTTTTCTTCCTCTCTATCCCACACCTACCTCTGTGTTTGTAATTCACCTATTAAGGCTTTTGTATCTAGGAGAACATCTTGATCATCTTTGATATATCTAAGACCAATTTTAATGACTTCATTTATCCACTCATCTAATAAAGAGACTAGGGCTTGACCTCGTTGTACCTGGCTCAAGAAGTTTTTTTGCTCAGGAGAATTTGGGTCAAAGATTTGGGGAGACTGAACCAAAGGAGTGGCATCTAAACTACATAAGGTGTTGATAAACTGTGAAAATCTCAAAATTATCTTCTTTAACTCTTTTTTCTCCTTAACATCCTTCCATGATGAGTACAACATCTTCTATGCTATTTCCTTGAATAAGTGGTTCTTGCCCCCTCGATCCATTATAGGACATCAAAATCTTTTCCCCTGGTTTATTGTTCCCCCTCCTTTGGCCTATAAGTTGCCACTTTTGTAGTCTACTTTCCTATTTTCACATCTATGAACATTCGGGTCATGCTTTTTACCTTCTTGGCCTTTAGATTTTTCTAAACATACTTGCTAACTATATCTTTAACAGGAATAGAGACAGAAACCAAGCTACATTTTTTACTCATGGAAGAGACTAACCATTTTGGCATGACCTTAGAACTAGTGGATTTCACAGGAGTCTTTACTAGTTTACTAATTACCTTTAGCATTGCATGATCTAAATCAAAAATATATTTATCTGTGCCCTACAATACTGGGTTACACTTTTTTAGACATGCTGATTTTTGCTGAAATCACACATTTTTAATAAAATATGATTATTTAAGCTTTGAGAGGTTCCATTTGAAGGAATTAATTATAAATGGTTAGCTCAAAGCCTCTTAGATAAAAAAAACATTGATATAATCTCTATACTCCTCATTCATACCTACAATGGAGTCTCCTTCGCAGCTATTAAAATGTTGACAAAAAATCACTTTGACTTTATCTTTTGTGAGATCAAATGAATCAATTTGAGAAACCTATCTATTTAGGATGGTACTAGTGAGAAAAATCTTTCCAATTATTACATTGTTAATATATATTAAGTTTATTATGACTTTGTATTTTTAGTTTTACTAAACATAGATATTTCATCGTATGTGTACCTCTATGTTTGACGCTTATGGAAAAATAGTAAATTAGAGAATAAAAATTATAAAAAATATCCATGCCCTAGATATTTAAGTTCTCTTTCCATAAAAAAAATAAAAATTAAATTGGACAAATACACAAGTTATAAGCTATGTAGTCAAGATATGTCAAAATTATGATTTAGTCAAATTCAAACGTTAATAAAATATGAAATAATAATGATAATGTCATCAAAAAAATTGCATGCCCTCCGTATGGATGTTACAAAACTAATTTACAAAGAATCACATTGATATCTATTCTAGAAAAAAAGGTTATGCTCTATAAAAATAATGTAACTATTTGAAAATGACATTTTCAGCAACATACCAGTTTTCGTGGGAGAAAGAAAAAACAATTCAAATCAAATAAAAAATAAAAATAAAAACTATATTTAGAATCTAGACAGAAAATCCTAAAAGAATATAATTTACTTCATCTTCTTATTTCAAATGGTTTAACAAGAATATGCATCTGAATCTGATTTTTTTTTTCAAAATGTAGAGTTCAGTGTCCATTTAGGCAAAAAAGTGTAATCCACTATTGTGGGTTGACCCATCACAGACCTGTTCATTTTTGGATATGTGGAAACTTATATCTTCTATCTTGTCTTAATCCAAATTAATTGTTATAAAATTCTCCTGAGCCATGTCTTTCTTAATCTTCGACCTAGACTTAGACCATGTAATTCTTTGCGAAGGAGAAACTAGTGGGGATAAGCTATAGCTTTCTTTCTAGTGTTCCTGACTTGTCATTTCTCAGTAGACCCTACATTTTCAATTTGTGTAGTTTAATTAGAAACAAAAATAGGAGAATGTAAAGAAGAACATCTAACTTCTACTTTTTCTATTTTAGATTCTCTTTGCTTTGTTCTTTCTTGAAACCATTCATTAGTTAGTTGAATCACACATAAAGTCCTCTTCTCAATATTGTCCTCTTCTTTCTTGGACCAATCAATAACAAGATCACTTTTTTCAATTGACTTCTTCAAGCTAGGTTCAATCAAATCAGAGCCATCATCAGTTATCCCTTCTACATTGATCTGAAGTCTCATTGATTGAATTTGTGATACACACAATTTTCTATGTGCCCTTTCTTCTACCTGTGATTCATTACAGTAGTCCTCCAAGAAATCATCCAAGTGAGGTATAGGAAACATGTGAGACCTAAGTCCTAAACTTCCATGGGCATAGATTTTATTACCAAATCCCACTCTTTCAGTATAATATTTGAAGTCAAAATGAGGAATGTCACTTCCAATACTGATAGAATCTTCCATAGTTTTGCATGAGAATTTTCCTAGTGATATGGGGAAATCCTTTTCCCACTCTTCTTTAGGGAGAATTCTTTTCAAGACTATGGTGATTTATTTGCAAATCTCAACTAGGATGAAAAAATCAAATGCATACCAAGGAAACCTCATTGGTGGATCTTCAAAACCCCAATCTTGATGTAGGTAAATCTAGGAAAATGAATGTAATAGCTTCCATGCTTGGTTACTAGCTCCTATGCTTCTAAACTAATTCTCTTGTCAGAGATACTAGCTAGCTCAAAACATAGTTTATCCATGAATGTGTGATGTACCGTTCTATAATTTTCAACAACATTATCCTTTTGTAGAATTGGGTAATATACATAGACACACATGTCTGCAACCCAGGGTTTTTGCAGCATTCCATGCCATTGTTTTCTACATGCTAAGAAATACATGAGATAGGAGGACATGAAGAAACCACTACTAGTCAATTTAGATGTGCTGAGATGTTCTCTAAGGGAACTGGCAATTAGTTCAGCCCAATCTAGGAGTTGCATTCCTTCTAGGATGATTTGAACATAAAAATACATCCAATCAAAGAAAAGATAGGCTACTTGAGACCCCCTTACTCTATGCAGCATTACCATTAAATCACTGATATAGGGGCAGACATGGGTTCTATTAAATTTCTATGGAAAATGTGAATCCCCTCTTTGTGGGTTCAGCAACCAACTTTTAGCTATAGAAGTGTGATTAACATCTCTATTTTCATTGAACTTAACAATGGACTATGCGAGAGAAAAAGAAAAGAAGGTCTTTTCTGGGAGTTGCAATGCTTGAGTCACCATTTCCCTATGAACAGGCATAAGGACACTACCATCTTTCTTCTTAATTGACTATGTTTGTGCATCATAATTTTGTATGCATTCAAGGATTAATTCAGGGCAAATAACAGTGAGAGGAAATTGCACTGCCAAACATAACCCACTGTGCAGAATCTCTAGAGCTGGAGTACCCTCTAAAGAATTTAGAAGATAGGAAGGTAGTTTTTCAACATTATAATCTTCTAGGTCTATATTTGACACTATAGGGCCATCACATACTAAACTTGAAGTGCTCCCAAATAGATGAAAATTTGACCTCATGACTATAGAAATTTAATTTTCTGTTCACCTTGTAGACTACTGAATTTGAAAATATCATGAGGGTAATGGCCAAACTCACCATATTTCTGCAGAAGATTTTGATCACGGGAGCTCCCAATTTCTTACCTCCATGGACCAGCTTCTTGATAATAGAACACTTAAGATTTTGAATAAAGGACTTAACTTAAGATTTTGAATAAAGGACTGGACTTAAATATAATCGAGCGAGCATTAGAATTTATTACAAATATTTCATGGAAAGAGTGGCAAAGATTTGATTTGACATGTTACGCACATAATCCATAATTACCAATTAAGAAAATCTCAAGATCAGTAAAAATAATGATTATTCTATCCTCTCAGGCATGCTTAAAAATTGCTTGTCATAATTAGCATTAAATGCTTTCTCTTCTATGGGTCCCACTACTTAACTATCACCAGATTCACTTCTCTTTCATATTCCTCCCAAATTCTTCAGAACAAGAAAGAAAAAAGTTCATTGTTGTTCAACACTATTCATGTGTTCAAGCTAGTTCAAGGTTTGTGAACTTCTAAATTAGCCCAACTGATGATTTGAATGCCAAGGTATATCACGAATGAATGACTGATGCACTTCAATCTTCTTAAGTCTTAGCGGCTGGTAGATTTCCTTACTTGCCTATCATCCTGTCATGTCTTCACAAATGATGAAATTAATATGAACATCCTTGGATGTGTTTGAACACCATTCAAGGCTATTCCAAGGTGTTCAAGCATGTTCAAGAAAAATAAGGCTTACAAAATTTCATGCAACTCAAAACCAAAACATGACCTCAAAATGCTGACCAGACTTAACACACACAGAGCGAGGGAAAGACTGATCAAAGGACAAGGTTTTTTTCAACGTGAAGCCATAACAAAAGAATAGAAAGGATAGGATCAAACTGAGACTAACAATTATCTCCTCTACATTTTGATAGAATACATTGCATTTGATCACTTGATTGAATACAGACATGTATTTTAAGGGCACATCTTACTGTGATCATTACTCCATGCTTTGTTGTGTCCATGGCATTGAGTTCATTTCTTTGGATGATTTGATTATGGCATTTACATCTAGATTATAATTATTTTATTATGAGCTAGGGCATCATTTAATGTTTATTTTTTGTTACTACAACCCCTGAGCCTAATCTGCATCTTTTATTTTATCCCACTTGCTGTGTTAGTGAACTAGGACATCATGTCAATGTGTGTTCATTGGATTCTCTGGTTATATTGCTTACTTCTTTTAGAACCCATTTTCAAAAAATCCATTTTGTGTATATCCTATAATCATTGCATTCCATGAGATGGAATCTCTTTCAGACATTATGTCAAATAGTTCACATGCCTTATCTATGCTTCCTCATTTTGCATACATGTCTATTAGAGAATTTACAACTATTGTATCTGACAAAAATCCCCATTCTATTATACTTTGATGGATGTCCATACCCTGTTCCAAAGCTCCCATTTATAGATTGAACACTTTGTCTAGAGATATGAAAATAGACAACAATCTCTAAAGTCTCACAGGAAATAATTAACACTGAAACTATTACAAGATGTGTCGATCAAGCACAGATTGAAAAACACTATATTACTATAGCTTATGTAGAATAGAGAGAAACTCACAAAAGACCAATTGAACAATACTAATGCAACAACACATCTATTGTTGAGAGATTTTTTCTATATTTCTATTGTAGCATCTATCGATTAGACTTCCTAGAATGGAAGTCTCCACGAGGAGCACAGAGTGTCACTAGCTCACGTGGTATATACTCCATTTGAATCAAATGGTCTTCACAAAGGATTGCAAGGGGAAGCCATTAAAAACATGAATGACACTCTCCATTTCAATAATGGTAGTTAAAACATAACCCATCCATATATCAAAATGTGAAATGACAATCATCAAGGCTATAGATAAGACACGTCAATCATAACTTGAGCCATTGCAAACATTAGGAAGACACGATGCCATGTCATCACAAACCCAATATGAGGAGGGAATATCAAGAAACTCTTGTAATGACAAGGAGAAGAATAACTGATGGCATATAGATGTAAATATATAAATAATAAAATAGCTCGATGTCAGGTAATGAGACCATGTGAATAAAAGACTCTAGATGAGCATGTTGAATAATAACACTTGCACATTAATTCTGAGCGGTGACGGCTATGAGTGGTTGATGTTACATATATGAAGGCTCTCTCTCTTGCAACTACTCTTTACACATCATTAACAAATACCACATGTCTTTGACACATTTTGTCAAAGAGTTCACGTGCCTTGTCTATAGTTCCACATTTTGCATGCATGTCTACCAGGGCAGTTGCAACTATAGTATTTGAAAAAATTTCTTTATCTTTTATGCTTTGATGGATGTCCACACCCTATTCCAAAACTCCCATTTTAGCATAGGTAAGGAGGATGTTGGCAAGGGTTGTGGAATTCGGCTTTACATCCACCAATTGCATTTGTTTGAAATTTTCTAAAGCATTTTTAAGGAATCCATTTTGTGCATATCCTCCAATCATTGCAGTCCATGAAACCAC
The DNA here is from genome assembly GCA_027943335.1 of Chamaecyparis obtusa. Classification (NCBI taxonomy): domain Eukaryota; kingdom Viridiplantae; phylum Streptophyta; class Pinopsida; order Cupressales; family Cupressaceae; genus Chamaecyparis; species Chamaecyparis obtusa. The sequence goes on from BSBK01001698.1 coordinate 364,129, forward strand.
ATTTCGTTGAGGCATTCTATTAAACAACTCATGGGCCTTTTCTATTCTTCCACATTTGGCATACATGTCTACCAAATCATTTCCAACCATAATGTTTAACATAAAACCTCCTTCCATTATCCTTTGATGGATGTCCATACCCTGTTCCAAAGCTCCCATTTTAGCAAAGGGAGATAGAATGCTGACAAATGTTGTGCAATTAGGTTTTACATTTGTCAATTGCATTTTCTTGAAAGTTTCTATAGCCCTTTCAACAGATCAAGTTTTAGCGGATCCTAGAATCATTGCAATCTATGAGACCATGTTTCTCTAAGTCATTCTCTCAAATACTTCATGTGCCTTATCTATGCTTTTACATTTTGCATACATATCTAATAGAGCATTTCCAACTATAATATATGATGGAAATCCACCTTGTATTATGCTTTGATGGATATGCTATTGAAAATATTTAAGACTAGCCAAGTTACTGAGAGGGGAGGGGTGAATCAGTAACTTCAAAAACTTTTTACAAATTGCAAATCTTAACAATATTCCAAATAACATTTAGCTCATTGATCTAATTGCATGCATGAGAAACTAAAAACATAAAAGCATTCATAACACTTGAACACAATGATTTGGTGACCCAGAAACCTTCCAAATAGAAAGTAAAACTGGGGTGGGGATGATACCCACAAAACTTCAATACTGCAGTATAAAGTTGGCCGGTTAAGGCTTACAATGATCACTTCTAATGACCTGCCCTGTTAGGAGCAATTAGGACTACTAGGTCCACCTTGTTAGAGGATTTACAAACATACAATGAAGTATGCACTTGGTAAAGAGATTTTACAAAATACTGTTAAGTCTACCCTGTTAAAAGATTTGATGCTAATTCACCTGTTAGGATGAAACAGTAGATCTCTTACTTGCAACTGAATTTTCTGATTGAGATTCCTTGATGTACTGATCACCTTCTATGATAAATATGTCTCTGGTGCTCCTTATACTGATGTAGGACTTTGTAATTCACTTATCTCTACTTTCCATGCATCTTCGCATATGCACATACACTTGTCATATATTGTCACGCACACACTTCTATGTTGGATGTGATACAAAACATTACTTATATATCAATCCAATAAAATAATTACAAAGTTGGCTAACATACAAGTTAACAGAAGTATTACTGACTCAGCCCAAATATAGTTACATAGTTTCTATAAACTAACTTGGTGACTTTCTGATACATAGCATCCACTGCATTACAAAGCATCGGCATGCACTCAGTAGAAGTGGAGGCTCGGTCCATACTAACCACTCAATCGTAGTTTTGAACTTGGTATACACTAGAGACTCATTAGATACAGTGTCACTTGGTAGAAACTAAATTCCATGTTTACCATGCTAGCACTCGGTAAACACTACTCATCTCATCACTTGGTTAACACTGGCTTCATATCACAAGAATTGATAACTCAGTAAACACTATGAAGCTCGGTTACAACGGATTGCTTGGTAAGCACTATTCTGCTTGGAGAGCATGGTAAGCATACATAATCTGAATAAGTGTTGTCACTAATGAGAAACATAACTTAATGCCAACAATCTCCCCCTTTGGTATTAGTGACAAAAACACTTATTGTCCAAAACTTATATACAAAATCATGCTGATTCAGATTTTGATTTTTCAAAATTTGTCATTGTCATTCTGTTGTATATACATTTCATGTCTCCCCCATACAGTAGACATATCATATCATATACAAATATCTTTTATCTCCTCATATTTCTCCTATTTCTCCCCTTTTCATATTCTTTCTCATATCTCTCCTCCTTTTTGACAATAATGCCAAAGGTGTGTATACAAACAATTTACATGGAGATAGCAAAATGTGAGAGGAATTTAGAATGTACCTTAATAATTAGTGCCAGAGTTCTGTCCCAATTTTCTTGCAGAATCTTGCATGTATGGAGTGCAACTTGGACTTCTGCAGAGAGTTCAATCATATGGTCTGCAATAGAAAAATGGTTGTCATGGATCAATGTTTTTGAATGAACAATATGCTTCTACATTGTATCCATGATGGGAAGGATCATATTTTGAATGTCTATCAGTGTTGACCAGATCCTTGCTTGCTCTTTCAATAATTTTGACTGCATATCAGATAAGAATCTCATTTTCATATGATGTGCAGAGCTTGAACTAGGTTCAAGTTGCAGATTTTATGCACTAACCTTCAGATCCTCATCAATTTTATTGAATTTGTCCTTAATTTTCTTAGTGAACTTAGCAAAATTACATAACTTGGCAAAAAGTGATGTTACATTGGAGTAGGAGGATTCAATGTTTGACAAAACTGAAGATAGCTCTGCCTGATTTATAGCTATTTTCTGAGCAATATGCTCAAGCACTTTATTGTCAAACTTCTTTTCTGCCTTCTCAATTAACTTTTCTTGACCAGAAGAGTTGTCATTGAACTTAGAGACTGCCTCTGCCAACTACAAGAAAATGTGTTAAGAGGAATCAATTTCAACACCTATAGCCTTTGTCAGAATGTTCTTGGCATCTTCTATGATCTTATACTCCTTGTCTCTTTCCTCTTTTAATTTCTTCTACTTTGCCTTCTTTTGGAGGAGTTCACCAACTATTTGCATTTGGTCTGCAGTAAGATTTGCAAAATCCCATTTTGGAATTTCTATTTCCTCATCTAAATCTATGTCTTCTTCTATGACTTTACTCTTGCTCAAAAATCTTGTACTTGGTTGAGCCTAAGGTCCAACTATCATTGTACTTAATGCTTTTGAATCCGGAATAGAAATTATTGTAGATATAGTAGGATTTGTAGTAAAAAATGATATAGCACCAATTAATGGAAAACTTGATGAACCCAAAACTGAAGTATGCACAACTGTAGTATCAAAAATTGAAGTACTTACTAAAGTATCCAAAATTGAAGTACTTATTACTGTAGAACTCAAAATTGTAGAAGGTGCTAAAGTAGTTGTTGGAGACTGCAACTCAATAGAAGGAGGAGGCTGTAGCTTGGTGGATCAAGTGGTAGCCACTTCTATCATTGATACATTGAGCTATGTGTGAGCTAAGGATGATTGGACATTTGATGTATCTGTCGAATTTTTCACAATCACACTTGTTGAAACTATCTCCGAGCTAGATGTAGCAATTTTTGTTGGAGAGTGAGGAAGTGAGGCAATTACTTCTGTAGCTATCTGAACTATATCATCTTCCTCATCATTTTGCTTGGCTTCCTCAGTGGCTTCTCCCTTTTCTTCTTCTTCAACTTCAACACTATCTAGCTAAACTATTTATGTGGTAGCTTCTTCTTCTTTATCTTCATCACTGTCGTCTTCAATGTATTTTATCACAACAGTTTCAACACTCAGTTTGTGAAGTTGATAGGTGTTTCTCCATGTAGTAGTGGCACTCTTTACAACCGATTCTACATTTTTTATCAGAATCAGACAAGTGTTGAATCTGAGTGTGATCTTACTCTCATTTTCTTTCAATGCCTTATTAACTTTAGCATTTTTCAAATTTGGCATTAACTATCTTAAGGTTTGAGCATATATATCCTTGACAGTTTGCCTTGCATTCTCCCATCTCATCTTGAATTTATCCAATAGAACACCTGGAATTTGTGAAGCCATATCATCAGGTGAGTACTTTCATTGCCCCATTTTCTCAATAACAGCGTCTTCAATCTCCTTCTGCTCTGTCTCTGTTCTAATTTCATACTTGAGAGATTTGAAGTTTGCCATTCCAAATCTTTCTCTCAAATTTTTAATGTTTTCTTCAAATGTGGGAGGAGGCCTTTTAAATACTATATCACCACTATTTTTACCTGCCTTGCCCCTTGTTCTTCTTGTGAAGACTATAGTAGATTTTTTAGGTGCCTTGGTGATGGTCACCTTCCCTTTCTTCTTCACAGGTACTTTTTCTTCTTCACTCTCATCCTTTTCCTCTTCTTCTTCAATTTCCTCTACTTTTCCCTCGGTTAACATTAGAGGTGTGCTAGATTTCATCTTGGCCATCCTCTTTCTGCCTTTGTTAACCACCTGTGGAGCTTTATGCTTAGTTCTATTCTTACCTTTGCTTCATCACATGTTCCAAAGTATGGATCCTTTGGATCAATAGGTTCATTTATTAGGGATTCAATTATGTCCTTGGTTTCATCAATATTTACCTCATAGGGAAGAGGTTTCACCCATACAGTTCTTGGTCTTACTGCTTGAATATATACTCTATCACAGTCCACCATAAAACTGATGAAGGGTGCTCCCCTTAATACCACAAACACATAACAGACATAGAGAAACAACAACAATAATATGCAAGAACAGAAAATTGGCTTCTTATTATCTCCACAAATGTGGAATTACAAATTTTTAGAATTACAACATGCAAAGCCACATGGGCATTCCCTTACAATATTCTGTAGGACAAAGCCTCGAACTATTACCCAGATCTACTACCCAGAACTATTCTGAACTGCCTAAGACAATAATACAGCCTTCCTTATATAGGCAATTTTCCACCGCCTGGGAAGGTTCCAGAAATTTAGCCCATAGGGCCGACCAAACTTAGAATTATTTTATTTTTCAATTTATTACATCAAAGTCGGCTCAAAATAAATTTTGAAACCCGAACAAAAATTTTGAAGAAAAATTATTTTCTGCCATTTCAGGTGACCCAACTTCCGAAGACCATAAGTCATCACCAGTTGACCCGATTGACTATTGTAACCCCATTTCGGAAAGGGTGCGAGGAGCTCTACAACGCCTAAATCAAGCAAGCTTCATTCAGCCCAAAATTCGACCTCATCCGGGGCCTCTAAAGCCTTCAAAACTGAGTTCAAAGTTTCTGCACCCTGTTTCCAAAACCGAAAATTTTCAATATCTTCAAAACCAGACTTGATCTAGCCATGAAACTTTACTGGCAGGCTGATATGACAGAGATGAACCTCCACATGTGAAATCAGAACATTCCGAGATCATATGACCAACTTACTAAAAATAGAAAGTTTCTAGAAATAGCAGCTCTGCACAAGATAGCCCTTATTGAAAAGCAAAAACAAATATTTTTGGGTGATGCAAGATTGCTCTTACACCCAGGATGCTCCTGCATCAGACACCCAGGGTAATTTGAGAAGTGACCCTGTCACGACTCAGGTGTGCAGAGGAAAACCAAGATGGTTAACCTCCACCCTTGTTAGCCATGATGAATCTTCAATAGGTCATCCTTTCCACTTGACCAGATATTTTTCATATGTCCTGTTCCTTGTGCTTCTGCCAACACGACTGTCCAGTATATCTTCGATCTCCTTAGTGTCTGAACTAGTTGCTGGAATACTCCACTGTGCTATTGTGATCTCATCTTCAACACCTCCTTCATGATACTCTGTCAAATCTGAAATGTTAAACACTAGTGAAATATTTAGCTCAGTAGGCAATTCTACCTGATATGCGTTTCCTGAATCATGTTTCTTCAGTATCTTACATGGTCCAAACTTCTTCATTTTCAGCTTGTTATATGTACCAACTGGAAACCGCTCCTTCCGCAAATGAACCATGACTTCATCACCAACTTGAAATCCCTTATACCTCCTTTTCTCATCTACCTTAGCCTTATACTGTGCGTTCATCTTGGTAATATGCTTCCTCACCTCCCCATGGATGTTCTTCAAGTGTTCTGCAAAATCCTCAGCTTCAGCGCTACTTATTTCTCCTTTATCTATCTTCCTCAATTCAGATGCATTTCTTGGACTACTTCCATATACAATCTGGAATGGTGATTTACCAGTGCTTCTGTTGACAGAATTATTGTATGCAAATTCCGCCTGTGGTAAAATCAAATCCCATCTTGTTGTCTTATCTCCAACCAAACATCTCAGCAAATTTCCCAAACTCCTATTCACCACCTCTGTCTGTCCATCAGTCTGTGGATGATGTGATGAACTAAACTTCAAATCTATCTTCAACTTCTTCCACAATGTACGCCAGAAATATCCAACAAACTTAGTGTCCCGATCTGAAACTATGGTCTTTGGAAAACCATGAAGTCTCACTACTTCTCTGAAAAACAATTCTGCTACATGAACAGCATCATTAGTCTTCTTGCAGGGAATGAAATGTGCCATCTTTGAAAATCTGTCAACCACCACAAAAAATTGAATCATGTCCCCGCTGAGTCCTCAGTAAACCAAGAACAAAGTCCATGCTGATATCCTCCCAAGGCTTCTCTGGTACAGGTAATGGCTGATACAATCCTGTATTCTGCTTCACTCCTTTCGCCATCTGACATACTCTGCAACGCTGTACAAACTTCTTCACATCTTGCTGCAACTGTGGCCAATAATAATTCTCACTAACCAAACCAAGGGTTTTATCACGACCAAAATGTCCAGCCAATCCTCCACTATGCTTCTCCTTGATGAGATTCTCCTTCATAGAACTTCGTGGAATGCACAACTGACTCCCTCTGAATAGCATATCATCTTGGATGATAAAATCCAGCCATTTCGTCCTGTCTAGAGTAACAGGTTCTTTACAAGCTTTCCAAGCTTCACCAAAATCAGGATCCTCTGGATATAAATTCTTGAGTTCCTTGAACCCAACCACTTCAATCTGCATTTCTGTCAGCAATAGTTGCCTTCTGCTAAGAGCATCTGCAACCCTATTAGACTTTCCACTCCTGTGTTTCAAAACAAATGTATAACTCTGCAAAAACTCAACCCATTTCAAATGCCTCTGATTCAACTTTCCTTGACTATTCAAATATTGCAAAGCTTGATGATCAGTATACAAAACAAACTCCTTAGGAAGCAGATAATGTCTCCACTTCTTTAATGCCTGAACTATAGCATAACATTCCTGATCATAAATAGAATATTTCCTCTTGGCATCATTTAACTTCTCACTGAAATAAGCAACAGGTTTACCTTCTTGGCTCATAACAGCTCCTATTGCAGTACCACTAGCATCACAATCTACTTGAAACACCTTATTAAAATATGGAAGTGCTAAAACAAGTTGTTCTGTAACTTTTTGTTTCAACAATTGAAAACTCTTTTTTGCCCCATTAGTCCACTTAAACTCTTTTCTATCCCCTATCATTGTTTCAGTCAAGGGTCCACAAATACTGCTAAAATTTCTGATAAACTTTCTATAAAAGCTAGCTAGACCATGAAAAGATCTTACCTCAGTAGCACTCCTTGGAGTAGGCCATTCAAGGATAGCCTGTACCTTCTCTGGGTCCATTTTTAGACCTTCTGCTGAAACTACAAATCCCAAATACACTAACTCTTTCTTCACAAAACTGCACTTCTTCAAATTAATCAACAATTTCTCTTCTCTTAACTTCTCAAATACCATACAAATATGCATCATATGCTCATCCAATGTCTTACTAAAGATCAAAATATCATCTAGGTAAACAATGACAAACTTACCCAGAAATTCTTTCAGAACCTCGTTCATGAGCCGCATGAAAGTGCTCGGTGAATTGGTTAGCCCAAAAGGCATGACTAACCACTCATACAGTCCTTCCTTTGTCTTGAAGGAAGTCTTCCATTCATCTCCTTCTCTGATCCGAATCTGATGATATCCACTTTTCAGATCTATCTTTGAGAAATACACAGCTCCACTCAAACAGTCCATAATATCATCCATTCGTGGGAATGGAAACCTGTACTTGATTGTGATCTTGTTTATTGCCCTAGAATCTGTACACATCCTCCATTCTCCATTCTTCTTTGGTGCTAATACTGCTGGTACAGCACAGGGACTCAGACTCTCACGGATCAATCCTTTCTGTAACAGTTCATGTACTTGTCTGTTCAACTCCTCACTTTCTGCAGGTGTCATTCTGTGTGCTGCCTTATTTAGCAAACTCGCTCCTGGGATCAAGTCCATCTGATGACTGATCTTCCTGATTGGTGGTAATCCATCAGGCACGTTATCGGATACAATATCTTGAAACTCATTCAACAAATCTGCAACTTCTACAGGAACATCTTCTACTTCCTCTTTACCAACTTTTGGAATTAAAGCAAAACATACATGCTCATGCCTCATACCATCTAGGAAACTTCTTCCATCAACAAAAGTTATCCTTGCATTACCACATACCTTTTCTTCAGTCTCCTTCAATGGTTTTAGCTTATGTCGCACTCCATCCTTTGTCAGGGAATAGGTATTTGCACGACTATCATGTACAGCACATCTGTCAAACTGCCATGGTCTACCCAACAACATATGACATGCATCCATAGATATGACATCACACAGTACCTCATCTTGGTATCCACCAATCTTGAACTTCACCAGGCATTGTTCATTGACCATGACCTTGTGGTCATCCTGTACCCAGGCAATCCGATATGGATGTGGGTGTTTCTGTCTCTTGAGCTTCAACTTTGTCACCATCTCTTCTGACACCAAATTGTCAGTGCTTCCACTATCGATGATCACATCACAACATTTACCTTCACACTTGCACTTGGTGCGAAACAAGCTCCTCCTTTGCGCAGGTTCATTCTCACCACTCAACAAGACTCTTCTGTTAATCAGCATTTCTCCTCTTTCAGCATCTTCAGAATTTGATGATCTGACATCTTCATCTACATGTGCAACTCTGACCTGGCCTTCATTTCTCCTGTCTATTCTGCCTTGGCGCTGAGGACATTCAAATGCCCTATGACCTTCTTCTCCACAGTGAAAACATGTTCCACGGAAGCCACCTCTTCCAGATCCTTGTCCTCTTCCCCTTCCTCTTTGATCTCTATTATTCTGATCCTGGAAGCGATTGGAATTATTTCCTCTCTGATTCTGACTGCTACTGGCCTCATCCTTCTTTTTCGGATCTTCATTTCGGCCACCATATGACCGTCCACCAGATCGTCCACCGTGACCTCTTCCATTTTGTCTGCTCTCAAACTTCTTGTTCAGCTTTTCCTCTACTGTTAGGGCAAACTGGTATGCCTCTTCAATACTATTTATTCGAACCAGATTCAACTCCTCCTGAATGCTTGGCCTTAACCCATTAAGGTATCGGGCAATTTTCTCCTTATCAGCTTCTGCATGGCCTGTTCTGATGAGAAGTCGATAGAACTCCTCTGTATACTCCTGAACAGATCTTCCTGCTTGCTTCAAACTCTGCATTTTCTTCAGTAGGTCAAGCTCATAATCAACAGGAATGAACTGTCGCTTCAATTTATCCACCATCCAATCCCATCTCGTGATTTTCTCCTTTCCCCTTCTATTTCGCTCTAACTGAATCTCTTGCCACCATATCTTCGCATGACCTTTCAGTCTGGCCTTCGCAAATTTGACCCTATCAGGATCCTCGACATCTTCATACTCAAAATATTCTTCACATTCATTGATCCAATCGATCAATTCCTCTGGGTTAAGATTTCTAGAAAATGTAGGAACCTCAATCTTAGGTCTTTTCCCAATCTTGGAAATCGCCCGAAAAAGTCTTTCTTCCTCCTGGTTCACAATTTCAACTTCTCCTTCTTGATATTCTTCTTCGGCTTCATCCTCGCTTTCGTCTCTGACATTAAGATTCATTCCTCTACGAATCTCTTCTTGCAATGCTCGCACTTGTCTCTGCAGCTCTCTAACCTCAGGTGTCACAGCACCAGCTCTTCCGCCACGTTCTCTTCGTGGAGGCATTTTCGCGATACGCGCTGAAACCCTAACCACGGTCCTGGTGCAAACTGCCTCACAGTCGGTGATCTGTTTACACACTCAGGAAAACCTGCTCTGATACCACTTGATGAAGGGTGCTCCCCTTAATACCACAAACACATAACAGACATAGAGAAACAACAACAATAATATGCAAGAACATAAAATTGGCTTCTTATTATCTCCACAAATGTGGAATTACAAATTTTTAGAATTACAACATGCAAAGCCACATGGGCGTTCCCTTACAATATTCTGTAGGACAAAGCCTCGAACTATTACCCAGATCTACTACCCTGAACTATTCTGAACTGCCTAAGATAATAATACAACCTTCCTTATATAGGCAATTTTCCACCGCCTGGGAAGGTTCCAGAAATTTAGCCCATAGGGCCGACCAAACTTAGAATTATTTTATTTTTCAATTTATTACATCAAAGTCGGCTCAAAATAAATTTTGAAACCTGAACATAAATTTTGAAGAAAAATCATTTTCTGCCATTTCAGGTGACCCAACTTCCGAAGACCATAAGTCATCACCAGTTGACCCGATTGACTATTGTAACCCCATTTCAGAAAGGGCGCGAGGAGCTCTACAATGCCTAAATTAAGCAAGCTTCATTCAGCCCAAAATTTGACCTCATCCGGGTCCTCTAAAGCCTTCAAAACTGAGTTCAAAGTTTCTGCACCCTGTTTCCAAAACCGAAAATTTTCAATATCTTCAAAACCAGACTTGATCTAGCCATGAAAATTTACTGGCAGGCTGATATGACAGAGATGAACCTCCACATGTGAAATCAGAACATTCCGAGATCGTATGACCAACTTACTAAAAATAGAAAGTTTCTAGAAATAGCAGCTCTGCACAAGATAGCCCTTATTAAAAAGCAAAAACAAATATTTTTGGGTGATGCAAGATTGCTCTTACACCCAGGATGCTCCTGCATCAAAAACAAACATCATCTATGTAATCTTCCACTAACTTTTGTGGAATCCTGAATCTGTCGTTCATCTTTTCCTTAAAAGTTTCAAAATAGTTGTCCATTATGCTCTCAAAGTTCTCACCCATTTTAGCAATATATTCATTTATCTGATATAGTATAGGCACATCTCTCCTCCATTCTACTGTACCTTTTGATGGGAAAAAATTTTGAACATAGAAAAATAGACAAGTCAATAGTGAGCCAAACATACATGGATTGTTCTTTGAAGTTTGAATGCTCTCCATATTCTTGTTGAACTACTTCAACAACAAATCTGCAAGGTCATATGTCAGATTGTTCTTCACAATCTTATATGCTAGGTCAATTGCTTCACTTGAACTATATATCTTGTGGGCTATGACATGTGTGCCAAATTTCAACTTTGCATCAATTATACTACTTATCTTCATACCTCTACCATCCCACTCAGTTAGGGTTTTCTTTTCCAGCTCCGCCCGACCTAGGGTTTTTGTAGATTTTGCCTTGGCAAGCATGGGAAGACCTGTAACTTGGTGAATCATCTTCTTTGTGATCTCTATTGGTTTCTCAAGCCAAATTCGGCCTTCATCCACTCGGCTTAGGATATATCTAATCCATTTTATTTGGAAACTCTGAGGCAAGTGGGTGATATTTATCAAACCCTTATCTTCCAAATGTTTATACTCCAGTTTGAGAACACCATTAACACACAATTCATTTCAAGAAACATCTATTTCTAGGGTTCCAAGCTCTTGAATTGTACCTTTAAAATGAGTATGAATATCATTAACAAGAAGTACCTTGGGAGGGATCTAAGATTGAGCTCCACTCAGATCTAGGGTTTCTGCAACTGCAAGCACAAGTTTGAAATCCAGCACCTTCCATTCTCCTTGGACCAACATTTCTGAACCTTTCTTTACTTTGGTGCTAGTTGATGCAATGGTAGCTTGGTAGACAAAGAAAATTCTTTGAAAAATTTCTGCTGCAAATTTTGCTTCCAATCGCTTGATCGCACTAAGAAATCTCTTACTCTCAATATGCTAAAATTCGCAGTGAAGAATGAACTCGATTTCATGTTTTTTGTTAAAACTTTTCCATTAATGCTTAGTACGAAAGTAGGTAGGTTCGGCATTGTACTGGATAGACTATCATCGACTATTGCATTGATTGCTCGGTGAAGACTCCACAACTCAGCGATCATAAGAATTCATACTACTCTGACCATACTTGGTAACCTCATGAAATTTGGTTACTCCTGACCTTGCTTAGTGGTAATTGATACTGACCTTCTTAGTGATCCTTTTGTATCTTGCACACTGATTTGGATCTTTCTTCCTTTCAATTCTGGAACTGTTTTGGAATTTGTCTATGAAGATACAGTTCCAGTGCTTTTTTGGAGACTTAGTTGGAATTGATAGAGCCACCCTCTTCATGAGTGACTTCATTACTTGGACTGGTTTGCTCGGTAGGTTTAGGAATCCACTATTGTCTCATCTGTTTCCTGATGCTATCTGCTTTTTCTTTCTTTTCATCTTCAACTCTACCTATATTCATGCAATTTTTAGCTATATGACCAAGTTCAATTCATGTATAACATCTTATGGTAGTATCCCTTTTTCTCAAGTGATTCCTTACACAATTTATACCAATGTGTCCATATTCTCCACAGTAATGACACCTACACCAAGTGTTGTAATCCCAACCAAATATTGCTTTCACAATTTGTTCTGTTGGATTGGATGTTTTAGATCTACATTCAGATGCCTTGTGACCTTGTTTGTTACATTTGTGACATTTGCCTTCAAATCTTGGTTTCTCCTTGCATTCATTTTCTTTATGACCATGCTGATTACAATTGTAGCATTTTCCATTGAATTTTTCTTTTCCATTGCTCCAACATTTGTTTGAAGTATGACCTATTTTTCCACAGTGATTACAAGTAGGTTTCTGATTCTTTTGAGTACCTTGATTGGAGGATTCACCTTCCTCTTTGTATCCAAGTCCTGCTTTTCCTTTTGCTTATGCAGCTGATTCATATCTTCTTGAGATTTCATCATTCTCTCATTGATTTTCCTTTTAGTGTTTAGGTCATTCACCAATCTTAAACTGATTTTATTTTCAGATCTCAGCTCCTCTCTTATCCTTTCATTTTTTGATCTCAGAGTCAAGATTTCTTCATTTGCATTGGAGACTTGATCAATAAGGTTTTCTAGCTAAAGGGTTTGATTCTAGATTTCATTGTTCTTTCCATCTATTTCATCTTTCATCTTGTTTCTTTGTTCCAAGATTTCACAAAATCTTGTTGACTGAATTTCCTATTCTCTTTTCAATTTTCTTATCTCTTCTTGTTGACTGATACCAATTGTTGGAAATATTCAAGACTAGCCAAGTTACTGAGAGGGGACGGGTGAATCAGTAACTTCAAAAACTTTTTACAAATTGTAGATCTTAACAATATTCCAAATAACATTTAGCTCATTGATCTAATTGCATGCATTAGAAATTGAAAACATAAAAGCATTCATAACACTTCAACACAATGATTTGGTGACCCAGAAACCTTCCAAATAGAAAGTAAAACTGGGGTGGGGATGATACCCAAAAAACTTCAATACTGCAATATAAAGTTGGCTGGTTAAGGCTTACAATGATCACTTCTAATGATCTGCCCTATTAGGAGCAATTAGGACTACTAGGTCCACCTTGTTAGAGGATTTACAAACATACAATGAAGTATGTACTCGGTAAAGAGATTTTACAAAAGACTGTTAAGTCTACCTTGTTAAAAGATTTGATGTTGATTCACTTGTTAGGATGAAACAGTAGATCTCTTACTTGCAACTGAATTTTCTGATTGAGATTCCTTGATGTACTGATCACCTTCTGTGATAAATATGTCTCTATTGCTCCTTATACTACTGTAGCCCTTTGTAATTTGCTTATCTCTACTTTCCATGCATCTTCGCATATGCACATACACTTGTCATATATTTTCACGCACACACTTCTATGTTGGATGTGATACAAAATATTACTTATATATCAATCCAATAAAATAATTACAAAGTCGGCTAACATACAAGTTAACACAAGTATTATTGAGTTGGCCCAAATATAGTTACATGGTTTCTGTAAACTAACTTGGTGACTTTCTAATACACGACATCCACTACATTACTCGGCATCATCATGCACTCAATAGAAGTGGAGGCTTAGTCCATACTAACTAGTCAATCATAGTTTCAAACTCGGTATACACTGGAGACTCGGCAGATACAGTGTCACTCCGTAGAAACTGAATTCCATGTTTACCATGCCAGCACTTGGTAAACACTACTCATCTCATCACTTGGTTAACACTGGCTTCATATCACAAGAATTGATAACTCGGTAAGCATTGTGAAGCTCGGTCACCACGGATTGCTCGGTAAGCACTGTTCTACTTTTAGAGCACAGTAAGCATACAGAATCTGAATAAGTGTTGTCACTAATGAAAAACATAACTTAATGCCAACATATCCATACCCTATTCCAAAGCTCCTATTTTGGCATAATCATGGAATTCCATGAAACCAAATCTCTTCGAGGCATTCTATCAAACAGTTCACGTGCCTTGTCTATCTTTCTGCATTTTGCATACGTGTCTACCAAAGCACTTGCAACCACAACATTTGTCAAAATTCCTCTATCCTTCATGCTTTGATGGATGTACATACCATGTTCCAGAGCTCCCATTTTAGCACAGGCAAAGAGAATGTTGGAAAAGGTTGTGAAGTTGGGCTTTACACTTGCCAAATAAAGTATGTTCAAAGATAATGTATGTTTAAGAATTTTTGGGAGTGGTCCTTTGGCATGTATTAAACAAAATAAAATTTTCAGCATATTATTTTCATTCTATTTCTTTGTTGTAAGCATACCAATGGTTCAATTTTATAAAAAAAAATTTGTGTTAACATACCATTGGTTTAGTTTTGTAATTTTTTTTTTGTTGTAAACATGTCATTGGTTTAGTTTTGCAATTTTTTTTTAGGAACAATCTGGCCAAGGGCCAAATCAATACTGCTCACAATCTCATTGCCAAACTGGCCAAAGACTATGCTAGGCTACTAAAATATGTGGATTCTCTTTACCATTGCAAATCTTTGAAGGTTGCTACATTTGGACAGATGTGTACCATTGTTAAGAGAATTAGACTGAGTTTGGCTTACCTCAAATAGGTGAGGAAAGAGTTATATGGGTACCCTAATGTTGGCAAGAGTTCTATTATTATTAATATTACTAGGCCAGATGTGGATGTGCAACCTTATGCTTTTACTACTAAGTCTCTATTTGTCGGGCATACTGATTATAAGTACTTGAGGTATTAGGTTATTAATACCCCTGGTATTTTGGACCACCCCTTGGAGGATAGGAACACCATCGAGATGCTCAGTATTATTTTCTTGGCTCATTTGAAGGTGGCTATTTTGTTTTTCCTTGATGTTTCTGGGTCCTATGGTTATAGTATTGTGCAATAGGTAGCTCCGTTTCATAGCATAAAACATTTGTTTGCCAATAAGCCTCTTATTGTAGTATGTAATAAGATTGATTTGCAACCACTAGAGACACTACCGGAGGTTAGGAAAAATATGGCTGGGTTCTTTGGGAATCAGGAGGGGGGGATGATGACATGCTACTCTCTATGAGTACTTTGAAGGAAGAAGGGGTGATTGTGGTGAAGAATGAGGCATGCGAGAGGTTGTTGGCGCATAGAGTGAAAATTAAGATGAAGTCAAAGAAGATCATTAGTTGTCTCAATAGGATTCATGTTGCAATTCCCAAGCTACGAGATCGGAAAGAGAGGCCCCCTTGTATTCCTCAAGCTACTTTGGATGGCAGGGCACGTGCTGCTAAGGAGGCCATGAAGCTGGAGAAGGATATTGAGAATGAAAATGGTGGGGATGGAGTTTACTCTACAATCTTGAAGAACTGGTATATTTTGGAAAATGAAGAGTGGAAAGAAGATGATATTTCTGAGATCATGGATGGACACAATTTTGTAGACTTTATTGATCCATTTATCTTGTAGAGGTTTCAATAACTAGAGAGGGAAGAAGGGCTTAGGATGGAAGCTGAGGGTGATGAGGATGATGAGATGGGGGAAGTGGAGATGAATCCAAATGAAAAGGAAGCTCTAGCTACAATTAGGAAGAAGAAGAATATGCTTATCGTCGAACACAGATTGAAGAAGAGTACTGCAGAGATCAGGCCTACCATACCAAGGAAGTCTGACAAGAATAAGGAATATGGCTTAAATAGAATGGGAAGACATCTTTCTAGCTTGGGCTTGGAACCTTCAACAATTAGCTTGATAATAAATGAAGCAGGTGAGAGCTAAGCAATTAGCTTCCCAAGAAAAATCTCATAAATGAACTGTGTGTACCCAAATTCCTATGCCCTCGGTGTGTACTTAAATGATATATTTGAAACAACAAGGGTAAATTTATCCTTACCCTTGTTGTTTCAAATATATCATTTGGGTACACATAGAGGGCATAGGAATTGGGGTACACATAGTTCATTTATGGGATTTTTCTTGGAAAGCTAATTGCTCATCTGCCATCTACTTCATTATTATGAAGCTAATTGTCGAAGGATCCAAGCCCAGGCTAGAAAGATGTCTTCCCAAACACATAAAAAATATGCACATAAACACAATAGCTGAGAAACATAAATGTAGATATCACAACAATTGAGAAACATAAATGTAGGCATCATGGTCATATTTTTTTGGAGACAACATAATTGAGTTGTATACCTAGACGATGCAAGGCAACTTCTACTCCTCTAGTTCCAAGTTGACACTACGGGATCCAAAGACCATAGATAAGGAAAAAATTAAGAGAGTGGAGGAGGGCCATAATGACCACAATAATACAGGACAAACGTCAAGTTAAATGAGGCAAGTGCAAATATTTTAATATATTTTAATTATTAAATAATGAAATTTGCATATACTAGTGTTCTAAGGCCCCTCATTACATGATTTATTATTGCAAGCCCCCTTTGACTTACGCATCTAGAAAATGAAACTACAACCTATTTGGATTGAGAAAAACCTTATAAAAAAACAACAACTAAGAATGATCACTTGCCAACATCTCGTCATGAATACAATGTCCTCCAGCAGATGTATTCAGCAGATGTTGGCAAGCGATCCTTCTTAGTTGTTGTTGTTTTATAAGGTTTGTCTCAATCCAAATAGGTTGTAGTTTCATTTTCTAGGTGCGTAAGTTAGAGGGGGATTAAAATAATAAATCATGTAATGAGGGGGCTTAAAACACTAGTATATTCAAATTTCATTATTTAATAATAAAAATCTATTAAAATGTTTGCAGTTGCCTCATTTAACTTGAGGTTTGTCCTATATTATTTTGGTCATTATGGCCCTCCTCCGCTCTCTAAATTTATTCCTTATATATGGTTTTTGGATCCCACAGTGTCAACTTGGAACCGGAGGAGTAGTAGTTGCTTTACATCGTCTGGGTATACCACTCAATTCTGTTGCCTCCAAAAAATTGTGACCATGATGCCTATATTTATGTTTCTCAACTATTGTATCCCAAGACCCCTTATGACCCTTTACGACCCTTTATGATCCCTGAGAATACATCTTAGAGGTCTTAAAATATTTTAAAGGGTCATAAGACGCTTCTAGGAGGGGCCAAATGAGCTTCCACCTTCACGTGGTTGGCCCTATTAAGTAGAGAATGTTAAACTATTCTCGAAATAAAGAGAAGATTAATAATTTAAGGTCTCAGTCCACAGACAAATTAAATTAGACTTACTATCCAAATTGGACAAATTATGTCCAAGGTTGCATCCCAGTGGATGGTTTGGATGATGGGTAGAGTGCTAGAAAGGTAGAATCACACCAGATGATAGAGAAAAGAAAGGACCTATTGGGTGCCGAGACAAGGTGGATCAGTGATTAGATGATCATCTGCATCAACATGGGACATTTGGCTTGTGTGTGGAGTGTATTTCAGGGGATAATCTCGGGCATTGGAAAAATGAGGCAGCCAAATTGGAGGATGGGTGGGAAACTGTAAAAGGGAGAATAAAGGAAAAATGAAAAAGGGTGGAGCTTAGAGAAAACTATGGAGGTGCTTTCTTTATTTCTTTTGAAGCTTGTGTGATTGATGTGGGTTTACCAAATATTTGGGGAGATATCTCTCCTGAATATAGCTATCCCTGGTTCGGGCCAAGTTCTAACCCATTAAGATTAATAAAATTAGCAATTGTACCGTTAAAAAAACAATAGTAAAGTAACATAAAAAATACACAGCGATATATATTAATGTAAAGTAATAAGTGAAGATAAATATCTAGACTAATCACCTAGCAGGATGTCATTGGTGATTACTCTGGATATTTATCTTTAGTTTCTTTTTTTTAATATTCCATTATTAGTCAAACTTTTGACGACCTTTGGTCGAAACCCTCAAAAAGATTGGTCTAAATTTTGACCAATTTTTGTTGAAATTTACCATCTTGGTTTGGCATCCTGGTCGGATGGTCTAAAGATTTCAACCAAGGTCAAAAGTTCTAAATATTTCGACCTACTTTGGTTGACAGTTTGATCTGATGAATTCCTAATAGCATATGTGAATTTTGACCAAGATTCACATAGAACTTTCTACATTAACAACGATATGGTGAATATTCAACTCAAAAAAAAGTGACCAAACCATTGGTCGATTATTTGACTAATATTGGTAGAAAATTTGACCAATTGTCTGTCGAAAATAGGTGCCAATTTTACTAGCGCATCCTTATCTATATTCTTTCTTAGGGATGGTTAATGTATGAGAAACACCCTATTTGATTCCCTGAAGAAAAGAGGGCGCTTGGAAAATTTGTGTCCATAAAGAAAAGAGGGGGCTTGACATATTTCTATCCTAGAAGAAAATAGGGGGCTTGGCATTACATTTATCTCTTAAAAGAGAAAGCAGAGATATAGATCTTGTGCGTTCACTTGGTTTACTCATGTTTTTTTTAATCATTTGTTGAGAATTTGAAGAGACATTCATCACACTCGATGGAGATGTGGAATTTTAGAGGAATTGTTTTATGATGTGCAAAATTTATTTAATAAGTTGTGTAGTAGAGGAGGAATTCTTTTAATGGCACTTGATGAGGCATTAAAAATAGTCGGAGGAGATGTGAACTTTTGGAGGAAGTGAACTTTTGGAGGAAAGATGTCCATATGCAACATTGTGGGACACATTACACACACTTGGAGGAGATGTGGAATTTCAGAGAAAATGTCTCTCATTAGGCATGGGGAGAGGAAACACTTTCATGTTGTGTAGTTCGTTACAAGTTCTATAGTCAATGAAAAGATCCATTGATGCTATCAATTTGGTGTTTCTTGGGTGAGCAAGAACGATTAGTGAAAGTTCTTCATCAAAATCCCTAGAATGGTTGGGTTCAAAACTATTGAAATATTCCACTATTGTTCAAATTAATGTAATAACTAGGGAATGTTGGAGTTCTTGTATTAATTTAGTTTTAAATTAAGAGTTTGGATCAATTAAATAATAAATTAATTGCCTTTTAGTTATTCCTATAGATAATTTCTATAAGGGAAAATAAGCCTTTAAAAATGACAGTGCATAACAACGTAAAATCATCCATTTGAATTCAACAAAAAAAATAAAAAAATTCAACTCTTTCCTCTCTTTATTTTCAATTTCTATGTTATGCTTCTAATTATGTTTAATATAATAAAATGCAAAGAATTATCATATTAAATATTTATGTACATCAGATACCTTTTAAGGTGACATAGATTTACAAATGAAAAATTATTTAATATGTTTCAATCTATACATACTTAAAGAAATGTAACAGCACAATTAGACATTCATACATTTACCTATTAAAATAAAAAAATTTAAATGGACGGATTATAAAAATAATGTAAAATTACCAGATTGATGTTGTAACCGTTTTATATTAGTAATTATATATTTTCTCTAGATATTATAGTCTATCATTAAATTTTGAAAGTATCAAACAAGTAAATTGATATTATAATATCTACTAACTCAAAATTCCTTATTAGATATGATTTATATATTTTCTCAAAGACAACCAAATGCAACAATTGAGTCAAATGAGATGCATTAATTTATATGAAGACTAAATAGAATTTTTCTTCCTATTTAAAGAAGTTCAAATTGAATAGAAGATTTTTTCATCATTTTGGACAATTTAAATTTTAAAAAAATAAAAATATTTAAATAAATATTTTAAAATAACAATTTTCCTTTTCTATAATAAAATATTTTTTGATTTCCTATTTAATGTGTCAGATCTCTTTGTCTCTCTTCTCCCTAAATCTTATTGATTCTCAATGATTCATGAAACTTTAAATACCATTATTTTCTTTTTTTTAAAATCATTTATCTCAAATACAGAGTTATGGTAACATGATAAAAAATGTTATAATTTAAGATATAGGAAAATAATGAAAAACTTCTCGTTAAAGATGAAATAGCAATTAAATTACACTCTCATTTAGATTCTTGTAATTTCTTTTTTTATAATGAATTTGCTAGAATGAATTGTCTATATAAGGGTCAGAATGTCTTTGACTGCATTTTGATTTCTACAATAAAATTGTAGTAAACAAATCTACATTTGTTTGAGCAAAAGGAATGAATGATTCTTTCAAACTCTCTTCGTTTCTAGGTCCCATCATTGTGCACCAAGTTAAATGTTATGCATATCTACAACAAGAAACAACTCCACATTATAAAAATGCAACAAGAAACAATTCCACAATTTTTTTCATGTGACAACTGGAAATAAGTCACCCATTTCATTAGACAACTGAAAAAATTATTTATCCATATTCAAAGCCGGAAAAAGAACTATTGCAAAGACCAAGCTAATCCCTTTGTAATTGGAATGCACACATTCCCTATAAATTGCAATGTTTGCTTTTAGAATTTCATGTCAACTGTGATAATCTCCTTGTGGATCGCATAATATATTTCTCTGTGTCGATGTGTACATTTGTACTACTACTTTCTTTACTCTCTAATGGTGGTGAAGACCACAATATCAACCATAGTTCAAGTTGTGTGTGTCTGAATATGGGCCTCTAAATCAGGCACAAATGCAACATAGTCATTGCTCAGTCATGAGATGGCGAGTTGACCATGAATTGTCCATCTCACAACATCAATTGAATCGACCTATTGCCTCCTATGTGGACGGGGTGTTTAATTACTCATAGAACGAGAGCCAAGAACCATGAGATCAAACCCTTAACGGAAGATTTTCCAAGAGCTATGAAGATGAGTAAAACTAAAATTAAATTAAGATGAATATGAAATTTAATCTAAGAATTGAGATGCAATTACTAATAACTTGAAAGAGATATGAAGTGCAATTTAATCTAAATAGCTTGAAAGAAAGATGAGATGAAACTACGAGAATGTAAGCAAATTAATCTAATATGAGAATGCAATACTATGCTAAATAAAAAATTAAGCTAATTGTAAATGAAAAGCTTTGAATAAAGTGAGACTAAAAATTGCTATAGTTCAATTACTCTCAAAAATTGCATTTTTTTGAATGAAGAAATGAGGTTCATTAAATAGAAAAGCCCGGGAAGAGAATGAAGGGGTTCTTGATTTGAAACTCCTAACTCTTCATTCCCACTTGAGACAAAAAAGCATAAATTACTTATTAAAAGAATGGAAAATGTGACACAGGGTGACCTTTCGAATATTATGAATTGTTAATTCAAAAATGAGTGTCCATTCAAATAACAAGTAATTATTAATTCATTTTCATGTATATTAGCCAAATGGGGTGGGTTTAATTTAATTCCAAGTACTTAGGACTTTAGGATTAAATTAATTTATCATTGGGGTAATTTAGCTAATAAAAGTCGAAGACTTTTGGAATTAATTTGAATATTTGATTAATGCAATTTAGGGTCTTTGCAATTGACCTCAAGTCAAATTAAGTCAGGTAGGAAAGAGAAAATTGCCTAGGAAACTAGGACTTTGGAGATGTAAAATTGATGAAAATGCACCAAAATTAATTAGGTTTATTAGGTGCCAATTTTAGGGTATTACATTTGCCTCTCTATGAATTGATGTGCAAACAACATGTTAATTCAAGGAATAGCCTGAAGTGATAGATGACAAGAAATTTAGAAGTCTAGGTTAGGTTGCCAAGACACCGAACAGATCAAAGCATGATTTTCTGAAGTCCAAGTTAGATTCCAAAGACAATGGTCTTGAGAGAAGACGAGAATTAGGGTTAGATTGCCCTAATGCCCAAAATGAGATTCAGATGCAAACTTAGGACTATCTCCAGAATCAGGGTTAGATTTCCCCAATATGAAGCTTAGCCCTCTGAGACCCGGGTTCTATTGCCCAGATAACGGTCTAAGAGAGATTTCAAGAGCCATCTCTAGAATGAAGCTTGACTCCCAGGAATTAGGGTTAGATTGCCCCAATACCTAAAAGATTTTGAGAACCATCTCCAAAATGAAGCTTGATTCCTGAGGAACTGATTTAGATTGCTCAGATACCTAAAAGATAGATGACCAGATAGCAAGATGTGAGGCACCGAGATGCCCCTAGCAATGAGAACTGATGATTCAGATTAGACTGATTCAAGAATTGATTCGACAAGATTCAAATGATGCAATCATCCTGCCCCCTTGGGAGTGAAATCGAAAGATGACATAAGATGGATGATTGACAACAAGAGGTTTCCAGAGCAGAAGCAATTAGACTAGATTCAAGAAGTTGTAGAAGCAAATCAGAGCAAAGTAGAGGTCATGTTGACCAAGTTTGACTATGGTTGACCAGATTTGACTAGAGTTGACTTGGATGAAAAGAGAAAAGATCTTGAGAACATGATGCAAAGATGGAGGTCTGGCAGGAAGATGACGCCAGAAGGCTAACTGCACAAGCGTCTGATTGCAAAAGGGATCCCAAAATTTAAAACATGATTTTGAGCTATCTAGAGATGTCAGATTTTGATTTCGATCCCAAAAACTTGTGCAATCATGGTGAAACCAGGATGAAAAAATGAGAACCTTTGATGAACAGAAAGCAATCAAGAGAGTACCAAGATATCATCTCAAATGCAAGCTTAGCGTGCAAATGCAAGCCTAAACTAAAATCTAAGCCTAGAATGAAAATGCAAGCCCTAGGACTTGGTTGTTGGACTCACCATATTTATCATCATCGAGTTCATTTAAGCATGGGATGATCGCAAGATGTCATACAATCCTCACTAAAATTGCAATTATGAGAATATGAATATGACATAAGTCTTAGATTTGTCGAAATGAGGTGTAAGCATTAAGGCACAAGAATCCAGAATGACCTGAACACCTATTCCTTTTGATTTAGCATGTTAACATAAGCATCAAAGCACAATTGCTGGAATGACCTGAATGTTGCTTGCGAACAAACACACCAAACACATGAGAGTTCCTTCTTTTGACAAAGATTTCTCAGAGTGACCCTTATGTCCACTTAGGAGGACGAGCGTTAGCAATTTCACTTGTAGCAGAAAGAAGTCACTCAAAACAGACAAGGAGAAGAACCAACCTCACCAAAGTGTCCATATAAAAGGGGTTGAGGTATGCATGGCCATCCAATATAAGATGAAGGCTCTTACATATGGACACCCCTCTTATGTGAATTCATTGGATCATTGGAACTAAACCAACAAACAGAAAGCCAAGAAAAGATCATGCCCCCAGTCTTTGCATTTCTCAGTCAAGAAAGACGTCTTAGATTGACTCAAGGGGAAATGATAAAGAAAACAAACAAACAAGAAAAGGAAAAAGCTCAACATGCTTAAGAGGAACACAAAGTTAGTTTTAGTTTCAATTTACATTTGTGTTCAAGCTGATTGAAGTCAAATTGGAATCACACAATGTTCAAAGTCTCGATGGGATAGTGACAGCAGGCAGACGCAATGAGAACCATTGGTGTCTGTCGCGAGAGATGAAGTCTCAAGAAGATATCGGAGCACTAACCAAGTATCAGCAAGAAAATGTAGTGAGAACCACTGGTGACCGATACAAGGAAGATTGTTGAAAGAGACAATAAAGCACGAGTGAAACATCAGTAGGCAGATGCAGTGAGAACCATTGGTGACTGATGTAAGGAAGAGATCCCAAAAGAGAGAGGTTCGAACAAGAGTTAAGTATCAGTAGGTAGGCATAGTGAGAACCATTGGCGATCGATACACAAGAGATCTTCAAGGAGAGAAATCTCAAAAGTAGCTAGGCATCAACAGGCAAACACAGCAAGAACCATTAGTGACCGATGCACAAACAAAACTTTTGAAAGTGATAGGACAATGCCCTCTAAACCAGGGAGATGCCCCCAAGTGTGAACCAGTTCCAATACATGAAGAGTCGAGGAAAATCTCAAAGACAATTGAAAGCAAGTGCATAAGCTAGCAAACTAAAGGAGGAAACCAACTAAAAGCGGGAAACAAACTAAAGTAGGAAAGCAAAGAGACTAAAGCGGGAAACGAAGATTCAAGTCATGCTGAGATGAGATGTAGCTTCAGGAAACAAGAGGCCCCTGTTTACTAGGTTTTCACCATCTTGGCAGAGATTCTATTTTTGCTACCATGATGCCTATTTACCAGATTTTCATCAATGGCACATTTCTCTTCTTTTTTGATTTTTTTTGTACTTTTCTCATTTTTTTTAATTTTTTTGTATTTTTGAATATTTCTTTTTTCTTTTTTTTTTTGTATTTTTTTTCAATTTTCAATTTTTTTATTATTATCAAGGTGCTTGTTTACTAGGTTATCACCAAGATAATAGATACATCAAAGCGCCTGTTTACTAGGTTTTCACTAAGATGATCATTTTTTCAGGACATTTTGCAATTTTTAGAATTTTTTGCAATATATCATTTTTTTGGATTTTTTCAGGACCAATAAGTATGTACATGAGCACACAAAGAATGCCTCAGCTGTAGAATTTCTTCAAGTGAAGAGCATTGATAGCCTCTTTGAGTTGTTCTCATTCAGTAGTACTCTGAGAACATAGTATCTTGTAGTAGTAGTCAGCTGTGAAGTTGTAGAATCAGAACTAGTAGTATCCAACTGTTGAGAGATCCATAGTCAAGGAAAGGTCACTTAAGTGAGACCCACAAATATCCTTGTGAATGCATCTTAACTCTTTGTCAGATTTCCCATGCTCTAAACGCTTAGGGAGAGTAAGTTCTAGATTTCTCTTAATCGCGTCATTAGGGATGAGGAGATGCTGATATGCACTTTAAGAAAAGGCAAGATGGAGTGAAGAGGGTAAAGTATGAGAGGCAAGGGTGATGTAATGGAGGGAAGCATGAGAATTTTGGAAGCTTGAGTGACAACTTTGATTTTTTTTTTGGAATCCACATAGCTTTTGATTTTTTTGATTTTTTCTTCTTTATGTTGAGGTGCTTTTGATGATAATGCCTATAAGATGGATTTTGAGATCCATTTTTTTCATTTTATTTTCTGGCTTTTGATTTTCTTCTTCTTTTTGAGGACCTTTGTGGTCTTTTGAACACCTCTATTTCTTTTCTTTCTTTGTAGTCACATGTCAATTAGATGGGACATGGTGACCTTGAGATATAAGTGGATTCTCATTATTTTTGTTTTTATGTTGTACATCCAAGTTACTTTCAAAAGGCTCGAGAATGGTGGATGAAAGAGGCTTGTATGACTAGTTTAGGTGGAGAGATGGAGATGGAAAGTGGATGAGCCACTTATCTTAGGGAGGAGGGGGAGGATGAGTAGTCAATTGGATGGGCTCAAGTGAAAAGATATTAGCATCATCCTCATCATTTATGAATGAATCAGATAGATCAAGAAAGCCATCTTCCATAGAACGTTGTCAGTTGCAAGTTGTCCTAGAAGAGTTAGATAAGTTTGGAGGAATATTATGTGAGCCTAACCAAGATAACCTATTCTGAGAGTTAGGTCCCCTTTCAGGTGGAAATAATACATGAATAGGAACCATTTCAATTCTGGATCTACCAAGTTTCCACAAAGCTATAACAGGATGGGGTCTTACATACCCATGATTTGTTGGAGCAATAGAAGTATAGCTTGGAGTAGATGGCCTAGGAGCCATAGGAATGATCTCCATAGAAGGGTGAAAAGGATCATCATCAGCAGCATATTTGTGTGTAGCATCAACTAGTATCTTTGTAGTACAATTTGACATGTAATTAGCTAGAGATATAGTAGGCGACAGATTTTCTTCATCGCTATTATCTGTCATAGGAAGTGTTTCTTCAATAGAAAGACCTTTCTCAGTAGTAGAAGTGGTGGAGAAATCTAGAATAGGTATACCCCAAGGCATACCCAAGATAAGGGAGACATCAGCTATTTGCCCCCATTCAGTCTATTTGCCATTAGAGTCAGCAGTAGTGGCAGATTGTTCAGTAAAGTGTATAAAATCCTCCTGATGAGGACCAGGATCATGTTCTTGAAGTAGATAGTCAGAATTAGAATGTTGAATATTCAAGAGTCCTTGATGTGTCATAGGCTAGATTTTTGTGTCTTCATTATCTGATCCCTTGCATGAATGAAAGTTGCAACTAGGTTGGTCAAGTTTATGGTCCTGATATCCCATACCAAATTTGTCTTCAAAGGGCCTCTCACAAGAATGCAAAGATGGAGGAAGAGCCATCAGTGACAAGATGGACTCAATCTAATATTCCCCCATGCCAATATCTTTGATCTGTATGGTCTTTTTTATCTCTTTGAGTTTAGCATTACAAAATTCTATAAATTCCCCTTTGGTCGGAGCAAGGCTATCACCAAATTCTAGGAGCATATTGCAAGTGAGTAGGGGAGAATTATGGCTCAAGGAATGATCATCTTCTTTAAAGAAGGGCAAGTGATGAGGTGAGGTCGAATGACCCACCATAGATTGGAACCAGTTGAGATCAAGATCCTTGGGAACGTTTGCCTTGGTGAGGGCTTTATCCATAAATAGTTTTGGTCTGGATGTCGAAGGCTCGGGACCTTTGAGAACAATCTTCGCACATGATCGAGTGATAGCATTCGCACAAGCTGGAGATGGTGTGGGGTTACAAGAGGGAGGTGCAGGGACTTGCAAGACAAATGGGACTTTGGGTTTAGGAGCATCCTCGCTCCCCGAAGCAATGATCATGTCACAGTATTCAACATCAACAAGTTCAATCTCATTGGTGACAATGTCGCTAGTATCATATGTATAGTTGACCACATCGTTGATACCTTTAGACTTGGATAATTCACTTTTCCCATGAGGAGGAAAGGAGTCTTTAAATTCCCGATGATTTGAATTCCTATTATGGTTCTTCACCAAAGTCCTATAAACCACATCGAGAGGTTCTCCCAAGGAAGTGGAGTCATGCTTGGGTTGAGAGATCCAAGGTTTTTTTCTAGTGAATCTTGAAGGTGGTTGAGTTTCCATCACAGACTTCTCAATGGCTTTGATTGTTTGTATGCTGGAGCTAAGATTAAAGATAGACTTTGAGGGTTTTGGCATCATATTGTCAACAATCCTATCATTCATAACATCTATGTTTCTATTGACAATTTTATCCTTATCCCTGTTCGAGGGAGAAGTTCATTCCTTGTTGTCTTTGTTCAAAGTCAATCCTTCCTTCTTGACCATAAACGCTTCTATCCTCGTAGCTCACCTAATCATATTGTCAAAAGTGAGGGGACCTTGCAATCGTACTTGGTATCCAAAATCTGGAACAAGATTTTCCAAGAAGATATCGAGCTTTTCAAACTCGGGTAATTCTTGTGGATACTTGATGCATAGTTGTCTCCATCTCTAGAAAAATGTTAGGAGAGGCTCCCCTTGTCATTGTTTTAAATTGAAAAGGTCCCAGACATTGACCGGATATTGAATATTGTGGGATTGATCATAACTCTTGTCATTTCAAGATTGATCATGACCTTGGTCATTTAGAGATTTCTCATGACTATCATTGAATTTACCTCCCCCTGGGAAGTGGAATGGATCTCCCATCTTGTTGGTAGTATTCTGAGAGATCATGAAAGTAAGATCAAAAAAGTCGATAGGTTTGATTCTAGAAAGTGACCCTTCAAAGCCTTGCTGGTGTTGAAACAACAGGTTATAATATTCTTGAAATAATAAGTCAGACTGTATTTGAAATAATGGATTGCAATACTCTTGGAATGAGGAGGAATGTGAGGATCCCTCACAACACTTAGATTTCATAACAGATTCGGGATGACCTATTTCTTGATTAGGAGGTTCTCTTCTACCTTGATCAATGTATACACTTAAAAATGGCTTCATTAATTAATTACATATTTATTATTTAATTAATATTGACTTGATAAATTAATTAAATATTTATTATTTAATTAATAATTATTCCTCTATTTGTTAAATAAATTATTTAATTTATTTAGTTAATTCACTATAGTCTATTCCTCTATCTTAAGTCTTCTAATTAGTCTTATTAAATCGATTTAATTAAATACACAATCACCTAAATATGACTAAGTTCCCTAGTCCACCTCACCTACCTAGTCACCTGACACATCATCTTGGCTAAAATAAATAATTATTATTAATTATTATCCTCACCCACACATGTCCTATTCTTAAGGGCTATGTGGCTTCATAGGACTTGGTCTCATGACCACATGTCCTTTCTTAAACTAAGTGAAGAGACAATCTCTATTCCTAAGGGGCTTCTCAAGCCACCTCTAAGGGTCAAAGGTGACTCATAGGACACTTGTGCAAAGAGTCCTCATGAGGAAAAGGTCTCTCCCTCTTTCTCTCTTTGATCTTTGTGAGACACTTGACATGTGTCTTTCCCTTCCACCTTATTCTCCTCCATGTCAATGTGAGAGGAATATCATCCCTATTCTCCCTCTCACATTCTAACTACATCCCCCTTTCTCTCAACTCCTTCAACCAAGTCAATCCTAGCCCTAGGATCTTCCACCTTTCATTATCAACTGTAGGATTGTGCCACCTAGGCCTAGATCCTCCAAAAATCTATAAAAGGAGCCTCATTTCCCCTTTGTGAGCTAATAGGTATTTTTGTAATAGGCATTCAAGCAATCAAGCATCCAAGCATTCTAAGAGAAATCAATCCATATTATCATCATTTCATTTGCATTCCATCCATTAGATTGCATAAGCTATTGTGCACTCATTTCATAAAATCTCCACACTTTGGTAGCATCTTGGGAGAAGGCTTCAATTGGAAATCTGAGAGCTCAACCTCTTCAAGAAATCAAAGCTAGGAGGACAATGGAGATAAGCTGCATGGTAGGTGAAGGTAATTGATTTAGTTTCATCATTTTATAGTTGCTTTGTATTCTTCATTGTGTTGCATTAGATTGATTTATTGGCTTTCAACAGTTAATTTATCATCTCTAGTTATTTGACATCTAATTTGCATACAATCAGGATTCTGAATGGGATGAGTCTTGCCACTTCTAGTCGTGACAGTCATAGACAAAGATGAAATGAGAGAGGACTCGGGATAAAGCTAGACTCAGTCTCTAAGAATAATGCAAAGGAGATAAAGGCTAGAAAAGCCAAGATGCGAGATGGATTTGGTATGAATCGTCAAAAGAGGGGGCTAGAATAGCTGAGATAAGACTATCACAACACAAGATACAAAAGGCATAAAGAGATAAGGTAAACCACCGAGAAACGACATGAGTCAAAGAAAAGATCGATCGATTCCTAACTCAAAACAACCAGTTTCTGACAGTGAATGATGGGAAAGCAGAAAAATAGACCTCAGACAAAAAGCAAATCAGATAAAATGTCAAATAGTCAATGGCAAACAGGTCTTTATTTTTGCAAACTGGGGTACAATCTCATGCAAGAGAACACCAGTCTTTGCGCGAGAGAACAAAGTCTTGCATGAGAAAGTGCTCTAAAGTGTGAAACTTTGGGTGGGAAAAGTGCAAAATCTAACAATCTGACAGAATTTTTGAGGTTAAAGTTGAAGTTTGAGATACAACTTGAATTGATGCCTGATAAAAATCCAGTTTCCTGACAGATTTGAAGAGCAATTTAATCAGCAATCTCATTTTAGGATTTCAAGCATTCATTTAAAGACACAAAAGTTCAAATCAAATAGTTGTGATACAAGAAGCAATCGTTAATAGACCTATCAACGACAAAGAAACTTTATAGCATCAGGGGAGTCTTTGCTTGATAATGATTGGACAATGTTTAAGACTCGATAACAAACACATAGCTTAGTCCTACAAAAAAAATGGTGAGAAGCCAAAACCTTTGCCCCATTGCTTATGTGCATACGTGCACCTCACACAGCCGTGTCACCCCCTAGAGGGTGCCCATGTTTTTGGTGTTTCCAAGGACTCAATGGTGTACGTTCAAAGGTTAGCCTTGTAGTAGGGGCCAGTGTCGCAACCACCTTCAAGCATCCAGGTGTATGCCTATGATGGGAATCTACGTGATAGATTCTTCCCCTTCCCTATACAAAGATTATGACTCCTTTTGGAGGTGAACTGGGTAGGCCACTAGCTAAGGAAATTTTTTAATAGGCTTCTGTTCACGCTAACCTTTGGTGCCCTTGATACAAGGTTGAGGCCTCACAGCCACACGAACACCTGAAAGTCATACACCCCCGCAAGTAGGGCTAGGAGCGGCACCACTCAGTATAACCAACAAAGCCTTCTCAAGATGATAGTCAAAGTCTTGAGAAGGTAGCTAACATGGTTTTGGAGTCTTTAGACTCAACAAAATGTTCTTTATTAGAGTGAGGTGGAATCACCGGTGATAGGTGCATACTCACTTGGGTCGTTCCCGAAGGTTCAGCTTCCGACAGGCCCTCTAAAGGTGATACTGGACTTGGTTTAGATTCAGGGGTCAGATTTTTTGGTTCTCCCAAAGGGAGAAGAGCATACTTCTCTATCCCATTTCCTCACCCAAACACATTAAGAAGATTCATCACCGAGTTAGCTTCACTCCACCACAACTACAAGCTTTTGAGTTTTTGTTTGTCTTAAAGAGAGAAGAGCATAATCCCCTGGCTAATAGAAGCATAAAGATTCACTACCTTTCTCCGCTTCCCCAAGAATTTTTCATATTAGTAAGATCATTAGGATTTCGGGTTCATTCATGGTCATCACCTCCATGTAATGAAGACCCAAATTCCCTACTCACTATCAAAATCTTCAAGAAATTTTAATGGAGCCCTATTTAGACTATGTGAATGAAAGCAAAAAACAAACACAATGTTTTAGCAATTCTTTGACTATCATCCTGTAATCAAACCATTAGAATGTTTATGTTCTTGGTCAAAACATCTTGCAGAAAACTATTACATTGTAAAAATAATAGAGAAATAATAAACAACAGAAAATAGGAAACTGTCAAAAATCTAAAATAAGAAAGACAGAAATTGAAAATTTTAAACCACTATATCCAAATCTCGTGCGAGGAAGTACTCCACAATGCGTGAGAAAGTACCGGGTGTTGCACAATGATGCAAAAGCTCACGTGAGAGAGTGCTACAAGGAGTGAAACTTCACACAAGATGCTCTGGATTCTCATGCGAGAATCCGTGCATAGATAGTACGGATGCATGGGAGAGCTTAAATTCTTGTCAAAAAAAAATGAGAATAAGGCCAGAAATCAGATTTTCTGCCCCACGGTGGGTGCCAAAATGTGTGTGTCTGAATGTGGGCCTCTAAATCAGGTACAAACACAACATAGTCATTGCTCAATCATGAGATGACGAGTATGAACATGAATTGTCCATCTCACAACATCGATTGAATCAACCCGTTGCCTCCTATGTGGATGCGGTGTTTAATTACTCTTAGAACGAGAGCCAACAACCATGAGACCAATCCCACAACGGAGGATTTTCCAAGAGCTATGAAGATGAGTAAAACTGAAATTAAACTAAGATGAATATGCAATTTAATCTAAGAATTGAGATGCAATTACTAATAACTTGAAAGAGATATGAAGTGCAATTTAATCTAAATAGCTTGAAAGAAAGATGAGATGAAACTATGAGAATGTAAGCAAATTAATCTAATATGAGAATGCACTACTATGCTAAATGAGAAATTAAGCTAATTGCAAATGAAAAACTTTGAATAAAGTGAGACTAAAATTCGCTATAGTTCAATTACTCTCAAAAATTGCCTTTTTTTGAATGAAGAAATGAGGTTCATTAAATAGAAAAGCCTGGGAAGAGAATGAAGGGGTTCTTGATTTGATACTCCTGACTCTTCATTCTTACTTGAGACAAAAATGCATAAATTACTTATTAAAATAATGGAAAATGCCACACAGGGTGACCTTTCGAATATTATGAATTGTTAATTCAAAAATGAGTGTCCATTCAAATAACAAGTAATTATTAATTCATTTTCATGTATATTAGCCAAATGGGGTGGGTTTAATTTAATTCCAAATACTTAGGACTTTAGGATTAAATTAATTTATCATAGGGGTAATTTTGCTAATAAAAGTCGAAGACTTTAAGAATTAATTTTAATATTTGATTAATGCAATTTAGGGTCTTTGCAATTGACATCAAGTCGAATTAAGTCATGTAGGAGAGAGAAAATTGCCTAAGAAACTAGGACTTTAGAAATGTAAAATTGATAAAAATGCACCAAAATTAATTAGGTTTATCAGATGCCAATTTTAAAGAATTACATAGGTATGTTAAAAAATTGTAATAAATTTAATCATATTTAAATGTTCAATACACTAGTATTTCAAAAGGTTAACACAATGGGTCGGCTGTTTATGGCTTTATAATATCTTCTCGTCATTCCGTTGATCATTATTGTCCAACAATTTTCATGTTTGATTAATTAATATTTGTCTTCAATGCAGCCTCAAAACTCTATGGATGGATAAAGCGAACTCTGTCATGGGATCTTCTTGTATGTATTTATTTTGATCGTTGATAAAAAAATTATTTGACTGTCATTTTATAACAACATACTCTAAAATTTAATCTACTATCTTCTTTTCTAAATATGAATTTCGAACTTTCATTTACTTTCTTCTTTTCAAAATATGAATTTCATTAACTTTGCAGCGAAACACCTTGGTTGGCACTCTGGTCGGTCTCTTTATGGAAACAGATAGAGCATGCTGTAATAATTCTTGATGTGTCAAGTATAGTTCATCCCGCTGTTGTCCAACAAGTGAATCGTCTCTAAGAGAGGTTCTTCACACAGCTCTACACGGGCCATGCTATGAAAGGAACTAGACAATAAATTCTCGTATCAACTGTTTTATGGCTTTTAGTTTGTTGTTGAAGATCCATTTTATATAAACAAATGGAATCTATGAAAATAAATTTGTTTGTATTAAATTTTTATTCTCACCCAACTCATGTTTATTTACCTTTAAAAATTCTAAACCAGCTTTGGGTCTTGTTTTATTAGGTGTATAAACTAGTCAAAATGAGAATTGTTCAACTTTGTTGAGATTTATTATAGGATAATATAAATTTAGGTAATTTGTCATCTTATTGTTGAGACTCATATATATAAGGAAGAGGTTAAGTTCTATTCAAAACAAAATGTACCATTAATCAAATTTGAAAATTTCTAAAATACAATAGATTTTTACAAAATTTTCAGCATCTTTTCTTGATAATCTATATATTTTTAATCGAGAACAACAAAAAAAATTCAACAAAAAATCACTGCATTTTGGCACATCTGAAAAAAGAAAATTCTGAATATCTATATTGTTTGTACATTTTTAACTGGAGCTTCCGCCCGTATATAACAGGATGAATTAATTGAGGTAAGCGCAAACTACGGAAGTAATTATGCAATTGATAGTTGTTCTCTGAAAATTGTGTTGTTTTCGTTTAGGTATAACATGTGCAAGAGAATTTGAACTGGATGAAGAAAAACATAAATTGTTGTTTTATAAAGATTTGTATTAAATTGAACAGACACAAGCAAGGTATATGATTACAGATGCAACTGTCGTATTTTTGACAGAGTATCCGTTGCTTAAAAATAATTAATCTAAAATTGTAAAGCATTCCTATGTAAATCATGTGTGCGCGCGCATATAATTCCTTTCAGCAGTACGTCTGAAAGAAGTAATGGTAAGTCAAGCAATAAAAAATAAATAATTTAACCTATCCTAGTTTAATTTAACCTATGACATTCACATGCATTGCAATGCACTAATACAAATGTATTTATTAAGCCGATAGTTAAGCCGATCTGTGTGGGCTTTTAGTACCACAACAGCCGGAAATTTGTCGTCCAGCCACTGCGCCTGCCTGCTTCCGCCGGAGATCTGTCAACCAGTCACTTTGCCTGCCTACTATCACCGACGGAAATACTCCTTCCGGAACCGTCCAATGGTTGCCCTCGTCGCCTACGACCTAGCATGTCCTCGCATCAGCTGCCGGCTCGTGCATCTGCCAGCTAAATGAAGGGAAAACAAAAAAAGCCAGCCTCGGAAAAATATTTAAACGAGACTCCTACTCAGGTCAGCTATCTATATTTGAGTTTATGCATTTGTTTTTCTCCTTGCCGATTTCGAGATTTCCTTCATTACTTATGCTTTCTAGATCAACCTGTGTGTTCATTACCCGTTCCCCTGCTACAGCCGTATACCTATCTTGAACGCCCTCTCCTTCTGTTATATAAAACTACTCAACACACAGTCGAGTGCGGATCAAAACATCTACCCTCATCGTATGTGTGGTATTTTGTATATTTGATTTCTTCAGTTCTATTTTGGTTATGTATTTTGCTTCTCGATTCGTAGTTAAATTCATCCATTTCTCAAACATGAAGTTCCGAGCAGTTTTTAGCATTTATCTAAAACATACGGCCTGAAATATGTGAAACATACTAAGATAAATAAATGGTAGAAGCAGGGTTGACTGACTATTTTTCTTAATTTATCTTCAGATTTCATATTTAGGAAGCAGAGTTGACTGATTGTATTTTTCTTAATTTATTTTCAAATTTTCAGGAAGCTGTTTCCTCTTGCATTTCCTAACTGTAGAATATTCATATTATATAGCAATCTTATTTTCATTATCCACTTTCGAATGTGATACTACCTCCCATTTCCACAAATTCATCTAATTGCATGTATTTTTGGGTTTCAGTTTCTCTTATTTTTCTATATAAGACCATCGTGCAGAGTATGTTGTCGCCCTCAGCCTCCTTTCAATCAACAAGGGTCCTAACAATAGTCGTATCAATGGCATCTTAGTTTCTTTTATTTCAGACACTCTGTATTCATCAAAACTACTGTATCCTTTTTAGTTTCACAGGAAGTCTATTTAAGTTATGAAATATGCATTATGATTATTTACCGAACCTTTTGTATAAGCATCCCTCCAGATAACATGTCCATTATGCCTTAATTTAGAAAATTGTGCTACAACCAGTAACCTCTGTAATGCGGCATCAATGTATACTATTGTGGTACAAAGTAACACAAGTGTCAGTCCTATTCCAATCATTCAACTATTGATATAAAATTGTGCAGCAAAGGTGTACAAGTCAAATCTTTTTGTAGAAACTCCTTCACGCTCATTACATTCAACAATTCCTCCTTTAATTTTTTCCAATATAGTATTAAGTCTACCTAATTCACTTTTTTTTAGGCCTGTGTATTGAAGATCCATGACCCGTCTTAAAGTAAGTCAAACTATATTTTTCCCAATTCTAATTTTGGGCATTTGCACATTACTAAGTCACTGCAACAATTCTATTTCCCTATTTTGTGCAATATGTTGCAGTCATGATTTGGGTGCTTCACAATTATTATTTGCATTTGCTTAATAATTTTTGAAGATTCAAAGCATTGTACACCTCTCCTCTACGCAATTCAGTGGCCATACATTTTCCATTTTAAAACATTGATTTACTTCAATAAGCTGGAGGATGGGCAGAGTTCAAAAATTCTTTCGGGCCCCGAAATTCACTTTACAACTAAAGTCAATAACCGATAATTTGATCTTGGATTTTCCTTTTTTAATGCTTACCGACCATGTTTTGATTATGATGAGATTTAGACCACTAAGTGCACAAACTACAAAGTCATCGTTTACAATTTATATTGTCCATTTTATTGTTGTCGATGTCTTAGTGAATCGATTGCATATATGGAAACCATCTCATCAAATAATAGTTGCATGCCCCGCACGATCGCAAATAGTATGTTAGGGCCTAATGAGGTTCTCGGAACCTCGTCGAGGTCTCCTGACAGTTCCATTATGTGGTTCCAAGTGTACCATCGAGTTCCGAAGCTCACCTCAGAACCAAAATGGGAATGTCAAAAACTGAATGGAGTTTACCGTCAATGTCCAAAAGGATATGTCGGGCTTATGGCAGCTCTGAGAATAATACAAGTCTTGACACTGATTCCCGAACCCATACACAGATGTCAAAACTCATTTTGATTTGTAGTTTTGAATAATGTATGAGATTTCATAGTGGTTTCTTAACCACGTATAAACTTGATAATATTTTCAGCTCCAATTTGATAGTGTTTCTGTAGAAACTAAAATCAGTATGCATGGATTCAATTTAATCCCTTCATTTTCTAGCATCTATCTGAAACATAAAGTTTCCAGGCAGATTTTAGCATTTATCTAAAACATACAGCCTAAAATATATGAAACATACTAAGATAAACAAATGGGGCCTCAGGAACACGATTGTTTGAGTGCAGGACATCAGAGTCCACAACCTTAGATCTTACTAAGTTTTTTTCTGTAAGAATTGTAAACTTTAGAAATGGTTTATTCAAATTGGGAAAAGAATCTTTCCAGCGTACAAGTATGCCAACAATAAAACTCGGATCACATTTGGGTATGGTTAGATGGGTGTGAAGGATATATAATATCTTCATGCCCTTTTACAACATCCCACACTAGTGTGTGGTTTGTTTGTTGAACTTTGGAAGGAAATGAGAAGAAAAAATTACTTACGAGCATTGCCTGAGAATGATTCTCAAAAAATCCTTGATTTGAATTGAGTTTTTGGAAGATTGTTAATATAACTAAAACGTTACTAAATCTTTTATTTGGATTATATATTGGGAGATTGCTAACATCAAATTCATCAAAACTATTTTCATTTTGCAGCTGAACCAACTCTTCAAAGAGATCATGCTGCTCAAAAGGATGAAGATATGCCACCTACTGAATAAATTCTTTGCTTCTCTTGACGCACAACTGATGGATCAACTTACAAAGTCTTAAAAAGCAGCATTGCTAGAAATGTACAATTTGCTAAATTTTGTATTTAGCTTAAAAGCTAGATACTGGAGGTTGTGCGTTTATTGTGTTTCTCATTTGACTACAAATTGGCCATGATTATTGTTGGTTAAACCATTCGTATGCCCTGTTTTTAATGGGACCAAGTGCATTACCATATTAATGCAGTTCATAAAGACTGTGTTCTTCTGCTTTCGGAAGTGTTTCATTTTCTCGAGAAATTTGGTCTAAACAGTTCTTTTTTACTATTATAGCTCCCACTATAACTGGTTTATAAAAATGTTAATGCATAAAATGCTCTCCGCGGTACCAATATCTTTGTGCATATATTCAAATCACGTCTTCTACCTATCGGCTCAATGTTGCAGAACAGGAAAGCGGTGCCGGGAATATCTGCTGGTTAAAGAATAACGATATCTGCCAGAGGAAAAAAATGTGAATGGGCAAGTGGCATTTTTCGAACAATTATGTAGCTGGTGTGTGCTTCCACGTTATGCATGTGGTGGCAAGTAGGGTTTGATCTCTCAGCAAGCTGGTTGAAAGCGACAATATTTGAGTGCACTATATATTGTTCATACTACTTGTGAGACGTTTCTGTGCACTTGAAATTCCTCTGAACATTTCATCTCCTGCTACTGTATTTGCACATATATGCAACAAAAATTCTGTTTCCAAGATGAGTCATTCAAGAAAGTCTTCTATATTTTTTTTTAAAAACAAAAACAAACATTTCCCAAATGCAACTAAATTTATCTATTGTGCACCGTAAATTCATATTGACTTCGAATTACTTCAGGTTATGATGTTCGAATCAAATGGCTACTGCAAAGAAAAAATTGCTTCTGATTTGGTGTTTGAATGGTTTGCACTGGTTAGTCATGGCGATATTTTTGCCTCTTATTCGGTATTTATTGGATGGTGAGTACAATAAAAAGTAAAATAATTACAATTCTAACCATTTCTCTTCTATTTTCTCACATAAATCAAATAGGAGGGAGGGAGAGAGAGTCATTTTTCAATTGCTACTTTCAAAAAGATAGGTTGTGCATAAATCATATAGGAAATGACAGTTAGAGGGATAGAGATATATAGGGAGAGACAGGTTGAGAGAGGGTGCAGAGTGAGTAAAATCAATAATAGAAAGACGGAAGAGAGATGAGGAGGTGAACTATCTTGTTGCGGAGGGAGTTTCTTTATGAATGACAGTAAAATAAAATTTACCATTTTAATAATAGACTCACATAAATTAAGATAATATGAAGGCTGAATATATCAATTAAAGCTTTTTTTAAAATTATACTAAGATTTTCAAGTCATACACACACACACACACACACACACACACACACACACACACACACACACAAAGATAGAGTAAAAGGGCTCTATTAGAAAATAGAGCGATAAACATATAAAAAGAAGTAGAGAGAAAAATAGAGAGAGAGGGATAGAGAAATATGTGAATAGAAAGAGAAATAGATAGGGTGGATAGGGATGGAGAAATGGGAGGTAGAGGGAGGTATAAAAGCCAAAGACAAAAGGAAAAGTAGCTCAATATAGAGCAGTGTTGTGTACCTATGACACAGTTGAAATACTTTGGATTCATAGTATGTGATAATACTTAGTATATTTTTAGGAGGCAAAGAAGGAGGAGGAGGAGAGGATGGGGAAAGTGGAGAAGAAGAAGAAGAAGAAGAAGAAGAAGAAGAAGAAGAAGGAGGAGGAGGAGGAGGAGGAGGAGGAGGAGGAGGAGGAGGAGGAAGACGAAGAGGAGGAGGAGGAAGACAAAGATGAAGAAGACGAAGAAGATGAAGAGGAAGAAGAAGAAGAGGAAGAAGAAGAAGAAGAAGAAGAAGAGGAAGAAGAGGAAGAAGAGGAAGAAGAGGAAGAAGAAGAAACAGGAGGACCAGGAGGACCAGGAGGAGGAGGAGGAGGAGGAGAAGGAGAAGAAGGAGGAGAAGGAGAAGAAGGAGGAGAAGAAGGAGAAGAAGAAGAAGAAGAAGAAGAAGAAGAAGAAGGAAAGAAAAATAAGGAGAAATAGGAGAAGAAAAAGATGAAGAAGAGGAAAATGAGGAGGAGGAGAAAAATGACAAGAAGTAGAGAAGACAAAAAAGGAGAATACTAAAAAGGAAAGGATGAGAAGGAGAAGGAGAAGGAGAAGGAGAAGGAGAAGGAGAAGGAGGATGAGGATGAGAAGGAGAAGAAGTTATAGTAGAATACAATGAATAATAGGGAATATGAATGACAAGGTGGAGAAGGAGGGAAGGTGTAAAAGAAGGAGGAGGAGAAGAGGCAAAAGAAGAAGAAGAATAAGAAGGAGAAGAAGGAGAAGAACAAGAACAAGAAAAGTAACCCATCTATACAATTATACGGAGAACAAAAGATTATCTCTACATAAGGAATACTAGATCATGTAACGTATATAACACTATTGGCATAACCCTTGCACCCTTCAAAGGTGCAAGTGTTAGTATAGTTCCTCTTAGCTCTATGACACTCCATGCAGCACCATAGATAAAGAAAATTGCAAACTATCATACATAAGCTCAACACAAGGTGTCCAACGTTCCTAAATTTCAGAGACCGAAGAAAGCCTTTTAATATTTAGGAGTGGATATTGAAAAAATATTTCAATACTACTATTCTTATGTACCTAGGGCTTCTTTGCACCTCCTACTAGGGTCTATTTTCTATTTTGTTGCCACATGCTTTCTACATGACTCATACTCAATTTTGTGGATGGAGATCCATTTCAAGTTTTCCCATCTACTAATTTCCTCAATAGTGTGGACCCCACACTTATTAATAGTTCAGGGAGCTCACTTGCTAATGTATTCCATGCCTCGAGTTAAGATGATCATTGTATCTCTAGTTGTCTTGACTCTTTTTCATATTCCTCCCTTCAATGGGAGAATCATTCTTCCTATGTAGATAAGTTATTGTGTGTTAGCCCACTTAAGATGGGAAAATCTAACTCTAAGAATGTGTGTAGTTCTACTTGCAAGGTCAACAGGACTATGGTCCATGTTCTTAATAAGATTTTGAAATAGACAATGGTTTTTTTGGATCTCAAACTAGTCGGTAAGATTCTTTCATTGCAACCCTTTAATTCATCAACTAATGAAATGGGTTTCTACTCGGTTAAAAGTTAAAGGTAGCATAGAAACCAATGCTATGGCTAATAGACTTTTTATCTTCAGTTTTCTTAATAAGGAAGACTTGATC
This sequence comes from Chamaecyparis obtusa, assembly GCA_027943335.1. Lineage (NCBI taxonomy): Eukaryota > Viridiplantae > Streptophyta > Pinopsida > Cupressales > Cupressaceae > Chamaecyparis > Chamaecyparis obtusa. The sequence goes on from BSBK01001698.1 coordinate 404,318, forward strand.
TATATACCAACAAGTGGTCCTTGGACCTACGGTAGTAATAATTATATTATTATATCTCTTTTTAAGTGGAACCCTAGTTTTGATGCTCACAATGACTTGGGATCCATGGCCTCTACTTGGATTCACCTGCTAGGTCTCCCTTTGGAATACTAGTACTTTGATGTCCTTTGAGTCATTGTGAAGTCTTTTGGTTCTCTCCTAGTTGTGTAAAGAATAAAACAATAGAGATCTTGGCACCTATTTGCAAGAATCTATGTTAATGTCATGGTTAACTTAATCCTTCCTTCCTTTAATTTTACTCTACAATCTAGGTTTGGATCATGACAACAACTTTTGGAATATGAGAATGCTTTGACCTTTTTTCGGAACTATAAGAAATATGGCCATGTAAGTAATATCTACAATTTTTAGAACGCTAGAAATAAGTACCATATGATGTTGCATGAGAATAAGGATACTAAAAACAAAGGAAACATTTCAAAAGTACTACCTTCAGTCGAGGAAATAGAAGGGACCTTAATATCCCATAAGAATAAGAACTTGGATGATCTTATTACCTCAACCTCTAAGATAGGGCAAGGTGCTATTTTTAGCATTGACATAAAAGGAAATTCCATGTCACTTCCTCTTCAAAATATTAAAATGGAGACAAAGAATATCTAGAAAAATGATAGTAAGAAAGATAACAATGGATTGGCCTTCGAGAAAAATAGGCCCATTTGAAAATCCTGAAGGGATAATGGTAAGTAAGATGATTGTTGACATAAACATTTTTAAAATTAATGAGTGTTTCTCTCGTGTCTTCGAAATCACTCTCAATGTTTTGATATCATTGTCCCCTAAGAGCACTACTACAACTGGTTATATCAATAGGTCATGTATTCTTGAGAAGCTATCAATCAATAAGGAAAATATTGATCCTATAGATCTCACTTTGAATATTTCACTAAAAGAGTATACTAAGGCTCATTGTGTAAAAACCATAAGGGATAAACTATCTCTATTAGGGTTTTATTCAACCCTTCTCCTATCTAAATATGGGATTTTTTAAAGGGGATAATGTTGAGATAGAATGCACTACTATTGGAGAGAAGGGAAAAAAGATGAAAAAATATGATGTAGGGAATGAACTGAAATAAGACATACGAATGGAAAGAGTATAGGGAAATACAAATAGCCAAGGATGTAGTAAATGGGAAGCAAAGAACAATAGATAGGTTCTCAGGAACTAAAAGAAAAGAAGAAATAAAGTGTGCCACTCTAAAAAGGAGTGAGAACAAGAAATTGAAGGTTGGCTTGCTCTAAATTGGTAGTTAATCATGAAGATAATTTCATGGAATATGAGGGGCTTGAATAAACATACCAAACAAAACATGCTCAAGTTTGCTATCATGGAAAATGAAAAGATATCCTACTCCTTGAGGAAACTAAAATGTTTGAAGAAGGATTTATAGGGATAGTGAATAATATCTAGACACTTGTTACTCGGATGGTTATTGATGCTAAAGGTTCTTCGAGAGACATTTCCACCTTGTGAAAGCCTTATATGGTGATAGGAAATGATTTTCATTTTTCAAACATAACCTAATTATCACTTTCAAGATTCATAATTCAGACATAGCTTAGAATCTCATAAATGTCTATGTCCTAATGTGAGATCTTCTAGATGAAGCTTATGGGTCTATTTAGCTTCCTTTATCCTTCAAAACCATTTGACTATATGGATGATGTTTTGAATGCCCTTTGTACCCTTTTGATAAATTTTGGGGTACTAACGAGTTCACTAAAAGCATGATTTATCTCAGGGACTTTCTCTCTATTACTGGGCTGATAGATATTGATCTTTTGGGTTAACATTTTACATGGTCAAATAGGAGGCAGGGGAAAATTCTTCTACAAGTTAGGTATGATAGGTTCTTTTTGTCTTCTAACTAGAGAAACTTAGTTAGTTTCACCATGATTTCTCAACCTAAAATTAGCTCAGGTCACAATGTTGTTGAGCACACACCAAATGCTAAGAGTGGGGGAGAGGTGGGTGAATTAGAATAAATAAAAAAATTATATTTAAATAATCAATCATTAATGATATCTACCATACAACTTATTAAAAAATAATGTATTCAAACAATAACACTTGAACACCAAGATATTATACATGGAAAATCATAACTAGTAAAAACCATGGTGAGAACTTTCCCATAAAGATAAATCACTTATATATAGTTTTATTTCAAATATAATAGGATCTCACTACTTTGGACTTGCAACTAGAAGATCACTACAAATATAACACTAAATATAGATAGGGGCTCACTTCTCTAAAATTTCAAAAGAGGCTCATTGTCAATCTAGCAAGATATAGTAAAGAAATTGTACACCCAAGTTTCATTCTCCTAGGGAAAAGGTACATATGATTCTTCTAAAAGGATAATAATAAACTCTCCTCATAATGTACCTGAACTGCATAATTCTATCACATTGTTTTTACCTTTACTATTGTATCACATAAATTAAATTCTACTCTTTTGAAAATCTTTATATAGATCTTCATTGGCTAGCACTCATCACACTTTCACTTATCAAGGATAGATCGCTGGTGTTTACAATAAGGTTAGCCATCCCAAAGAAAAACTACTAGTCATTCATATCAATAGAAAGTTATAATAATGTCTCATGCAAGAAGTACATAGATCAAAATATAGATTACTCATAATGAGTCCACCCATCTATAAAAGAGATAAACATTAAATACATAAGCCACACATAACGACATTCATAGATAAATTCATTTATGAGGGCATCCTTAATCCTACATTATATTCCAAGGTCAACTCTTTGGATTACAAGCACATTCAAGCATCTTCATGGATGTGAACGATTTCTACATTTGTTCATGAGGGTTTATGCAACACAAATCTACCATTTTCCTCCTTACATATTATCCTTTATCTAATTTCTTTCCATTTTCAAGGTTGATTCCTAAATAGGGGTTTGACAAGGAAATCCCCTTTAGACCACCTTTTCACCCCTTTTTATTTTATGTGCAAGAATAAGTTACAGAGCCACCAAATTGGGATTGGATAGATCAGTTGCAATTAGAAGTCCTTCGAAACTTTCCATCAAAATTATTAGATACAAAATGTCATGAGTGTTCTACTCTTGGGTAAAAGATGAGTTTCTTCCTGTCCCTACCACTTTCAACTCAAATTTCACCTATAGGTCATATCTGAGCTCTCCTTTCCATTTCAAAACTTTTCTTCTCATTATTAGTCTATATCTTTATGTTATATCCATTTTTCTACATCTTGCCTAATTAAGCACTTTAATCACATTAGTATATCATTTCCATTTAATCAATCACATATTTTAGGGAAGGAAATCTATTTTACCACTTAGCATTTGAGTCTCCTCTTGAACCTAGTGAGGAATATTCCTTATGCATGTGTAATTGTAGAAAAGGGAGTTAATTTACCTATCTTTTGCATTAATTCCCTTTTCCCATTACACATTTTGGTGAGCCAAACTCTTCTTACATACTTTTCATATTGGTAGTTAGATCCTCTTTACAAGATCTCATTTTGATAGCTAGATCTACATCTACATTTTCATGCTTTACATTAGATAATTAAATTTGATAGTTACATCTACCTTTCAGAAAGGTTATTATTTTATTGGGCTGAATTTCATACCACTTTCAAATATTGTAATTAAATTACATCTAAATTTTATTTTATTCCCTTTTACACTAGTGTTATGACCTTAAGTCCTACTGATAGCATTCCAGTTAGGAGAAGTTGTTGACTTATGGGTTCCTTTGATCCTAAGCTCTCTATTTTTGCTAGGAACCTTGATGAGACAAATAGGCATCCTAATGACATTAATCCCATCATTTAAAAAAAATCTTCTCATTATTCTCATTATGAATATCATATCTTAAGAGTCTCTCCTATGAAACTTCAAAAACTTTCTCATGACTTTGGAAAATTTGAACAATTTGGTTAGGACAAGAGAACTTTAATCCTAAGGTCAAATCCATTGTAGAAGGTTTGAGGAAGATAATTCATAATGATGAGCATGGTTTTAATATCTTTCATGGTATCTCTCATATCATCAATAACATTGTTAGGCCTATTATGGATTGTAGCCCTCTATGCCTATTTGTACCTATTTTCCTAGTGTGTCTACCTATTCTCCTCACATCATAAAAACTTCTATTCAAAATCCAAACATTGCACACATTAGCATTCCTAATCTTATTGTTTCTACTATCCCTTTAACTTTTCCTTACTTTTTTTTCACCATCATAAGTGCCTGATTACAATAGTGTCTTATTTACATATTCCACCATTCCTTTAATTCGTCACAATGCTCCAAAATTTCGCACATATATCCTACCACTCTTTCTACTGATTCAACTATAAGTACTAAGTAGCTTGGCTTAAACTATGTCTTCCTTGAAACAACATATTGCTTCTATGACTCAATCCATATTCAAAATCCTTCTAGCCATTTGACCTTGGATATCATTTGTTCTTTTATTCCTCAATATATGGATATCCCTCACCTAGAGACTTACAGTGGTAAAGGAGATCCATTGACCCATGACAAAACCTTTCAAACCTTGTGTAGTAATTTATCAAATGATCATATGTTCATGGCTAAATTGTTTTCTAGAAATTTTTGAGATAAATCCTTGCAATGATATTGTTCTTTTTCTCCTTATTCGATTGACTTCTTTCAAAATCATGCTAATTCTTTCCTTCAATAATTTCAAAATAATATTGGTCTTAATATTTCTTTGACTAATTCAATGCATTGTAAAAAAGGTGTTAAAAAAAATGTAAATTTTTTCACTCGTAGATTTAAGAATTTGTATGCTCGGATTTGTTATCATGTACCTAATATTGATGCACAACATATTTTCATTTCTAATTTACAAAAATATATAAGAGATAATATTTGAGCTTTTGAATTTTCTTCTTTTACTCAATTATGTGTAGTTCTTCATATTTATCAACTTCAAGTGAGTCAGTCTACAAGAACCACTCTAATGGTTCCATTTGATAAGAGCGATGCTGGATCCTACAACAAGTTTTAGAAACCAAACAATTTCATCAAAACCATCAATTCATCCAATAATGTTGATGAGTAAGTGGCAACATCATCCAAAGGTGTCTCTCCTTTGTCATGTATTTTTAGACCTTCTCATAATTTTACTCAACTTTATAAATATTTGCATGATGTGATAATGAAGTTAATTAATTTTAAAAGATTAACTCAAGTCCTCATATCAAACCAATTTACAATACATACCCTTTCCCAGATCCTTTGATAACAAATATTTCTACCAATACCATCGTCAACCCTATCATGATACTAAATGTGTTTCCATTTAAAAATGTTTATTTAAGACCTCATTCGTTTAATTAAAATTTTTTTGATGGTGTTAATGGTCAAGAAAATAAATTTATAGCACCTCCAACCAAAAATTTAAAAATATTTACCAATTGTTTTCCATTACATTCAACCAATAAAATTGATTCTAGATAATCTTTTCCTTCTTCATCCACCCATGTTGTTGAATGACATGAAAAGTGTACTAATTTCAATAATGTTGTCAACATCATTGATGAAACTAAACCTAAACCCAAACCTAAACCTAAGTTTTTCACTACCTTTGACCCAAGTGAGACAATTAAAGAACCTAATGGTTATCTTTACATTATTGCAAAGTTTAATGATCTTTATTCTCATTGTGTCCTTATCAACCATACTTTCATGGTGTTCAAGTGATAACTAAAGAACATATTTTCAATAGACGATTGCAATTATATTTCTATGTTAAATCTATTGTTATAATCCGAACTTGCAAAGGTTTCCCTTATCCTACCCGTTGTTCAATTATATTTATCATAGAATTTGGTGGTGAAACTCTAGATGTCCCATTTTATATTGTCCCAACATCTGATCAATTATACGTCAAACTTGGTGTTCCTTGGCTTATCTCTATGAAATATATAGCCTCTCCTATCCATAAGTGTTTGAAATTTTACCACAATGGTCAAATCATGATTGGTAATCATAGTCTCTATTTTCCATCTATAGCTTAAGAGTCTATTGATCTTGATTCATTTGGGCATTTTATGCCTCAACCCACCCAATCCCACAAAGATAACCTATATCAATCATATTAGAAATACAAAATCCAAAATATTTGTTAGCATAAAAATCCTAACGATGTTCCATCTCCTTTCCCTAGACCTAGATTTATACCTACTCCACCTACACCTCATATATAAGCTTCTATTATGCCTTATATAAATTATAAATGTTCTTCTAAAGATATATGTGAACCTAGTGAGGTTCCTTTCATTCTTCCTCCTAAGGAATAAAAGAGACCAATGTTAATTTATCCTAAATCTAACTCGATTTATAAAAAAAGCAAGTGTAACCATTGTGCTCAAAACCACCACTATTAAACTTATGCTAGAGCCCGTGAACACGCTTTCCAAAAACCTTATTCACTTAAGACACCAACTCATTATTGGATACTTTACTAGGACCTATTACATCATGTTTTTGCAATTTCAAGGTTTAAATGCCCATTATGCTTCATCCTAGAAAGATATATTTTCTCAACCCACTTATGTTCACCTATCCCAACATCAACTTGAAATTTTGTCCTATTTCTCATTCTTTAGAATGCCATTGGCATTCTCTCCTAGGAAATTGGGGCCTGAATTTTACCAAGTGCCTTATGTTGGGGCATTAGCGAGAGTATTGATTTTGTGATCATCCTAGATCATTTTTAAATCTCAAAATTATGGACTAAAGTATAAGAAGACTGCATCCCTCATTTTTAATGTCATGACTGAGTGGAAGAATTTTGGCAATCAAAAAATTAAATTTTCATCAAGAGAAATTGAGCATTTGGATTCAAGATTTGAAGGAAAGCATCCAAGATCAAGATCTCCAAGTCTCCATTTCTTTAAGATATATCAATTCAATGGAAGATTTATGCAATTGAAGAAATTTTCTCTTTCATGATGACCAAGTAGATAACTTATCAATAAAGAAATAAGACTCTTCTTCTCTTCTCCTTCTCTCTCCTTCATTGCAAGTGGTTTTCAAGCATATCAACATTCAAGAACTAGGAGTGGCATTCATAGATCCATGCATTTGTGAGGGAATTATTGATTTTAGAACATATTCCAAGGTAAACTCTTTCTATTCCAAGAATATTTAAGAATCTTTATGGGTATGAGCAATTTCTACATTCCTCCTTGAGGTTTTATGCAAGGTAAATCTACCATTTCATTTTTTACATACTTTCCTTTATGCAATTTCTTAGTATTTTAAGTTTATGTATATATCTATTATTCATTTTTTTATACTATTGTGTAATTATACACTTTAATCACATTAGTATATCATTTCACACATATTTTAGTGAAGGAAATATATTTTACCATTTAATGTTTTAGTCTCCTCTTGAACCTACTAGGAAATATTCCTTTTGAATGTGCAATTCTATAAAATGGAGGTGATTTACCTATCTTTTGTATTGCTTCCTTTTCCTCGTTATGTAGTACACCAATAATCTATAAATATATTTTATTGAGGCTTCATGTGAGATGGGTAGTTTAGATGATGTAGTTGATGTACTGATTGATTTCCTTATCATATTGGAACTGATAAAATCCTAATAATTTCTAGTAGTGACATGGAGTATCTGTAGTAGATGCGAAAAATGAAAGGTTCTTTGGAAACTATTAATGTTTTGGATACCAAGATTGAAGGACATATAAATTCACCACAATCTATATTCAAAGATGAGAGAAGATGAGAGAAGGTATGGAAGTAATCTAGTGATTGATTTGAAGGAGAATAAAACCCCATGTGATAAGGAAGTATTGTGGGTTCCAAAAAATCTATCTATAAAAGAGAAATATTTAGAGGAATTCACAATATTGTTGTAGACTATTGAAATATTTGTAAATATACAATTGATGCAAGGTTTGATAGTATTAAAATACATAGGGCTCATGAGCATCTTCTTGACTAGTCATGAAATACAATGATAATGATCAAATTGATGGTTATGGTGAAACATTGGAGAATCATTGTACGTTTTCTATTAGAATTGTAAAAGAAATGGTCGAAGAAACTGGACCAGAGCATGTAGGAACTCAACCTTATCCCTTTGCAACTCATCATGAAGTGTATGAATTAAATATGAAAACCTTGAGGCTATACATGATAAAGGCTCTAAATAAATATAAAATTTAGTATGAATTTTTAGTTGAGCCTAGGATTGCTAATATGAAGAGCATGATAGCTAGAAAAAAATTATAATTGTCATGAGGAAAGTATTCAAGGGGACCCTTTTGGCAGCTAATGGTTGCAATGGGAATTTTATTATCTTGTAAATAAAGAAAGAATTGTGGAGGTGGGAAGTGGAAACTATTAGGGTCATGAGTGAGAAAGCAATGGACATCGACCTATGAACCACACATTCAGTATTGGAAACCATGGAAGGAGGGAAGCATATGATTATTATGGATGTAAAAAAGAAAAGGATTATTCCATTTGTTGTTTCTTATAAAAAAATGGGGATAGGCATGTTGGGAAGATTATAAAATTATAGGTTGTTATGAATCCCCATAATATGTTCTAACTAGTAAAGAGGTCTATTGGGTAGAAGATGAATGAGGTGGTTCAAGATTCAAATTTTTTGGTGACATGGAAAGAATGTTAAGTTGGATTGTCCATCTAATGGGAAGCTATTTGCATCTCTAGATATTTTTGCACAGGCTTTCAAAATAAATTGTAGATGATGCTTCCATGTTTTCAGACATGGTAAACAACAACTAAGTTTTATTAACTTTGATATGTTTTTGTACATTATTCATCCAAAGTGTTTACAAATAACATTTATAGAAACATAAGTCTTGCAAAGGTTCTCTATGCTTTATTAAAATGTAACATTAAGAGTGGAAACGTAAGCATTCTCACTTTTGGTGGCTAGCTGAATGATAATTTAATTGTGAGATTGTTGAGAATTTTAAAGCCCAACTCACAATCTCTTTGTCTTTCAATATGTTTCTTTCCATCTACTATCCTTTTACATTCTTCAGAGAATTAATAGTTATGATTATATATTGTATTAGTGTTATATTTATTTAATAAACTAGAGTTATATGTATGATAATTTAAATAGATATATGAAAAGATGTGTTCTCCCTTTCTTTAAAGAGGATGTAATCTTTTTTTGTGAACCACTATAAATTTTGTATCATGTGTCTTTGATTTTTTGTTATTTTGTTCTTCACAAGTATCTAAAAAAGAACTATTCAACTTTACAAGTATCAATATTTCTTCACTTAATTCTATATTATAAAAATTTATTACAAGCTAATTTTGTCTAACTTATCTTCTTTGCACAAAATGTCTAATCCAAAACAAATTCTTCTAAAACGTTCATACAACCCTACAAAATATACATGGTCAATACAAAAAAATATATCCAAAGGTAGTTCATACAATTATTATAAAATATGGGTAGTCCAAATCTCTTGTCGAACATTGACCAATAGTAATCTTTCAATGACTAAAGGACTTAGATTTATCATAAAAAAAATATCTTTACTACTATGGGATTTCCAAAATGCTGATTAAAATGGAGTAAGTCCATCTTGGAATTTGAAAGATGGTATAAGTAGTGAAACTACACTATGTTCAAAATCTTAACCTATTGAAAGGAGGACATTTAAGAAAGTTGAAATGGCTACATAAATTTCAAAGCAATACAATTTTCAAGGTCACACGATTTAAGCATCGAGGAAATGGCAGATTCCCTATTTACAATCTTCTCAAATTGCTTGTAAAAAGTTGATGTTTTAATAAGTCCCTTGGATTATTTGGAAAATGCAAGACCAATTCTTGGCTCATGGTTGTTCTGTAGCTTTTCTCATGCCCATAACCCATTTAATTACTTTATAAAACTCAGGAACAATTGCAGATCTTTTTTCATTCGGTGTATCAACCAATCCGGATTGGAATCATTCAATTAAGCTGAATTTTATTTCAACGCAATATAAATTGGTATTCTGAATTTCATTCCATCATATTTGAATTTATAAGAATTTAAACTCATGGATGAGTGAATAATTATTTTTTTTAATAAGTCACTAAATTTTATTAATGTATAGAAGAAAATATATAATTTAAGAAATAGTAAAAAATATTATATTGATGTGTACAATTATTGGTTGGAATATAATTTGTCTTATTCCAAATATATAGAGTCAAAATAATAAATATCATATTTTCATATAAACAGCAAGAACAATAAATATTTTATACTTTCCTATGAAATGTGAATGATTATTAAATTTTGTCAGATATAAGAAAAAACATCCATATTTGACTGCCCTAATTTTGGGCTTATCATAATCTTACCTACAAATTATAGGATATAAAAGGTATGAATAACAAAGGTATATGATTATAGATAACTATTTGGTCCATTGAGCTTTCATATAATTTATGTTTCAAATAAAAAAATTGTATTTTACAAATAGAAAGTAATATTTTTTGCTCAATTACTAGGGATACTATGATTAAATTTGAGTCAAAAATTTTAAAATGTTAATTCTGAAACAATTCTTAGAAAATGTGTTGATGTGACAAGTTACAAATGTGAATGATTATCAAACTATGTTGGATATAAGAAAAAAGATCCATAGTTGACTACCCTAATTTTGGGGTTCTCATAATTTTACTTATCAATTTTAGGATATAAAAGGTACAAATAGAAAAGGTATATGATTATAGATAGCTATCTGGTCCATGGAGCTTTCATATAATTTATGTTTCAAATAAAAAAATTGTATTCTACAAAAATAAAAAATAAAAAAATTTCTCAATTATTAGGGATACTATGATTAAATTTCAATCAAAAACTTTAAAATGGACTAATTTTGAAACACTTCTCAGTATTTATGTGTTCATGTGACAAGTTACAAATGCCATATTATGAATACTTCTTTTTAAATATATCCACATGAAAAGTTCAATGATAAGTTGCATGTTCCAACCTTAATTATACATGGGTAATGATGCAAAAGGGTTTAGGTTCACTTATAGAATACTTATTGTCAACTCTCAAAAGCTTCAACTAGGCACCATCCAATGGTCCTCTCCTATAATCTTCACAAGGTCATCCCTCACACCTTGAACTTTCTCTTACTCCCCTCCTTGTGACCACTCTTCAAAAATAAATCCAACTTTCAAAGGAGATACAAATCCTCACAACAAGCCCTATTCCCCAAGACCTTCCAAGTAACATATACCCCTTGCATATTAATATATTTTCACCAAAGTTGTAGAGAGCATGTATGAGTGTCCCTCCATGTATAAATGCTTCCAGTAATCCAACTTATCCCCTTGAAAACAATGACAAAAAATCCACAATGTGATTTTGCCCAATTACGCCTATTAGATTACCTAATTCAACTAGCCCTCCGAACTGACCTTTTGGACCCTTACATTCTAATTAACTTAATAATGCTCAAATAACCCATAGTTTCAAACACTCTTTTGGCCACACTATGAAATATCACAAAATTTAATATAGGTTTTGAGTTTGACCGGGTCAACCAATATTGAGCCAATTAGGCCTAATAGGGCCAATTCATGAGGATTTGGATAGAACTTTTCACTAGTCCACTTAACATGAGAAAAGGCTTATGGTTTCATTTATTTGTGTATCATCAAAAAATGGAAGCACTTCCATTTAGGATTGGTTTAGCCTTCCGAGTAGGTGGCTTTTTATCATGTCAAACGCCTTGAATGGGTTTTTGAGTTGGATCTGGCTTTTTCCCCTGTCCTACCCTGTTCTCCACTTCTTTTCTACCTATTTATGGCATCTTGCTCTATGAATTTGAGGTTCTTGACTTTAGGGTCAAGGTCAACCTTCTGGGTCAAGGTCGACCTTGACCCTGACCCAGGGTCCAAATTTCAAATTCCGAAGGTTTTCACATGTCAAGTTTTGGAAAGATTTATTTCCCGCTTCTAGGTCGGCTTTTTTGAGGTTCAAAATGGTAAAATCTTAAATGATATTTAATTTAGGTCCACTTCCAAGGGTATAGGCTTAATGGGAATTTATTTCTCCTATGTTGGCCTCTCTAGAAGTTTGTGCCCTAGACTAGTATATAAGGAAGCCTTCTCCTCTCATTTTCTCCATCAAGTTTTCTATTTTGAGAATCAAGTAATCAAGTAATCAACCATAATCAAATCGAGTGAAATCAAGAAATCAACAGGAAAGAAAGAAGGAGAAAGGAAGAATTCAAGCATTCATCTATCTTTAAGCCTTCAAGCATTCAAGATTCAATTCATCAAGGAGAACCATTAGTAGCCATTGAAGGATTTAAACTCTATGGAGCCCTCTTTTTCAAGATTTGTCCATCCATATCCATTCAAGGTTGGTGTTGAAGATCTAAAGAAAATTGATTTGAGACATCCTACATCCTATTCTACACTCATTTGGAGCATGTATACTTGTGGATTCAAGGATTCGAATCCTCCACAAGGTTTTCAACATAAGCACGATGAATTGTTCCATTTACTTTGTTTATTACTGCAATTTCAATTATATTTCAATTTTAATTCCAAAATTAGAGTTTTACCAAGGAAAACCCCTCATCCAAACAACAAAACCTTTTTTCTCACAGGTGCAGGTGCAAAACAATGGATTACACATCAGATTCATTCACCATTTTCGGTAGATTTTTAGGATCCGTGAACAGAATTTTCGTCAAAGTAGCACAGGTCAAGATTGACATAAAGGGGTCAAGGTAGACTTGGTTTAGAAAATAAAAAGATTTTTAGGTTTTCTCCATCTATATGTTTCTATTCTAGATCCGGTTGCAAATTTTCCAAAAACTCAATACAGACACCTGAAAACAACAATTTCCAGATATGTTATACTTTGAGGTTATTATTTGTCTTCAATTCATTTCAATTAAGATTTTAATCCTCTTTCTTCATATTCTTCATCGATTGATCCATTTATGCATTAACCATTTTCTCGTGGTTAATCAATTTGGATCTTTCCTTTGGGAATTTGGCATTAAGAAGAAGATCTTACCTTCCATAATATATCATACCTCATTTTTCAATTCAATCAAAATTTTTATCACTACACATTACATATTTTTATCATTACATTTTTGGTGAAACCGTGATAAACAACTCTTTCTTTTATGGTGTTAGATCTTGCATGTCTGTTAGATTAGCCTTCTTTTATGTGCTTGTATTTACATTTCAAAAATTATATAAAGCAAAAATACAAAAATAATTTTTTTTTTATGCCTTGTGTTTTCCTAAATTAGTTCATTTGCATTGCATTGATATATGAGCTTTACTACCTCTAGTCCTACTTATAATATTCTTGTTAGAAGAAGTCACAGACTTATGGGTTCCTTTGATCTTGAGTCTTCCTCTCCTTTCCTTAGGATCCCAAATGACAATTTGATTACTCATAATTCCAATCCTACTATGGAGCATAACTCTTATCACTCATCTCATGATTATGATGATGCTTTAAGAGTTCCTCCTAAACAAGTCCAAAAACATTCAACTGAACTTGATAAAATAGGTAATTGGCTTATTGAAGAAAACCATAATCAAGATTCTATTCAAGATAGAGAGGTTCTTAAGAAATTTCTTCATGATAGTGATCAAGTTGTTAATCTCTTGCATGGCATCACTCATCTTGTGCATTTAAATGTCAAACCTTTAGCTCAAGAAGCTCAAGAACTAGGATTCACTCCTCCTGTCACTAGTGTGGAACCTTCTTTAGTTCCTTTACTGAGAATTCCTACTTATACTCCTCCTTTAGTGAATACATATATTCCATCTCTTCCTATGAGTGTTCCACCAATGTCTCTACCTACCTCACAACCTTCTTATAATAGGGTAAAAGTACAAACCTGTGTCACACTTTTATAAAGGAAAAGGATGACAACATGCAAATGTTTCAATTTTAACAACATAAAAGTGGCATTTGTGTTTAGAATTTGAAGATGATGTAAACTAATGAAATGTGCAAAATTTGATGAATTTTATGCTTACAATTTTTTTAAAAAAAATTGAATGAAAATTGACATAGTTTTTTACTTTTTAATGTCCATTTTTTTATTGCTGAAATATGCTAAAAATTTAGGGTAAAGTTTGCGTTAACAAACTATATGCAAATAATATTTTTTTCCTCTGATTCCATAATATGTTTTAGATGACATGTATAGCTAGTGTATAAAAAAATAAAGATTTGATTTCGGTATATATTTTGTCTATTATAACTATCCAAAGTCAGTGTTATCCGAAATAAATAGTTTTTTGTTCGCATCAAATTTTCCCTGTCAAATCTACACCTTTAAAAAAAAATTATATATTCTTGAAGAGGACTCTCTCCTCTAGTGTTAAATATAAGTTTTAAATTTTTTTGACATGATTTGTTATTTTTAATATTTTTTGAACGAGTGTGTTCTTAAATGTTAAATTACCTACTTGAAGTATTTTCAACTTATAATATATTAGATGAAATCAAAACATAATAAAAATTACATGACCATAATCTTGACTCCGAGCTCTACAAAAGGGTATTTTTAGATTTTAGAGAAAGGTAAATTTTGATAGAGAATTGAGGTCCAGAAGTGAGAACTTTTGTGACTCACCCTTTTTTGCTTATTTGGCTGCCACATGGGATGCCACTTAGGGGGGTTCAGCCAGACCTAGTTCGGCTGAACCAGGTCTGGCCAAACCCCCCCAAGACCAAACACTTTCCTTTGAATGAGCCACCAAACCCATTTTTTGGGTTTATATAGTTTTTCATGGAAGGGTTCCGGCCGGAACCATTTTGGCTGAAATCATTTCGGTCGAAACTCCCCCGCCACATGGTGCCTCATATGTGCCATGTATGTCCAGCCTGACCCATTCTGGCTAGAACCATTTCGGTCGGAACCAGTAAAAATGTCCTCTAGTGCGACACAACTTTGTACTTTTACCCCATAGTGTTCCTTTTACCTATTCCAATCCTCTTCCAACTGTGGTTCCAAGTGTTCCACTAGTTATGTCTTCTATTCCTACAGATTCCTACAATTTCCATAGTGTTTCTAATGTTTCTATGCCTCCTATTTCTTCTAATGATTCCACAATCATTAGTCTCGCTCAAACTATGTCCTCTTTACAACAACAACTTGCGTCCTTAACTCAATCCAAGTTTAGTATTCCTACATATGACATGGGTAGTGTTGGCATTAAGCAGAATTGCCACTAGTGACAACACTTATTTGAATTCTGAGTGCAAACCGAGCAGAACAGTGCAAACCAAGCAGAATAGTGCAAACCGAGCAGAACAGTGCAAACTGAGCAGAACAGTGCAAACCGAGCAGAACAGTGCAAACTGAGTAGAACAGTGCAAACCGAGAAGAACAGTGCAAACCGAGCAGGACAGTGCAAACTGAGTAAGACAGTGCAAACTGATCAAGATAATGCAAACTGAGCAGGACAGTGTAAACCGAGTAACATTATGTCTACCGAGTCACCAGTATTTACTGAGTTCAAAACCTACTGAGTGGTTAGTATGAACTGTGCCTTCACTTCTACCGAGTGCATGACGATGCTGAGTAATGCAGTGGACGCCGAGTATCAGAAAGTCACCAAGTTAGTTTACAGGAACTGTGTAACCATACTTGGGCTGACTTAGTGGCACTTATGTTTATTTGTCAAGCCGACTTTGTAATTGTAATTAATTGTTTAGACTTGTATATAAACAATGTTGTATAAATGTCAAGAAAAAAAATATATGAGTATGTATGTGAATAAAAAGGAAAGGCAGAGATAAGCGAATTACAAAGGGCTATAGTAGTATAGGGAACAGTAAAGACAAATTCATCACAAGAGGTGATCAGTACATTCAACGAATCTCAATCAGCAATCCAGTTGCAAAGCAAGAGATCTACTGTTTCATCCTAATAGGTGAATCAGTACTAAAATCCTTTAACCAGGTAGACTTAACAGTCTGTTGTAAAATCTCTTTACCGAGTGCATACTTCATTGTATATTTGTAAATCCTTTAACAAGGTGGATTTAGCAATCCTTATTGCTCCTAACAGGGCAGATCATCAGAAGTGATGAAATTGTAAGCCTTAACCGGCCAACTTTATTCTGCAGTACTAAAGCTTTGTGGGTTTCATCCCCACCCCAGTTTTACTTTCTTTTTGGACGGTTTCTGGGTAACCAAATCTATGTGTCATTGTTGTGAATGCTTTTAAGTTTCATGCTTTCTATATGCATAAAGAAAAAGTGAACTATATGTTAATACATCTGTAATTGTAAGAAAAATTGAAGTTACTGATTCACCCCTCCCCTCTCAGTAACTCGGTTAATCCCTGAATATTTCCAACAATTGGTATCAAAGCTTTGTTGGTTCTCAAGATAAAGCTTAACTAGCTTGAGAAAAGATCTAGGACAATGGAGGTATTCAAACTGAACAAGGTGATTGAAAATGAAAAGCTAGATCTAGAAATGGCCATAGCTAAATTTAAGGAAGCAAAAGAACATCTTTCCCAATCCCTAAGAAGAAGGAAGGAACTTGCAAATCAGATGAATGATCAAAATTACATTGAAGAAAAGATTGAAGATCTTTGTCCCTCAAATAGCTCAGATGAAGCAAACAATGCTGTCAAAGAACTCCTAGAAAAGAATGGGTCTCTGCAGGAAGAAGTGAGAAAATTAAAAAGAGAACAAGAGCTACACTCAACAAGATTTTGTGAGATCTTAGAACAAAGAAACAAGTTGAAAGATGAATTAGATGGAAGGAACAATGAAGTCCAAAATAAAACCCTTCAGCTAGAAAACCTAATTGATCAGATCTCCCATACAAATGAGGAAATTTTAAATCTAAGATCAGAAATAGAAAACACAAGAGAAGAACTAAGATCTAAAAAGGAAATCAATCTAAGATTGGTGGATGACCTAAACGCCAAAAAACAAATCAATGAAGGAATGCTGAAAAGCCAAGAAGACTTGAATCAACTGTATGAGCGAAATCTGCATAGGCAGAAAGGAAAAGCAGGACTTGGATACAAAGGAGAAGGTGAATCTTCTAAGCAAGGTACTCAAAGAAATCAAAAACCTACTTGTAATCATTGTGGTAAAATAGGACATACTTCAAATAAATGTTGGAACAATGAAAAATAAGAATTCAATAGAAAATGCTACAACTGCAATCAACATGGTCACAAAGAAAATGAATGCAGGGAAAAACCAAGATTCAGAGGTAATTGTCACAAATGCAACAAACAAGGTCACAAAGCATGCAAGTGCAGATCCAAGACATTCAATCCAGCAGAACAAATTATGAAAGCAATGTTTGGATGGGACTACAACACCTGGTGTAGATGTCATTACTATGGAGAATATGGACACATTGGCATGAACTGCATAAAACATCATCTAAGGAAAAGAGATACTACCGTAAGATGCTTCAAATGCACTAAACTTGGTCACATAGCCAGAAACTGCATGAATGCTTCTAAAGTTGAAGATGGAAAGAAGAATGAAGCAACTAAGGTCAGGAAAAAGGTGAGACAAAAGTGGATTCCTAAATCTACCGAGCAAACCAGTCCAAGTAATGGAATGGGTGGCTCTACCGACTCAAACTAAATTTCCAAGAAAGCACTGGAACTGTATTCTCATAGAAAAACTTCAAGCGGTTCCAGAACCAAATTAAAAGAAAGATCTAAATCAGCATACAAGATGCATTAAGATCACAAGAAGGTCGGTACCAGTCTTTACCGAACAAGGTCGGTATTAGTCTTTACCGAGCGAGGTCGGAGCAATATGAATTCTCGAGTTCACTGAGTTGCGAAGTCTTCACCAAGCAATTAATTCTTAGTGGGTGACAGTTTGTCAAAATTCATACCCTAATTTGTACTGAGCATTAATGATAGAGTTGTAAACAAAAGGAAAGAAATTGAACTCATTCCTCACCGTGAATTTTAGCACTTTGAGAGCAGAAAACTTCAAGAGCAATCCAGCGACTCAAATACCTTTTGTGAAAAGAATTTTCTGTGAGCTACCATGGCATCATCCAGCACTTCAGTGAAGAAAGGATCTGAAATGTTAGTCCAAGGGGAATGGAGAGCACCAGATTTCAAGATCGTGCCCGCAATTATAGCAGCCCTAGACCCGAACGGAGCTCAATCTTAGATTCCTCCTAAGGTACTACTTATTAACGATATTCACAATCATTTCAACTGTGCAATTCATGAAATGGGAAACCTAGAACTAGATATTGTGCGTGAAGAACTATGTGTGGATGGTATTCTAAAACCCGAGCACAAACATATGGAAGATAAGGGATTAGTTCACATTGCACATTTACCTCGAAACTTTCGGGAGAAATGGGTTAGATACATTCTCAGCCCTATACATGATGGCAAGATTTGGCTTGAGCAACCCATAGAGATCACCAAGAAGATGATTCATCAAATCACCGGTCTTCCCATGTTGAACAAAGCAAAAACTACCAAAACCCTAGGTCAGTCGGAACTGGAAAAGAAAACCCTAGCCGAGTGGGATGGTAGAGGCATGAAAGTTAGCAGCATTACCGATGCTGAACTAAAGTTTGGTACACACATAATTGCCCATAAAATATATAGTTCAAGTCAACAGAATAGTGTCTCCTGTGAAGCTATTGACCTAGCATACAAAGTGGTCAAGAACAACTTATCATTTGACCTTGCAGATTTATTGTTAAAATAGTTTAACAAGAACATGGAAAGCATTCAAACTTCCAAAAACAATCCATGTAAGTTTGGATCCCTACTAGTTTGTTTATTCTTCTATGTTAAAAAATTCTTCCCTTCCAAAGGAAAAGTTGTATGGAGAAAAGATGTGCTAGTCCTTTATGAGATAAATGAATACATCTCAGAAATGGGTGAAAATTTTGAAAGCATCATGGATAGTTATTTTGAGTCTTTCAAAGAGAAAATGAATGACAGATTTCGGATTCCACAGAAGTTGGTGGAGGATTACAAGGATGACATTTGTTTTATGGTAGACTGTGACAATGTATATATTCAAGCAGCTAAACCAAGGATTGTATATGTAAAACCTCTTCCTTATGAGGTAAATATTGATGAAACCAAGAATATCATTGAAGCCCTTCTTAATCAGCCTGTTAATCCCAAAGCTGCATATTTTGGAACATATGATGAAGCAAAGGTGAGAATTGAATTAAGCATAAAACTTCCATAGGCGGTAAACAAAGGAAAGAAGAGGATAGCCAAAATGCAAATGCTAACCGAGGATAAAGGAGATAACGATGAAGAAGAAGAGGAAAAGGATGAGAAAATAGAGGAACCAGAACCTGCAAAGAAGAAAGGAAAGGTTTTCATCACTAAGGCACCTAAGCCTCCCACTGCTGTATTTACAAGGAGAAGTGCAAGAGGTAAGGCAGATAAGGCAGACAAGGCAGACAAAGATATAGTATTCAAAAGGCCTCCTCTAAACTTTCAAGAGAGGATCAAACTTTTTAGAGACGGATCAGGATCTAGAGTAAGTAACATAAAATCTTTTAAATATGAAACCAGATCGGAAACAGAATAGAAGGAAATAGAAGATGCTGTTATTGAAAAGATGGGACAGTGGAAATACTCTCCTGATGAAATAGCCCCACAGGTTCCATCAGTCTTATTAAATCCAATAAAAATGAGATGGAGCAATGCAAAGAAAACTGTAATAGACATATTTGATCAAACCCTGAGACAGTTAATGCCGAGCTTGAAAAATGATGAAGTAAAGAAGGCATTAAAGGAAAATGAAAGTAAGATGACACTAAAGTTCAATACTTGTTTGATTCTGATCAACAATATTGAATCGGTTGTGAAGGCTGCAAATGCCACATGGAAGAACATATACCATCTTCACCAACCGAGTATTGAAACAGTAATAATAAAACATATTGAAGATGATAGTGATGAACAAGAAGAAGCCACTGAGGTAGATGATACTGTGAGGATAGCAGCAGAAGTCATTGCATCACTTCCTACCTCTCCAGTAAAAGTTTCTACATCTAGCCTGGAGACACCTTCAAGCATGGTTGTGACAACTTCAACTTTTGTCCAATCACCTATAGCAACAACAGAAGCAACCACCATTTCTTCTACCGAGTTGCAGTCTCCCACTTCATCAAGTTTTCCAGCAGTAAGTATTCCAGTTTTTGATTCTACAAGTGTAAATATTTTAAGTTCTCCAGTAGACAGTGTGCCAGTCTCTATAGCCAGTCCTACTATGTCTATTGTCACTACTACTAAGGCATTAAGTATAGATAAGCCTAAGGCTCTACCGAGTATAAAATTTTTGGGTAAGAATATAGTAGAGGATATAGACCTAGATGAAGAAATAGAGATTCCAACATTAGATTTTGCAAATCTATCAACGGACCAAATGCAAAATATAGGTGAAATCCTCCAAAGGAAAGCAAAGCAAAAGAAGCTTAAAGATGAGAGAGACAAGGAATATCAAATCATTAAGGATGCTAAAGACATTTTGTCTGATGCATTAGGTATTAAAGTAGACTCCTCTCAACATGTTTTGCTACAATTAGCTGAAGCAGTAAATAAATACAATGAGGATTCATCTGGGATAGAAAAGTTAGTTGAAAGAGCCGAGAAGAGATTCAACAATAAAGTGCTTGAGCACATTGCTCAGCACATAGCTATTAATCAAGTGGAATTGTCTTTAGATTTGTCAAATATTGAATCTACCTATTCGAATGTCACCTCTCTTTTGGCCAGACTGTGCAATATTGCCGAGTTCACAAAGGATGTTAAGGATAAAATGAATAAAATGGATGAGGATATGAAGATTAGCATACAAAAGCTGCAACTTGAACCAAGTTCAAGCTCTGCTCATCACATGAAAGTCTCATACCTATCAAATATGCAGTCAGATCTACTAAAAGAAGACACAAGGATCCGGTCCACACTGCTAGACATCCAGAACATGATCCTTCCCATCATGAATACAATGTATAAGCACATTAAACATTCCAAAACATTGATTCATGACAATCAGTTCTCTATAGCAGATCACATGATTGAACTCTCTGCAGAAGTCCAAATTGCAATCCAAACATTCAAGATTCTGCAAGAAAATTGGGACAGAACCCTGGCACTAATCATGAAGGTACATTCTAATTTTCTATCAAATTTTGGATTCTCTCTGTAAATCACTTGTATATACACCTTTGGCATTATCGTCAAAAAGGGGGAGATATGTATAGAAGGAGATTTGTATAGAAGGAGATTTGTATAGAAGAAAAAGTTAGCACATTGAAAGGGGGAGATAATGTATAAAGCCCTATGACAAAGACAAATTTACAAAGACAAATTTTTTTTTAAAAAAATCAAAATAAATCTCAGTATGATTCATGTATATAAGTTTTGAGCAATAAGTGTTTTTGTCACTAATGCCAAAGGGGGAGATTGTTGGCATTAAGCAGAATTGCCACTAGTGACAACACTTATTTGCATTCTGAGTGCAAACCGAGTAGAATAGTGCAAACCGAGCAGAACAGTGCAAACCGAGTAGAACAGTGCAAACCGAGCAGAACAGTGCAAACCAAGCAGAACAGTGCAAACCGAGCAGAATAGTGCAAACCGAGCAGAACAGTGCAAACCAAGCATGATAGTGCAAACCGAGCAAGACAGTGCAAACCGATCAAGATAATGCAAACCGAGCAGGACAGTGTAAACCGAGTAACATTATGTCTACCGAGTCACCAGTATTTACCAAGTTCAAAACCTACCAAGTGGTTAGTATGAACCGTGCCTTCACTTCTACCGAGTGCATGACAATGCCAAGTAATGCAGTGGATGCCAAGTATCAGAAAGTCACTGAGTTAGTTTGCAAGAACTGTGTAACCATACTTGGGCCGACTTAGTGGCACTTATGTTCATTTGTCAAGCCGACTTTGTAATTGTAATTAATTGTTTAGACTTGTATATAAATAATGTTGTATAAATGTCAAGAAAAAAAATATATGAGTATGTATGTGAATAAAAAGGAAAGGCAAAGATAAGCGAATTACAAAGGGCTACAGCAGTATAGGGAACAGCAAAGACAAATTCATCACAGAAGGTGATCAGTACATTCAGCGAATCTCAATCAGCAATCCAGTTGCAAAGCAAGAGATCTATTGTTTCATCCTAACAGGTGAATCAGTACTAAAATCCTTTAACTAGGTAGACTTAGCAGTCTGTTGTAAAATCTCTTTACCGAGTGCATACTTCATTGTATATTTGTAAATCCTTTAACAAGGTGGATTTAGCAATCCTTATTGCTCCTAACAGGGCAGATCATTAGAAGTGATCAAATTGTAAGCCTTAACCGGCCAACTTTATTCTACAGTACTAAAGCTTTGTGGGTTTCATCCCCACCCCAGTTTTACTTTCTTTTTGGAAGGTTTCTGGGTAACCAAATCTATGTGTCATTGTTGTGAATGCTTTTAAGTTTCATGCTTTCTATATGCATAAAGAAAAAGTGAACTATATGTTAATACATCTGTAATTGTAAGAAAAATCGAAGTTACTGATTCACCCCTCCTCTCTCAGTAACTCAGTTAATCCTTGAATATTTCCAACAGGTAGTCCTTTATCCCTATACATTATTGGTGCTCCTATTCCTCAACAAGCCGATATGCCTCATCTTGAGAATTACAATCGTAAGGGAGACCTTATCCATCATGTTAAAACATTTCAAATCCTTTGTAGTGACTATGCCCATGACCATAGGATTTTAGTCAAGTTGTTTGCTAGAACTTTTCATGGTAAGGCCTTGCAATGGTATTGTTCCTTGCCTCCTTATTCTATTGATTCTTTTCCAAAACTTTCTAATGCCTTTATCCAACAATTCCAAAATAACATTGGTCTGCAAGTTTTCTTAACTGATTTGATGCATTGTAAACAAAATACTAAGGAAAAATTGACTGAATTTATGAGTAGATTAAAGCATTTGTATGCTCAAATTTCTTATCATGTTCTTGATAATGATATTCAGCGTATGTTTATTTCAAATTTACAAAAGGATATTAGATATAAGATTTTTCTTACTAAATTTACCTCTTTTCAACAACTTTGTGCATCGCTACATAATTATCAATTGCAAGTGAGTCAATTTGAGAGAAACACTCCAATGGCTCTTGTTCTAGTTGATAAGAGTGATGATGCTCCTAATCCCAACAAGTTTCAAAAACCTAACAACTATGTCAAGATAAATAAGCAAGAAAATGTAGTTGCTGATCAAGTTGTTGTTGCATCCAAAAATGCCACTTCTACATCCACTACTTTTCATCTAAATCGTACGTTTACTCCTGTTTCTAAATCTTTACATTATATTATGAGTAAATTTTTGACTACTAATATGATTACTTTAAATCCTATTCGACCTATTTTACCTACTACGATGGCATCCAAATCCTTTGATTCCAAAGCCTTTTGTCAATGCCATCATCAGAATGGCCATGATACTGAGAAGTGTTATTCTCTAAATCATAAGGTTCAAGACTTAATTCATTCTAATGCTTTATCTATTGATAATTTTGATGGTAGTGGGAACAAATCTGTCTCTCCTAATCAAAACCTCCAAATCTATATGAATCCTTTTCCTACACATGATACCAATACCATTTTTCAACCATGTTCTATGGATATTGTTTATAATTCAATGATGTATGATCTCAATCATACTTTCAATCATGTGAAGCATGTTGTTTTTTTTCAACCTGTATCTCCACTCCTGCCTCAATCTCAACCTCAACTGCAAGTTCCACCTCAACCTAAGCCTAAATCGAAACCTCAACTTGACGCAAGGCAAGGAGTAAGAGGGGCCAAAAAATGGTGCACCCTAATGATCCAAGCCTACCCAACACATGTAGAAGCAAGAAACAACAACAGTGAGAGAGAGAATGTAGAAACTTTCATATATTTTCATCAATTCAATCATACATGTCGGGCTATAAGACCTTCCCGGTTGCGACTTGATATTACAATGAATCTCAGAAGTCCTCAAAAATGTGAGGATCTGTTACAACTCTCCATTCTAATGTGTACTATCTTCTATCCAAAACTGACACCTAATCTACAACCAAACATCTGCATTTATACAAGAAGTTACCGAACTGAGTCGGCCTTGAGATCCACAATCAATGGAAGAAATGGTCAAATCTAGGACCACATGCTTCCCAATGATGGATACCAACATTAAATCCATGATCCAATATAAATGTACAAGTCAGCCACAAAAAAAACTAAAACTAAACCTGTCGGTAAGAAAGATAATTGAGCAGTAGGCAGGCAATGCCAAGCGCCAATGAAATAACTGACCGCCCAAGAGATAATCGACCACACTCGGTAACCAAAGGAAACCAACCAACTACTGACCAACTCAATCAAAGGAGGAATCAAGCAACACAGACAAACTCCAAATTTTTTTTAGTGAAACAAGATTGCCAAGGACCCGAGATGCTCATGCATCAGACACTTGGGGTTATTTTGAAATGATTATCCAAATTATTTGGTAGGTCTGGTCTAAGCTGCATACAACTCAAACTATGAAATCCATCAACTATCTTCCATTGGTCTACTTTTCCACTTAACCAGATATGAACCATATATTGTTTTCCTCTTGTACTCTTGCCAACTCTTTCCTTCAAAATATGTTCAACTTCATCATTCTACTTCTTAGGATATTCTGTCGGTATTGTCACTTCTTCATCAGGTTCATGATACTCATACAAATCAAAAATGTTGAAAATAGGTGATATGTCCATGTCATCAGGTAACTCAATTTCATATGCATTTCCACTGTCAAATTTCTTCATAATCTTGCAAGGTCCATACTTTTTCATCTTTAGCTTCCCATATGTTCCAACAAGAAATCAACCTTTCTTCAAATGAACCATCACTTCATCACCAACATCAAAAATTTTATGCCTTCTTGATCGATCAAATCTTTCTTTGTATTTCTAAATACTGTCTTCCAGCTTCTGTTTCACATCTTCATGTAATATTTTCATGTACTCAGCAAACTTTACGAGCCTTCAACACTTTTCTTATTCTCATCAACAATGTCACTCAAATCAGATATTCCTCTCTATTGTATGCCATTCACAATCTCAAATGATGTCTTTCCAGTACTCCTATTGATTAAATTATTGTATGCAAACTTTACTTGTGCCACCATAGAATCCCAATTACTTGGTGTGTCTCCAACTAAACATCTCAAAAGATTTCCCAAACTTCTGTTCACAACTTCAGTCTATCCATTGGTTTGTGGATGAAATGTACATCTATATTTCAACTCAGTGCCAAATTTCTTCCAAAGTGTTTTCCAAAATTATCCAACAAATTAACTGTCTTAGTTAGAGATAATACTCCTCAGTAATCCATGCAATCTAACAATTTCCTTAAAGAAAAGATCTACTACATGTACTACATTTGATGTCTTTCTGCAAGGTATAAAATGTGCCATCTTAGAAAATCTATCCACAACAACAAATATAGAATCATTACCTCTTACTATCTTCGGTAAGCCAAGAACAAAGTCCATACTGATGTCAATCCAAGGTTTCTCAGAAACAAAAATCAGTGTATACAATCTAGTATTCTGACTTACTCCTTTTGCAACTTCACAAATTCCACAACTTTTCACAAATTTTTGAACATCTTTATACAACTGTGGCCAATAGTAATTCTCCTTAAGCAAATTCCATGTTTTATCAATACCAAAATGTCCAGCCAAAAAACTACTATGTTTTTCCTTTATCAAAGTAGTTCTCATTACTCCTCTCGGTATACACAACTGAATACTTTTAAACAACATACCTTCCTGAATAAATGTTCATCCCATTTAGTATCTTGTTGATCTTGAATAGGTGCTCTGCACTTTCTCCATGTGTCTGAAAAATCAAGGTCATTTTTATACAAATCTTTCATCTCATCAAAACCAAGAACTTCAATTTTCATCTCGGTCATCAAAGATCTTCTCCTACTCAATGCATCAGCAACTCGGTTAGTGACTCCACTCTTATGCTTTATCTCAAATATATAACTCTACAAATACTCAACCCATTTCATATGTCTCTGATTCAACTTATTATGACTACCCAAATATTGTAAAATCTTATGATTAGTATACAACACAAATTCACTCAGTATCAAATAATGTTTCCATTTCTTCAGTGCTTGAACAATAGCATAGAATTCTTGATCATACACAAAATATTTCCTTCTAGCATCATTCAACTTTTCACTAAAGAAAGCAATAGGTTTACCTTCTTGACTCAACACAACTCCAATTGCACTTGCACTTGCATCACATTCTACTTGAAATACCTTACTAAAATTAGGTAATGCCAAAATAGGTAATTCAACAAGCTCCTGCTTCAGAGTCTCAAAACTTTGGTCAGCTCCATGTGTCCACTTGAATTCTCTTTTGTCTCCTCTCATAGTCTCAGTCATAGCATTACAAATTGAACTAAAATTCCTTATGAACTTTCAGTAAAAACTTGCCAAACCATGAAATGATCTTACCTCACTAGCATTCACAGGTGTAGGCTATTTCAAAATAGCTTCAACCTTTTTAGGATCCATCTTCAAACCATTAGCTAAAATAACAAATCCGAGATACACAATCTCTTCTTTCATGAATGAACACTTTTTTAGATTTATCAACAACTTTTCCTCTTTCAATCTCTGCAAAACTTATCTAACATGCAACAAATGTACTTCTTTGGTCTTGCTAAATATCAAAATATCATCAAGATATACAATCACAAACTTACCCAACAATTTCTTCAAAACCTCATTCATCAACCACATAAAAGTACTCAGTGCATTAGTTAAACCAAAAGGCATAACCAACCACTCATACAAACCTTCTTTCATCTTAAAATTAGTCTTTCATTCATCACCTTCTCTGATTATGATCTGATGATACCCACTTTTCAAATCCATCTTTGTGAAATACTTTACTCCAGTCAAACTATCCATTATATCATCCGTTCTCGGTATAGGAAACCTATACTTTCACTATTATCTTATTGATTTCTCTAGAATCAGTACACATTCTCCATTCTCCATTCTTTTTCGGTGCCAATACAATAGGTACAGCACAAGGACTCAAAATTTCTCTAATCAAACCTTTCTCCAGCAACTCTTGAATCTGTTGATTCAATTCTTGATTCTCAGTAGGTGTCAACCAATAAGGTGCCTTATTCGGTAAACTAGCTCCAGGGATTAGATCCATACAATGATCAATGTGTCTTTTCAGTGGCAAACCATCAGGTACATTATCAAAAATGATATCACTGTACTCAGTTAGAAACTTATCAATCTCCTTAGGGACATTATCCTCTATTTTCTTACTCGGCTTGTTCAGGATCACAACAAAACATACATCACTCCTTTTCAAATCTTTAACAAACTTCCTTCCTTCCATCAAGAAAACTTTCACAAATGTGCAAACATTACTAACAGGCTCTTCCATCAATGGTAACAAGATTTGTTTCTTTCCATCAGCCACAATAGTATAATTATGGAATCTCCCATCATATATAGCATGTCTATCATATTTCCAAGGTCTACCCAACAAAACATGACAGAAATCCATAGACATGCTATCACATAACACCTTATCATAGTACTTTTGGGTATGTGCAAGAAGATGAGGGGTCAAAAAGTGGCGATGTGAAAAATATTCACTTTTCACTCGTCCAAAAGTGCATGAAAGCGCTTGTTGAACTTTTAGTAGGCTTGGGTGTCAGTACACCTAGGCAAGCCTGCCACCAAAGCACATTCCTAATCGGGTACCCAAAAATATCGGGTACCCAATATTTTCATGTACCCGATAACTGTGGCATATATCCCGCACCCGCAAGCCCTATTCTTCATTTCCTAGCATGATTTTATCATTTTCTAGCCGTGGTTTTCTGATACCCGATATATTTTCGGATACCTGATATCTGAAACATCAAATTTGACTTCAAGCATATTTGGTAAGTAGTTAATTGTATATTTTTATTAATTTATTTCATTTTCATTGTAAATGTAGTGTTTTTTTTTAAAATAGGGTTTTGTATTTATATTTGTAATAATATTTGAAACTTAGATTTGTTTTTTATTTAATCAGGCATGGCTGACAACAATGAAGAAAATAACCCTCCAAATAACAATCCTGAAAACAATCCCCCATATCTAAACCCTAAATCTTTACAAGATTTGATAGAAGAAAATTTGAACACAATACGAGGTTTCCAAAACATGTATCAAAATATACCTACATTAGCTCCCATGGTTACCACACTAAATACAATTGTTGGAAATATTGACACACTCACGCAGCAACATAATGCTGCTCTTCATTGGCATGATGATATGC
This sequence comes from Chamaecyparis obtusa, assembly GCA_027943335.1. Taxonomy (NCBI): domain Eukaryota; kingdom Viridiplantae; phylum Streptophyta; class Pinopsida; order Cupressales; family Cupressaceae; genus Chamaecyparis; species Chamaecyparis obtusa. Next base: position 432,827 of record BSBK01001698.1, read on the forward strand.
ATGACCAATTTGATGACGGGCTTGACCATGATGGGATTGCAGCCCTTAATATAACTAAGGAAGATATAGCTGCCCTTTTTGTCGATCCTAAAACCGAAATACCAGTTGACCCCAAAAAGCCCAAATTATCAATAAAATGGTGCACAAATGAAGCAATGCGCACAAACTTTTGGGATCGCTAGTGGATGGTTTTTGATAAACCACCACATAGCAATTTGGAGGTCCCATTTTATTTCCTTAAAAAATTGTATGCTAAGTTTGTGCTTGGTCAACATGTTGATTATTGGAGTATGAGGCCCAACATGGGCGTAGGCAGAGGAGCTCCTTAGACTAGGCCATCTTCCCAGTGCCGAAAGGCCACTACCTTTGTCCCCCCCACTGATGTTGCACCCCCTCCTTCAGTGCAGCATCCTGATATCATTAGAGAGGCTGCTGAACAGACTATTAGGGCAATTCATTTACTGAGTGATCAGTTGATCACACAGACTAGGTCAGTGTTGCCTCTTGTGGATGCTGCTGGTGCATCGACATCTCATCAGAGTTCACATGTATGCGAGCCCCATATGTGCATTATGTGCAGGCATATGTGCCTTGGACTGCTTACTGATTCTGATATATATCAGTTTCATGATATTGATGAGGGAGATACAGGAGAGGCTACTGCAAAGGCTGCAACACCTTATGGAGCATCTACATCTCATGAGAGTGCTTAGGAGGTGCACATAGAGCCATTGACTCTTGTTGATACGGTAAGAGTAAACATTATAAATAAATTTGTCACATGACTTATTTAATTTAAAAATAATTTATTTATTTAGATTAGTTTTAATGATTGCATGCACTTATGTATATATATTTTTTCCATTTATGTTCAGTCGATGACATAGGAGGAGGTGAGACAGGTGGATGAGTCCACACTTTCAGCCATTTCATTTGGCCTTGATGACTATACGGTATATTATAAATTATGAACCCATTAGTTTTTTTATATCATTTGGTGTACATGCTTAAATCTCTATCAATTAGAGCAATAAAATTCATACATTTACTAATATATATTGTCATCTTATTGTGTTCTTGCAGGCTACAGCCAACATCAGTGGGGGGTGTGAAGGGGTTCCTTCATTAGGTGTCGACAAAGGAAAGGTAGTTAATTGTTTAAGATTAATTATTCATGCATATGTATGCCACTTGTGTGTAGTAATAAATATTTTACTTTCACTTTATTGTATAGGGTGTGGCTATTGATGATGTCCCGACACCGGTTTGGCGGCGTAGGGTTACAGGTGTCTCGATTCGGAGTGATAGCCTGATTGTACGTAGACTTTTACATATTGTTATTTGTATTTTGTAACTAGGGTTGCTATGATGAAGTACATTGATATATAATTGACAATCTTTTTACTCTGATAGGTTACTCTGACTGTGAGGGAGGTCCCACGAGAATCTTTCATTTCTTTGTTGACCCAGCCCACTATTCCAGAGGAGGGATCACCAGATGTAAGTTTTAATTTTAGTTCAATCAATTTGTAATTTTATTATGCTATCATCCTATTTTGTAGATTTATTACTCTATGTTGCACCAGTCTACTAATCTCATTATTGCAAATATATATTTATAGGTCAGAGTTGGTATTGTTGGCATGGTCCCTTCGCTACCCAGGACTTATGTTAGGACACCTGATCGTGGTAGGCGATCGAGAGACCAGGTACAAATTTATTTGTATTCAGTTATAATTTTAATTAAATTAGTGTTTGAACATTATGAATTTTATATATATATATATATATATATATATATATATATATATATATATATATATATATATATATATATATATATATATATATATATATATATATATATATATGTACAAATCATATAAAGTAAGCAATCTAACTTTGGTTTGAACTCATTTTTTATGCAGGATCAATCAGAGCCCAACACTTCTTCAAAGAGGCTACATTTTGATGATCCCCCTACAACATAGGATGTAGTTTTAGTTTTGTGGTCATTTAGAGATGACACTTGGCACATTTTGAGATGGCATATATGCCACATTGTACACCTTAAAACATTGATTTTGTAGACATTTTGAAATGGCATGTGCCATATTTGTATATGGACATACTTTTGATACATTTGATACATATATAGAACATATTCATTTATATGTTATATTTGCGTCATCTTTTGTATATACATATTTATTATTCATGTTTGTGGAATTGAATGGTGAAGTTATATCTTGACTATGATTATCATTATGATTTAAATTATATCTTGTTGAAGTTACATTTGTTTTTCTTTACTCTGGAATACCCTATTCATGGAGCTTGTTATGTTTGAGGTTTAACTTCTTGTTGGTGAGCAGATTTGTCTTCGAAAGAAATGCTTACAAAATGACCTTTAAAGCCCAAACAAAAAGACTCAACCAACACCAACAGTTGGGTCACTTCGCTATTGAGAAGCGTAAGCGCCCTTAAAATTATCCGAGTATGACTCCCCATGCAGGATTTACAATGAATCAACTAAACTATAAATGATAATGCTTTTAACCTGAAAGCAATAAAGGCTTACAAACATCTATTCATAAACATGAGATAGACGTGAAGGGACTAATTTACTGAATAGTGCCATTTGGATCTTATTGCAACACAAGTGTTAATGCGTCTGTGTTTTGATTGGACGCTTGGTGCTATAACTAGAGCGTGTCATTTTTGGCTCTCCACAAACATATCGCTTCATGCAAGTGACACCAATAAATATTTTGTCGAAGCCATCATACATATGTATTTTGGGATTCAATTGCGAGCATGTCCTCCTCAATTTTCCCACCCTGTGAACCTGAAGCCAACATCTCTGAATCATGACTAATGTCAACACAAAGAACTGTATTATCATGCATTATGAAGGCATCATCAGCTTGGTATTGAAAATCACTCTTGAGTTTCCCACTGATATAGTCCCAGTCCTCTATGAATCCAACAACTGAAAAGATCACTGCCCAATCGTGCTTAGTGCACCTTGGGGTTACTTGGGTCGAGCGTGGTCATGAGCATTTTCGTGACTCTGTGGGTAGAATGGGGTTGTCACTAGTGTTTACCCAGCCAACCGAAGCTGATGGAGTAGATGGTTCGATATCAGGTCGAACGGTTTGAAAGATACGATGCTGAGCCACTTTCAACTGACCCTCACTGCAAGTTATGGCATCGACTAAGATCACCTTGCCAAATGAAAACGAAGTCGAATCACCCAAAATTGAGAGAGGTTATTGTAGACCTCAAAAACATGATCCCATAGCACCTAACAGTTTGTCGATAGCTCTCACGAGGTCCGAGATATGAGCCCCAAAAGATCACTGCCCAATCGTGCTTAGTGCACCTTGGAGTCACTTGGGTCAAGCGTGGTCGCGAGCATTTTCATGACTCTATGGGTAGAATGGGGTTGTCACTGGTGTTTACCCAGCCAACCGGAGCCAATGGAGTAGACGGTTCGATGCTAGGTTAGACGGTTTGAAAGATACGCTACTGAACCACTTTCAACTAACCCTCACTCAAGTTTTGGCATCGACTGAGACCGCCTTGCCAAATGAAAATGAAGTCGAATCACCCAAAATTGAGAGAGGTTATTGTAGAACTTGAAAAAATGATCCCATAGCACCTAACAGTTTGTTGATAGCTCTCACGAGGTCCAAGATATGAGCCCCAAAAGATCACTGCCCAATCATGCTTAGTGCACCCTGGGGTCACTTGGGTCGAGCGTAGTCACGAGCATTTTCGTGACTTTGTGGGTAGAATGGGGTTGTCACTAGCATTTACCTGGCCAACTGGAGCCAATGGAGTAGACAATTTGATGCTAGGTCGGATGGTTTGAAAGATACGATGCTGAGCCACTTTTAACTGACCCTTACTGCAAGTTTTGGCATCGACTGAGATTGCCTTGCCAAATGCAAATGAAGTTGAATCACCCAAAATCGAGAGAGGTTATTGTAGACCTCAAAAACATGATCTCATAGCACCTGATAGTTTGTCAATAGCTCTCACGAGGTCTGAGATATGAGTCCCAGAAGATCGCTGCCCAATTGTGCTTAGTGCACCTTGGGGTCACTTGGGTCAAGTGTGGTCGCAAGCATTTTCATGACTCTATGGGTAGAATGGGGTTGTCACTGGCATTTACCCAGCGAACCGGAGCCAATGGAGTAGATGGTTTGATGCCAGGTTGGATGGTTTGAAAGATACGCTGCTGAGCCACTTTCAACTGACCCTCACTACATGTTTTGGCATCGACTGAGATCACCTTGCCAAATGCAAACGAAGTCGAATCGCCCAAAACTGAGAGAATTTATTGTAGACCTCAAAAACAAGATCTTGTAGCACCTAACAATTTATCAATAGCTCTCATGAGGTCTGAGATACGAGCCCCAGAAAATCACTACCCAATCATGCTTAGTGCACCTTGGGGTCACTCGGGTCGAGCATGGTCACGAGTGTTTTCGTGACTCTGTGGGTAGAATGGGGTTGTCACTAGCGTTTACCCAGCCAACCGGAGCTGATGGAGTAGACGGTTTGATGCCAAGTCAGACGGTTTGAAAGATACGCTGCTGAGCCACTTTCAACTGACCCTCACTACAAGTTTTGGCATCGACTGAGATCGCCTTGCCAAATGCAAACGAAGTCGAATCACCCAAAATTGAGAGAGGTTATTGTAGACCTCGAAAACATGATCCCGTAGCACTTGATAGTTTGTCAATAGCTCTCACAAGGTCTGATATATGAGCCCCAAAAGATCGCTGCCCAATCGTGCTTAGTGCACCTTGGGGTCACTTGGGTCGAGCATGGTCGCGAGCATTTTCGTGACTATGTGGGTAGAATGGGGTTGTCACCGGTGTTTACCCAGCCAATCGGAGCTGATGGAGAAGATGGTTTGATGCCAATTTAGATGGTTTGAAAGATACGCTATTGAGCCACTTTCAACTAACCCTCACTGCAAGTTTTGGCATCGACTGAGATTGCCTTGCCAAATACAAAGGAAGTTGAATTGCCCAAAACCGAGAGAGGTTATTGTAGATCTTGAAAACATGATCATGTAACACCTGATATTTTGTCAATACCTCTCACGAGGTCTGAGATATGAGCCACTTTCAACTGACTATTAGTGGTATGTTTGAAATTTGAACTATGAAATTAATCATGATTAAGCTTGTTAAATTTGATAAAAAATAATATCCTTAAAGAATTACAAACAATAATCAAACATGTAAGAATTCAAACCATGCAAATGACATAAGTATATGACATGTAAGATCTCCTCTTGGCACTATTGGCCACCCATACATGATTTTGGTCATAAGTCCTTATGAAGAGTTTTAGGACATTTAACTTTTAAATCAAATTGATTGTTACAAATTGCCATTATAGGCTTCAAAAGATCTCAATTAACCATTAAGGATCCTTTTGTCCTTCTATCTCTAATTGGATCCATGGTGACCATAGGTGTCTTCATAGGTGCTCCTGCACAAGTTACATTCCACATACAAAACCAAGTTTATTGACTCAAAATACAATCTAAGAAAGGTCAAATTAATGTATTGAAATTAAGCTTAACAAACTTAGAAAATAATGCACTAAGTTAACTTATTACCTAGTCAAGTGTTCCTGAAGGGTCATCTCTTTGCTTCAGGGTCTCCAATAGTGCTTCATGATCAGAAGTAGTAATAGTCCAAAGTTCTTTTGTCTTTGGTCTTCCTTGATGCTTTGACAACTTGAAATTTGTTGCTATAACAAGGTGTGAATACATAAAAATAGTTTTGTGCTTCTCATAGTCTTCAAATGCGGGAACTCCATTCTTTTTAATCATGTATGTTCGCAGCCATGTTCCCGCAACAACAACTGAACTAGTAGGATATGTGAACCCATCACCATCTGTCATCAGTTGTACAAGCTTTTGTTTACCTTGTACACAATGTGCTAACCAATAATCTAACCTCTCATCATTCCCCTGTGGTGCAACCAATGCAAAAACATCTCCTGGCTTCAACAGATCTGAAAGATGGTCATAGTCAACTAAAGTGTCCATGTCATCATTTCTTATAGAGAGTGTCAAAGATAAAGGAGTCAGATACTGTGGAACCCATGTATCCACCCACTCACTTGACTCGCAATGATCCCAATCATACAGAAAACACATGGGGAAAAAAAAAGCCAACTCTCATGTCCAAATGGTCCATGTACTACTATTGGAGCTTCGGAATGAATGTATTTTTGAAGAGTCTTTCACTATTTGACAATCCAATCTATCTCCTATAGTTCCATCCTCAACCAACCAAAAGAATCTACACATTATATAATCAAGAGTCCCCCCCTGTGACAATGCTAAAGTACACCAATCAACAATAGAATGAGCACCAAGAAGTACAGCACCTGAAATCCTCAATTGCTCCTTAACTAGAGCTCTCTTGACACATGCACATGCTTCGTCATGCTCCCCTTTCCCATGCCCTGACTCAAAAAAACTCCAAATATGAGGTACACCTCTCTCCACATGCATTCTACACAACCAATAAAACATTCTGGCATTCTTAAATTGACCAGTGCAATTATCCGGCCAAATGAGATGCCTATCCATAGCAATACCATTTTCCTGCAAGAAGTCAAAATAGTTCTGGAAACAATGTTGAACAAACTCATGAGAGTGAGACCTGTCGTCACTCATATAAAAATGGTACTCTCTAATTATCTTTCGCTCATCTTTTGTGCTATCAGGGGAATGTCTATATGTGATGTGTACAAAAATAGCAACCTAAATTGAATTGTAATATTGAGCTTGAGTCTCATTTTGGGGCTGCAATGTATAGTTCTCTGCAAAGTCTACAATGGATATAATAGTTCCAATGGGGAAAGTGTCCTTACATGTCCTGAATTGTTGATCCAACCATTGAGACCTATGACTATGCCTTGCATACTTGTAAAAAATATTTTTCTTGAAATCTAAGATAAAATCAGCAACATTGTATTCTTTTGCAACTAACTCACATCTAGAGCCTTCACCTCCACTCTTCAATGTATATTTCACTGTTTCATATACCTTTTTTTGGACGAGTGTCTTTCCAAAATTGTTTTCCAAACCCTCATGAAAACATGTTCTAAACTTGGACAAGCCACCACATTCTGAGCACTTGGCATTTAAGCAATATTTTTTATAAAATAAACAACCATCATCTCTATGACATAAAAATTGATCTAGCAAGTCTCTTGATGATTTGGGAAGACCACTTGCACCACAATCCTCTAGCATTTCATTAGTATGCAATTTAGAATGAATGGACCATAATAATTCATGATGCATTGAAAACTCAACATGATATTTGCAACAACATGTATTTCAAATCTTAAGGGGTACACAATAAAATGGCTTCACGGATTCAAAAGACCTTTGTGATATTTTCAATGTTGATTGTGTCTCACAAAATTTTTTATACAACATTGTTTGACTTACCTCCACATAATGTTTAGGATGTGGAGTGCGGTCTCAATTGCCAACTCTCAACTTCAAGACATCCTTCACATTTGGTGACACTCTTGAGTTAGCATCCCAAAATTATTGAATTTCATCCTTGACAATGTCTGTTAGCTTCTTATCGAAACGTGGAAGTCTCCCACCATAAGCCCATGTATCAATTTGAAGTGGATCATCAAGTCTTTCTCTTCTTGTAAGTGCTCTACCCAAACTTTCACGGTCTATATTGAAGTCAACACAAGTTTGTCTCATCAAACGAGTCTTTCTCAACTGATGACTTACTAAGGAGGTTGTAATAACCCTCTGAGAAACTCTCTTGTCTTTTTCTCTACTAGTCTTCCCAATGTTATTGAGAGCATTGAAAAGATTTTTCACAACAATGGCATTTCTCTCCATTTTTTTGTTCACACAAATCTTCAATTTCACAAGCACAAGTCTCATCTTTTGCATCTTTAACAACTGCACAAAAATTTGACATCTCTCAACCAATGTCTTGTTTTGAAAAAATTGATCATAAAGTCTTGAAGCCCACAACCTAACGGTTCTATGTGACCTCTTTCCTTCCCAATTATTCATAATGTTCTCCTCAATTTCAATTAACCATTTAGGTGTTTTTGAAAGCCCCAAATTTGAAGATTGATTATGTTTATTACAAGGGACTTCATTTCGCATATAATTTGGAGATGTATAACATTCATGTCATTCTTGTGCAACATTTTCATTCCCAAAGTCTACATTTTCAATCTCCATCTGTGCATTTTCAAATTGAACATCCTCTTCACTTACAACTACATTTACGGGGTCACCTTGATTAATGGTTAACATACCTTCTCTCCTTCTTCGGTGATTTTCCTTATCTTTTTCCCTATATGCTTGAATTTCATCATCTGTCAGCTTCCTCTTACGTTTAGCCTTTCGATGATTGGTGCTTCCCATGGTGAAACCACAAGTCAACAAAAATCAAACAATGGGCCCCAAATCACATTTTTTGTTTTGCAACGCGTGAAAAAAGTATAAAATCCCATGATTGTCTGCTCTGTGGAGACAGGGAATATTTTTGTCAAATATTGCCTGGCAAAAATTAGGTACCCGATATTCCTCGACTGATGAAAAAATGGTGGGAGCAAATGAAAACAATTGAACTTTTACATATATTTATGTATATAATATATATAAAAAAGAGGCATATAATATATATGATGTATATTATATATGTACTAATGTGGTCGGCTAAATATTTGTATTAAATGTGCCTTTTACAGGTGTCATAAACCCTAGCTATGCAAAAATGGATGCTTTGAAGAATAGTTCACTAGAGGTAGAGAGAGACTCCCTAGGGGTCCTAACGCATGATAAGGGGTCATGGGGACTCCCTAGGGGTCACGATGTGTCAAAAGGGGTCATGATGATTCCCTAGGGGTCCTAGTACACTTTATCATGTGTTAGGACACCTAGGGAGTCCCCGTGACCCCTTTTGACACATTGGAATGCTCAAGTGTGTCATAAGGGGTCCTTTTCACTCTCTAGGGTTCCTAACGTGTGATAAAGCATACTAGAACCCCTAGGGAGTCATCATGACCCCTTAAGACACACTTGAGCATTCTAATGTGTCAAAAGGGGTCATGATGACTCCCTAGGGGTCCTAGTATGCCTTATCATGAGTTACGACCTCTAGGGAGTCCCTGTGACCCCTTTTGACACATTGAAATGCTCAAGTGTGTCTTGAAGGGTCCTACGACCCCTTATGACACACTAGAGCATTCCAATGTGTCAAAAGAGGTCATGATGATTCCCTAAGGGTCCTAGTATTCTTTATCATGCGTTAGGACCCCTTAAGGCACACTTGAGCATTCCAATGTGTCAAAAGGGGTCACGGGGACTCCCTAGGTGTCCTAACATGTACTAGGACACCTAGGGAGTCCTCATGACCCCTTTTGACACATTGAAATGCTCTAGTGTGTCTTAAGGGGTCCTACAACCCCTTAAGACACACTAGAGTGTTCCAATGTGTCAAAAGGGGTCACAGTCACTCCCTAGTGGTCCTTGTATGCCTTATCACGTGTTAGGAACCCTAGGGAAACAAAAGGACCCCTTAAGACACACTTGAGTGTTCCAATGTGTCAAAAGGGGTCACGGGGACTCCCTAGGGGTCCTACTACACCTTAGGACCCCTAGGGAGTCCCCCTGACCCCTTTTGACATATTGGAAAAATCAAGTGTGCCTTAAGGGGTCGTACGACCCCTTAAGGCACACTTGAGAGTTCCAATGTGTCAAAAGGGGTCAGGGGGACTCCCTAGGTGTCCTAACGCATGATAAAGTGTACTATGACCCCTAAGGAGTCACCATGACTGCTTTTGAGCACATTGGAATGCTCAAGTGTTCCTTAAGGGGTCATAGGACCCCTTAAGACACACTTGAGCATTCCAATGTGTGAAAAGGGGTCACAGGGACTCCTTAGGGGTCCAAGTAGGCTTTATCACGCTTTAGGACACCTAGGGAGTCCCTGTGACCCATTTTGACACATTGCAATGCTCAAGTGTGTCTTAACGGGTCCTTCGACCCCTTAAGACACACTTGGGCATTGTAATGTGTCAAAAGGGGTCATAAGGACTCCTTAGGGATCCTAGTATGGTTTATCACACGTTAGGACCCCTAGGGAGTCCTTGTGACCCCTTTTGACACATTGGAATGCTCAAGTGTGCCTTAGGGAATCGTAGGACACCTTAAGGCACACTTGAGCGTTCCAATGCGTCAAAAGGGGTCACGGGGAATCCCTAGGTGTCCTAACATGTGATAAAATGTACTAGGACCCCTAAGGAGTCCTTGTGACCCCTTTTCACACATTGGAATGCTCAAGTGTGTCTTAAAGGGTCCTACGACCCCTTAAGGAACACTTGAGCATTCCAATGTGTCAAAAGGGTTCACGGGGACTCCCTAAGGGTCCTAACATGTGATAAAGCATACTAGGACCCCTAGGGAGTCATCATGACCCCTTTTGACACATTGCAATGCTCGAGTATGTCTTAAGGGGTCCTTCGACCCCCTAAGACACACTTGAGCATTGCAATGTGTCAAAAGGGATCACGGTGACTCCTTAGGTGTCCTAGTATGCTTTATCACATGTTAAGACACCTAGGGAGTCCCTGTGACCCCTTTTGACACATTGGAATGCTCAAGTGTGCCTTAAGGGATCGTAGGCCCCTTAAGGCACACTTGAGCATTCCAATATGTCAAAAGGGGTCACGGGGACTCCCTAGGTGTCCTAATGCCTCATAAAGTATACTAGGACCCCTAAGGAGTCCCCATGACCCCTTTTCACACATTCAAATGCTCAAGTGTGTCTTAAGGGATCCTAAAACCCCTTAAGGCCCACTGGAGCATTCCAATCTGTCAAAAGGGGTCACGGGGACTCCCTAGGTGTCCTAACGCGTGATAAAGCATACTAGGACCCCTAGGGAATCATCGTGACCCCTTTTGACACATTCAAATGCTCTAGTGTGTCATAAGGGATTGTAGGACCCCTTAAGACACACTTCATTATTCCAATGTGTCAACAGGGGTCACGGGGACTCCCTAGGGGTCCTAACGCATGATAAAGCTTACTAGGACCCCTAGGGAGTCATCGTGACCCCTTTGGGCACATTGCAACACTCAAGTGTGACTTAAGGGGTCCTTTAACCCCTTAAGACACACTTGAGCATTGCTATGTGTCAAAAGGGGTCACGGGGACTCCTTAGGGGTCCTAGTATGCTTTATCACGCGTTAGGACACCTAGGGAGTCCCCGTGACCCCTTTTGACACATTGGAACACTCAAGTGTGCCTTAAGGGGTTGTAGGACCTCTTAAGGCACACTTGAGCATTCCAATGTGTCAAAAGGGGTCACGAGGACTCCCTACATGTCCTAACACATGATAAAGCATACTAGGACCCCTAAGGAGTCCCTGTGACCACTTTTCACACATTGGAACACTCAAGTGTGTCTTAAGGGGTTCGACGACCCCTTATGGCACACTTGAGCATTCCAATGTGTCAAAAGGGGTCACGAGGACTTCCTAGGTGTCCTAATGCATGATAAAGCATACTAGGACCCCTAAGGAGTCCTCATGACCCCTTTTTACACATTGGAATACTCAAGTCTATCTTAAGGGGTCGTACAACCCCTTAAGGCACACTTGAGCATTCCAATGTGTCAAAAGGTGTCACGGGGACTCCCCAGGTGTCCTAACGCATGATAAAGCATACTAGGACCCATAAGGAGTCCCCGTGACCCCTTTTCACACATTGGAACACTCAAGTGTGTCTTAAGGGGTCCTATGACCCCTTAAGGCAACCTTGAGCATTCCAATGTATCAAAAGGGGTCAGGGGGACTCCTTAGGGGTCCTAACGTGTACTAGGACACCCTGGGAGTCCCCGTGACCCCTTTTGATACATTTGAACACTCAAGTGTGCCTTAGGGCGTTGTAGGACCCCTTAAGGCACACTTCAACCTTCCAATGTGTCAAAAGGGATCACGAGGACTCCCTAGGTGTGCTAACGTGTATGTTTTATCATGCATTAGGACACCTAGGGAGTCCTCGTGACCCCTTTTGACACATTGGAATGCTCAAGTGTGCCCTAAGGGGTCCTATGACCCCTTAAGGCACACTTGAGCATTTCAATGTGTCAAAAGGGGTCAGGGGGACTCCCTAAGGGTGCTAATGTGTACTAGGACACCTAGGGAGTCCCCGTGACCCCTTTTGACACATTGGAATGCTCTAGTATGTCTTAAGGGGTCCTTCGACCCCTTAAGACACACTTGAGCATTGTAATGTGTCAAAAGGGGTCACGGGGACTCCTTAGGGGTCCTAGTATGCTTTATCACATGTTTGGACACCTAGGGAGTCCCGGTGACCCCTTTTGACACATTGGAATGCTCAAGCGTGCCTTAAGGACCCCTTAAGGCACACTTGAGCGTTCCAATGTGTCAAAAGGGGTCACGGGGACTCCCTAGATGTCCAAATGCATGATAAAGTGTACTAGGACCACTAAGGAGTCCCCATGACCCCTTGTCACACATTGGAATGCTCAAGTGTGTCTTAAGGGGTCCTACGACCCCTTAAGGCACACTTGAGCATTCCAATGTGTCAAAAGGGGTCACGGGGACTCCCTAGGTGACCTAATGTGTGATAAAGCATACTAGGACCCCTAAGGAGTCCCCATGACCCCTTTTCACACATTAGAATGCTCAAGTGTGTCTTAAGGGGTCCTACGACCCCTTAAGGCACCCTTGAGCATTCTAATGTGTCAAAAGGGGTCAGGGGGACTCCTTAGGGGTCCTGAAACGTACTAGGACACCCAGGGAGTCCCCGTGACCCCTTTTCAAAAATTGGAACACTCAAGTGTGCCTTAAGGGGTCATAGGACCCCTTAAGGCACACTTGAGCGTTCCAATGTGTCAAAAGGGGTCACGGGGACTCCTTAGTTGTCCTATTACACTTTATCACGTGTTAGGGCACATAGGGAGTCCTTGTGACCCCTTTTGACACATTGAAATGCCCAAGTGTGCCTTAAGGGGTCCTATGACCCCTTAAGGCACACTTGAGTGTTCCAATGTGTCAAAAGGGGTCAGGGGGACACCCTAAGGGTCCTAACGCGTACTAGGACACCTAAGGAGTCCCCGTGACCCCTTTTGATACATTGCAATGCTCTAGTGTGTCTTAAGGGGTCCTACAACTCCTTAAGACACACTAGAGCATTGCAATGTGTCAAAAGGGGTCACGATGACTCCCTAGGGGTCCTAGTATGCCTTATCACGTGTTAGGAACCCTAGGGAGTCAAAAGGACCCCTTAAGACACACTTGAGCATTCCAATGTGTCAAAAGGGGTCACGGGGACTCCCTAGGGGTCCTAGTACGTGTTAGGACCCCTAGGTAGTCCCCCTAACCCCTTTTAACACATTGGAATGCTCAAGTGTGCCTTAAGGGGTCATAGGACCCCTTAAGGAACACTTGAGCATTCCAATGTGTCAAAAGGGGTCAAGGGGTCTCCCTAGTTGTCCTAACACGTGATAAAGCATACTAGGACCCCTAAGGAGTCCCCGTGACCCCTTTTGACACATTGGAAAGCTCAAGTGTGTCCTAAGGGGTCCTACGACCCCTTAAGGCACACTTGAGTGTTCCAATGTGTCAAAAGGGGTCAGGGGGACTCCCTGAGGGTCCTAACACGTACTAGGACACCTAGGGAGTCCCCGTGACCTCTTTTAACACATTGGTACACTCAAGTGTGTCTTAATGGGTCCTAACACCCCTTAAGACACACTAGATCATTCCAATGTGTCAAAAGGGGTCACGGGTACTCCCTAGGTGTCCTATCACGTGATAAAGCATACTAGGACCCCTAGGGAATCATCGTGACCCCTTTCAACACATTGGAATTCTCTAGTGTGTCATAAGTGGTCGTAGGACCCCTTAAGACACACTTGAGTATTCCAATGTGTCAAAAGGGGTCACGGGGACTCCCTACGGGTCCTAACGCATGATAAAGCATACTAGGACCCCTAGGGATTCATCGTGACCCCTTTTGACACATTGGAATGCTCAAGTGTGTCTTAAGGGGTTTTAGGACCACTTAAGACACACTTGAGCATTCTAATGTGTCAAAAGGGGTCACGATGACTCCCTAGGGGTCCTAGTATGTCTTATCACGTGTTAGGAACCCTAGGGAGTCAAAAGGACCCCTTAAGACACACTTGAGCATTTCAATGTGTCAAAAGGTGCCACGGGGACTCCCTATGGGTCCTAGTACATGTTAGGACCCCTTGGGATTCCCCCTGACCCCTTTTGACCCCTAGGGAGTCCTAATGCATTCCAAAGGGTCATGGTTCCATAGAAGTTGCATTTCAAACCCTAATGATCCCTTAACATGCCTACTGACCCCATTTCGACATGTGCTCTCCCGAGAGCTCCCCATGGACCCCTTTTGTGTTTTACTAAGAAAAAGTCATCCAAATTTGGTACATAGGTCCTCTGACATGTCTTAATGAATTTAAAAGGGTCACTATTCCATAGAAGTTGCATTTAGAACCCTAATGACCCCTTAACAGGCCTACACACCATGATTCGTCATGTGGTCTCCCGAGACCACCCCATGGACCCCTTTTGAGTTCTACTAGAAAAAAGTTATCCAAATTTGGTACGTAGGTCCTCTGACATGTCCTAATGCATTCCAAAGGGTCACCATTCCGTGAAAGTCACATTTGGAACCCTAATGACCCCTTAACAGGCTTACCGACCCTGATTCGACATGTGGTCTCCTCAGAGAACCCCATGGACACTTTTTGAGTTCTACTAGGAAAAAGTCATACAAATTTGGTACATAGGTCCTCTAACATGTCCTAATGTGTTTCAAGGGGTCACCATTCCATCCAAGTTGCATTTGTAACCCTAATGACCCCTTAATAGGCCTACCGACCCTGTTTCAACATGTGGTCTCCTAAGAGCACCGCATGGACCCCTTTCGAGTTCTACTAGGAAAAAGTCATCCAAATTTGGTATGTAGGTCCTATGACATGTCCTAATTCATTCCAAAGGATCACCATTCCATCAAAGTTTTATTTGGAACCCTAATGACCCCTTAACAAGCCTACTGACCCCATTTCGACACGTGGTCTCCTGAGAGCACACCATGGACCCCTTTCATGTTTTACTAGGAAAAAGTCATCCAAATTTGGTACATAGGTCCTATGACATATCCTAATGCATTCCAAAGGGTCACTGTTCCATCAAAGTTTCATTTGGAACCCTAATGACCTCTTAATAGGCCTACCGACCTCGATTCGACATGTGGTCTCCCAAGAGCACCCCATGGACCCCTTTCGAGTTCTACTAGGCAAAAGTTATCCAAATTTGGTATGTAGGTCATTTGATATGTCCTAATGCATTCCAAAGGATCACCGTTCATCGAAAGTTTCATTTGGAACCCCGATGACCCCTTAAGTCACCTATCGACTCTAAATCGCACAATGGTCTCCCAAGAGCACCCCATGGACCCTTTTCAAGTTTGACTAATCAAAATTCATCTAAATTGTGGAGTTAGGTCCTTTGACATGTCCTAATGCATTCCAAATGGTCATCGTGCATCAAAGGTTGTCTCACGAGCCCTGATGACCCCTTAAGATGCCTAGTGACACTGATTGGACATGTGGTCTCCTAAGAGCACCCCATGGACCCTTTTCGAGTTCAACTAGGAAAAAGTCATTAAAATTTGGTACATTGGTCCTTGGACATGCCCTATTGCCTTCCAAATGGTCATTGTACATCTGAAGTTGCCTCACAAACCCTAATTTCCCCTTAAGACATCTAGCGACCCCGATTCGACTTATTGTCTCATGAGAGGATCTGTTATAACTTAAATTAAATATTAAAATAATATATAAAATATTTGAAAAAATATAATATTTAATAGACTAAATATATAATATATATTAGAAGATATATTAGATATTACATTTAATATATATTATCAAATATACAATATATTAATGTCCTATTCATTTTATATATTATATATATTAGACATTACATTATATACATGCAACAATATTATATATATATATATATATATATATATATATATATATATATATATATATATATATATATATATATATATATATATATATATATATATATAATATATATATATATATATATATATATATATATATATATATATATATATATATATATATATATATATATATATATATATTATTTAACATTTATATTATAATATAAAAATATTTCATTTAATATAAATCTGAACAGACTATATACTTAGGTAGTTTAAATTGATATTATCAAATATATAATATAAATAAATAATATATATACTATATATACTATATAATATAAAATATAAAACATAAAATATAAAACATAAATATAAAATATATAAATTATTGATTGTTAGGGTGAAAGAAAAAAACATCAAAATTAAAGGGAAATAAAAAAAGAGTGGGAGGGGGAAACTTTTCAAAATTCAAATTCAAACAAAATCGGGTACATGAAAAAATTGGGTACCCGATTTTTTCGGGTACCCGATTAGGCTTGGTAATAGCTTTGGAAACCAAAGCCCCATGGTCAACGCTGAAGGTGTGAAAAAAACATGTTTTTTCTCTATTTTTCTTATATCGACACTTCGACAATCAGGTTGACGACCTTTTTTCCACCTGATTTTGATAAAATGAAAAGGGTTTCTTTGGATGATTGTTAGCTTTCCATCGATATAAGCGCTGTCAGATTTTGAATTCGTTAAGTATTTATTAGTTATTTTCTAGTTCACTTACGTCTAAAGTCCTGATTGACATACTGATGGAAAAAAAGCTATAACTTTCAAACCATATAACATTTTTGAAATCCGAAAGATGTGTCACATTCTATGCTTTGTCTAGTATAAGAAAAAATTAAAAAAAATTGAATTATGATAAGTTTTCAATGGGTAAAGGTGGTCAGACATGAGAGTTTTTAAATTCTGAAAGCACTATACCAAAAAATATGCATCACATCTAGGCATGAGTCAGCTACTTATATATAGAATATTATAAAAAAATATTATCATTTTCTTTTGATTAGGGTGGTCAGACATACACATACTTCTTATTTTTTTGCTGAAATGTTTGTAGTGCTGTATTGCAATCTATACTTTTTACCAATCATATTAATTTTTTTTCAAAAAAGGCTTAGTATTTTAGAAACTAAATTCAATTTCCTACAAATTATGTTGTTACAACTTTTTGATATTAGGTAGATAACTAGTTCATTTTTTCACGTCAAGTTGACTAATCTTGATTTTCTAATTTTTCATTGCCACTTAAGGGCATAGTTTGGCCCCTCATGATCCTGCACATACCCTTTTCAATCTTCAAATTCACATAGCATTGTTCACTTATGAGGATTGTATGCTCATCTTTGATCCATGAAATCTAATAGAGCTTCAAATGTACCAACCTTTCCAACTTCAATTTTGTGACCATCTCTTCAGATACTATATTCTCCAAGCTACCACTGTTAATGATTACCTTCCAAACTTTATCAAAAACTCTACATTTGGTCTTGAACAAACTTTTCCTTACCAGATTTTCCTTCTTGCTTTCATTCCACAGTGCTCTCCTTACCATCAAGTTGTTTTCTTTCTCAGGTTCATTTAGTGACTCTTCATGCACCAAATCATTTCTACTGCTACCAGCCTTCTTACTAGCATGTGTACATTCAAAAGACCTATGTCCCTCTTCTCCACAATTATAACACATTCCTCAAAAACTTCCTCTGCTATAACCACCTTGGTAGTTACTGTCTCTACCTCTAAATGAACTTTCACCTTTCCACTCGGTCTTGCCTTTGTCCATATTTGTCTTTTCTAGTTCAAATCTACCATTTTCACCATTAGATCTACCTCTTCCTCTAGGGAATCTACCACCTCGACCTCTCTACCTTTTCTCATGTCTCTTCTTCAATTTCTCCTCGACCTTCAAAGAAAATTGATAAGCCTCTTCAATGTTCTCCAACTTGACCATACTAATTTCCTCTTGGATGGAAACTCTCAAACCATTCAGGTATCTACCAATTCTTTCCACATCATCTTCATCATGTCCAGATCTAATATCCAATCTATAAAATTTCTTAGTATACTCCTTTACCGAGCTATCTTTCTATCTCAAACTTTGCATTCGTCGAACTAGGTTAATCTGAGAATCATACAGTAAGAACTTTCCTTTCAATTTATTGACCATTTTACTCCATACCTTGATTTTGTCTTTGCCTTTCCTTTTCCTATCCAATTGCAGATGTTCCCACCATAAGGATGCATGACTTTTCAACTTTGTGCTTGCAATCTTCACCTTCTTATTCTTAGGGATGTTTTCATATTCAAAATACTTTTCCATCTCGGTGATCTAGTCCACCAATTCATTAGAATCTTGCTTTCCACCATACTCAAGAGGATTGAAATGTGGTGTTGACTTCAGACTTGTCAAAGCCTTCAAAAATATTTCTTCACCTTGATCCATAATAGGTGCAAGTTCTGCATTCGCCTTTTCTTCTTCAATTTCATCATCACTAACATCTTCAAGATGTTTGCCTCTTCTCTAGGCTGTTTCAACAGCTTCTAACCTAGCAGAAAACTTCCTTAGCATATCTGCCAATCCTAGATCTACATCTTGCCTCCCATGAACCATCTTAACAACCCTCTGCAATTGCAAGTCAGATCACAATCTTCTACCCCACAACAATCAACTAGGACTTCAAGAGGAACCTACAAACCTAGATTCGTAGACCTAGATCAAGATCTAACCTCTCTCTCATACCACCTGATGCAAGGTAGGGAGCAAGAGGGTCCAAACAATGGTGCACCCTAATGATCCAAGCCTACCCAACGCATGCAGAAGCAACAAACAACAATAGTGAGAGAGAGAATGCAAAAACTTTCATATATTTTCATCAATTGAATCATACATGCTAGGTTGTAAGGCCTTCCCAGTTATGGCCTGATATTATAATGAATCTCAGAAGTCCACAAACATGCTAGGATCTGTTACAAATCTCCAATCTAATGTCTACTATCTTCTATCCAAAACTGACTCCTAATCTACAACCAAACATCTACATTTATACAAGAAGTTACCGAACTGAGTCGGTCTTCACATCCACAATCAACAGAATAAATGGTCAGATCTGGGACTACACTCTTCCCAATGATGGATGCCAACATTAAATACACAATCCAATATAAATGTACAAGTCAGCCACAATAGAAACTAAAACTAAACCCATCGGTAAGAAAGATAACCAAGCAGCAGACAAGCAATGTTGAGCGCCAGTGAAATAACTGACTGCCCAAGAGATAACCAACCAGACTCGGTAACCAAAGGAAACCGACCAACTACCGACCAACTTGGTCAAAGTAGGAACCGAGCAACACAGAAAAACTCCAAATTGTTTTTGGTGACATAGGATTTGTTGGCAATTTGGCTTAGTTCATTACATAAATGTTGTCATTATGGAACCATATGATCCACATGAAGATCGCATAGGTCAGAGAGCAAGTATGACAGAGCGCAATGCGAAATTGTCTAAGTATGAGACAATGTTTTCACTAGTGAACCTGGACATAGTTTTTTTTTGCAATGTTGATTGGAGTAAGTTCAGTGCTTGTGCACTTGAACATAGACTATATGATGACTATTGAACACCCATTTCAAAGCACAAGTAATTACGACATGTACGAAAGAAGTTATGACAGTTTTATCAAAGAAAATGTCAAGCCGACAAGATAGAATATAAAGATAGAATTAGTAAAGAGTTAAGGGATTATTTTTTTTATCAAAATAATGACTTAACAATATAAAGGGACGACATCCTAGATGTTAACTCTTGGATAAATTTATTTGTATAAATGTAATTTTAATTGTAAGAAAGATGATGATGTATGTAGATGTATAGTGAAGTGATATGATGCGAAATATATGATGCATATGTAATAGTGATTGTGAAAGAGCAGTGAACAGATATTGATGTAAGCAGTATAAGGTTATGTACCTTAACCTATTTTTGTAATCAGTGTATATTGTACATTATTTTTTTGGGCTGTGGGCTCATCTGGCAATCACATTTTGTACTACCAACTCCTAACAGGGTTAAGGCTTCTAACAAGGCCTATAGTCCCTTAATCAGGACTGATCCACTATATGTTTCTAATAGAATCCTAACAGGGTCAACATCCTTAACATGATACTTTTGATTAAAGGATCTTTGTGGGTACCATCCCCACTAGGGTTTTTCCTTGTCCAAGGTTTCCTTGAGAACAAATAATGTGTTATGAGTTCTTTAGTTTTAATGCTATGTATGTTGTTTAGCTTCTTATGTTATGCATGTATAAAGATAATCTGTTATATCCATAATTGGGAAAAAGATAAAGTTTGTATAATACTGATTCACCCCCACCTCTCAGTATTCCCTATTTCTAACAATTGGTATCAAAGCTTAGTTACTCAGAAAAGAATCATTCAAGGAAAGCCTAGCAGCTTGAATAAGATCTCTATGGATATGGATCAACTATAGAAGAATCTTGAAGAAGCTCTTGAACAGATTGACTTGCTTACTATTGAAAAAGATACCTTGAAAAGAAAGTATGATGATGCAAAGAACCTCATTGAGAAACTGAAAAACAAATTGGAAGATCTGAGATCTAAAAAGGAATCCAAAGTTTTTATTGAAGATTGTGATGACAATTTGGAAAAAAAAAATGAGATCCTTAAGCATGAATTGAAGATAGCAAATTTGAAGCTTAGTTTAAAAGATGGAAATGGCAAGAATGAAGCAAATCTGAAATCTAAGAATGAAAGTATAAAGACTGAAAATGAAGGACTAAAATCTAAACTTGGAAAAGTAACATCTAAACTTGAGAAAGTCAATTTGCAGTATGATGAACTTGAGAAGTACAATAAGATTGTGAGATGTGAACTGACTCAATCCAAACAACAACTTGAAAGGCTATATTCAACTATTGAGAAGATTGATGAACAAATATCTTATCAAAAACCATTCTATGATAAGACTGGTCTTGGATTCAACACTCTTAAAGAAAATGATGAAAGCAAGGAACCAGATCAAAAAATAACTGAAATCATAGATGAGAAGAAGTCTGATGAGATCAACAAATCTAAAGATACACCTAAAGAAGAAGAATCACCGAAGCAAGAGGAATCACTCAAAGGTATGCAAAGAGAATTCAAAAGTAGATGTTTTGCTTGTAATCCTATTGGTCATATGAAAAGAGATTGCACAGGTAAGCAATTTAAACCTCTTAATGGTTATTGTTATAATTGTCATGGTTTTGGACATAGAGTTATTGAATGTAGGAAACTTAAATTTATTGAGAATAATGATGGTAGTAGAATGTTTAGGAATACTAACAATGTAGATAAGAAACCCACTGAAGATATGAACAGAAGAAATGGAGTAATATGTTATAGATGCAACAAGGTTGGACACATTGCTAGAAACTGCAGGTCACAAATCAATCAACTTGGACCAAGATATGGAAACAATGGAATTGTTTGTCAGATATGCAACAAGATTGGACATACAGCAAGGTTTTGCAGAATGAAAAATAGAGTTTTTCATCCTAATCCTAATCTCAGAAATCATGCAAGAAGAAATGAAGATGCAAGTAACAATTAGAAACGATGATGTAGTAAATTAGATGAAGTGAAGTTTATCAAAAGCACAGATCAAGGAGACATATTCAACATTGAAGGTAATTAGGAAGGTGAAGTATTGAAAGGTAAGAATGAATCTTTACCTGACCCATCTCAAAGTACTTAATTTATGAAAATTACAGTAGAATAGGAACCTAGATTAGTGTAGAAATAGATATATGATGAACTGAGTCTTGCGCAGTTAATGCAAGGTAGTTTATGATGTTCTAATGCTATCGTTAAGAGTGTAAAGAAAAATATTATGTTTTGCGAGATATAAAGAAGTTTTAAGTTTTGCAGGTTAGTAGAAACAACTTTTTGGAAAGAAGTGGAAAAAGAATTGAATGTGATGTTAGATCTAACTGAGATTGAATTAATAAAAGGTCATGATCGGTATTATTTCATCATCAAAGAGAATTCAAGTGTTAAGGAGATCAAAGAGCAGTGATTGGAAGCATTTTGCAAGGATTTTGAGAAGAATTTTGTGCCGAATCTACACAAGCCCTAAAATTGTGAAATCAAGGTATTTTACTTGACAGATCTTTAAATCAGTGAAGGAATTAGAAGAAATCATGGATGTTTCTTTAATAAACAATGTCAGAGATAAGAATAGACCTAAATTGAAAAGGGAACTAGTAGAACCCTTGGAAGATGATCCTAGGTTTGCTTTATCATCCATACCAGAGGGAGTTTTACACCTAGAGAATGTCAAAAGTTATCTTCAATGCAAAATAGAGACAGTTAGTGATAGTGATTTCACAAATGAATATCAAAAGATTTATAATAAGGATATGACATTGAAACAAGGTTTTGAATATTTGGAAGATAATAAAATTTTGAAGTATGGATTACAGTATGAATTTGATAATGAAGAATGCACTAAGATTATCTTGAGTAGAATTCATAATGGGAAGTTTTGGTTAGAAGATAGAGTTATAGATATTACAGCTGATTTGATTCATGAAGTCACTAGATTATCTAAAACTGGAGAAATTCCTTTAAATGAGAAAAACATGAGGAAAATAGTCATTGAAAACACAAATTCATCCTATAATGGTAGAGGAATTGTGATTAGTAAGATCAAACAAGATGATGTGAGATACTTATGCAAGATCCTAACCACTAATTCTTGTGCAAATTCAAGAGAGGCTGACATGGCAGCTGGAATGGTACATGCAGCTTATCTAATGTGTGTTGACAAGGTACAAGTTGATATGTGTGAAATTATGAGAATTCCATTGTTTGAGAACTTGGAGAAGATTAAGAAAACTAAGTATACACAGTTTAGGTTCTCATCCTTAATCACCTATATGTTTTTTCATCTATTGAGGAGATTTCCTTGCACCATTGGAAATGACTGGAATGATGGACAAAATATAGTGGAAAGAATTAGCCTAGTGTATGGAAGACATGTTATTGACAAAGTGAATGAGAGTGCAGTACTGGTAATCAAGACATTTTGGAATATTGTCTAGCAAATCAAGGATCCATAAGTCTCTTGTGGAAAACTATAAAGATGACATATGTTTTATGGTGGATACTGACTTTACCTATATTGAAGCAGTAGAACCTGGAACAAAGTTCATAGACCCTCTTGACTATGAGACATATGAGGTAGAGACAGAAGAGTATGTTAGTAGGTTACTTAAGTGTAAGTTGGACACTCAGTGTAACAAGTTTGGAACCTTTGAGAAGAATTTCAACTCCGAAAAGACCTTAATTGAAGAGAAACAGTCTAAGAAAAGAGTTGAAAGCACTATAAAGAAAATCCTAAAAGATACAGGGATGACAAAGCATGAGTTTTTAGTAGGAAAGAAAAAAGCAGCACCAATCAGAGAGAGTGGACAAAAAGAAGTTTTTTCTATTCCACCTTTATCATCAATTGCAGTACAACAAGAAGAACCACAAGTGAAGGTGAAAGTGGAATATATTGAGAAGGATCAAGAAGAAAAGATATCCACTAGATCCACTTCCTCCACACCTAGCAAAAGAGTAAAGGAAAGTGCTACTGGACCAGGAAAGAGACAAAAAACTTTAGTGCAACTAGTTCCAAGAAAAATTGTAGAAATAAAAGATGATGTCTGATGAAGGGTGCTCCCCTTAATACCACAAACACATAACAGAAATAGAGAAACAACAACAATATGCAAGAACAGAAAATTGGCTTCTTATTATCTCCAAAAATGTGGAATTACAAACTTTCAGAATTACAATATGCAAAGCCACATGGGCATTCCCTTACAATATTCTGTAGGACAAAGCCTCGAACTATTACCCAGATCTACTACCCAGAACTATTCTGAACTGCCTAAGACAATAATACAGCCTTCCTTATATAGGCAATTCCCCACCGCCTGGGAAGGTTCCAGAATTTTAGCCAATAAGGCCGACCAAACTTAGAATTATTTTATTTTACATTTCATTACATCATAGTCGGCTCAAGATAACCTTTGAAACCCGAACAGAAATTTTGAAAAAAATTATTTTTCACCATTTCAGGTGGCCCAACTTTCGAAGACCATAAGTCATCACCCATTGACCCGCTCGGCTATTATAACCCCATTTCAGAAACGCCACGAAGCGCTCTACAGGCTTGACTCGAGCAAGCGCCCATCACCCAAATTTTTGACCTCATTCGGGGCCTCTAAAGCCTTCAAAACTGAGTTCAAAGTTTCTGTACCCTGCTGCCAATACCCAAAATCTTCAATATCTTCCAACATACACTTGATCTGGAAATGAAACTTTACTGGCAGACTTATATGACCAAAATGAACCTCCAAGAAAGAAATTAGATCATTCTGAGCACAGACAAAAATTACCAAAAATAGTAACTTTCCATAAATAGCAGCTCTGCACAGGATAGCCCTTATTGAATTCAAAAATAGAAATATTTTTGGGTGATGCAAGATTGCTCTTACACCCAAGATGCTCCTGCATCAGACACCTAGGGTAATTTGAGAAGTGACCCTGTCACGACTCAGGTGTGCAGAGGAAAACCAAGATGGCTAACCTCCTCCTTTGTCAGCCATGATGAATCTTCAACAGGCCGTCCTTTCCACTTGACCAGATATTCTTCATATGTCCTGTTCCTTGTGCTTCTACCAACACGACTGTCCAGTATATCTTCGATCTCCTTAGTGTCTGAACTAGTTGCTGGAATACTCCACTATGCTGCTGCAACCTCATCTTCAACACCTCCTTCGTGATACTCTGTCAAATCTGAAATGTTAAACACTGGTGAAATATTCAGCTCACTAGGCAATTCTACCTCATATGCATTTCCTGAATCATGCTTCTTCAGTATCTTACATGGCCCAAACTTCTTCATTTTCAACTTGTTATATGTACCAACTGGAAACCGCTCCTTCCGCAAATGAACCATGACTTCATCACCAACCTAAAATTCCTTATACCTCCTTTTCTCATCTGCCTTAGCCTTATACTGTGCGTTCATCTTGGTAATATGCTTCCTCACCTCTTCATGGATGTTCTTCAAGTGTTCTGCAAAAGCTTCAGCTTCAGCACTACTTATTTCTCCTTTATCTATCTTCCTCAATTCAGATGCATTTTTTGGACTACTTCCATATACAATCTAGAATGGTGATTTACCAGTGCTCCTATTGATAGATTTATTGTATGCAAATTCCGCCTGTGGTAAAATCAAATCCCATCCTGTTGGCTTATCTCCAACCAAACATCTCAGCAAATTTCCCAAACTCCTATTCACCACCTCTGTCTGTCCATCAGTCTATGGATGATGTGATAAACTGAACTTCAAATCTGTCTTTAAATTCTTCCACAATGTACGCCAGAAATATCCAACAAACTTAGTGTCCCGATCTGAAACTATGGTCTTTGGCAAACCATGAAGTCTCACTACTTCTCTGAAAAACAATTCTGCTATATGAACAGCATCATTAGTCTTCTTGCAAGGAATGAAATGTGCCATCTTCGAGAATCTGTCAACTACCACAAAAATTGAATCGTGTCCCCGCTGAGTCCTCGGTAAACCAAGAACAAAGTCCATACTGATATCCTCCCAAGGCTTCTCTGGTATAGGTAATGGCTGATACAGCCCTGTATTCTACTTCACTCCTTTCGCCATCTGACATATTCTGCAACTCTGTACAAACTTCTTCACATCTTGCTACAACTGTGGCCAATAATAATTCTCACTAACCAAACCAAGGGTTTTATCATGACCAAAATGTCCAGCCAATCCTCCGCTATGCTTCTCCTTGATGAGATTCTCCCTCATAGAACTTCGTGGAATGCACAACTGACTCCCTCTGAATAGCATATCATCTTGGATGATAAAATCTAACCATTTCATCCTGTCTAGAGTAACAAATTCTGTACAAGCTTTCCAAGCTTCACCAAAATCAGGATCCTCTGGATACAAATTCTTGAGTTCCTTGAACCCAATCACTTCAATATGCATTTCTATCAGCAATAGTTGCCTTCTGCTAAGAGCATCTGCAACCCTATTACACTTTCCACTCCTGTGTTTCAAAACAAATGTATAACTCTGCAAAAACTCAACCCATTTTAAATGCCTTTGATTCAATTTTCCTTGACTATTCAAATATTGCAAAGCTTGATGATCAGTATACAAAACAAACTCCTTAGGAAGCAGATAGTGCCTCCACTTTTTCAATGTCTGAACTATAGCATAAAATTCCTGATCATAAACAGAATATTTTCTCTTGGCATCATTTAATTTCTCACTAAAATAAGCAACAGGTTTACCTTCTTGGCTCATAACAGCTCGTATTGCAGTACCACTAGCATCACAATCTACTTGAAACACCTTATTAAAATCTAGAAGTGCTAAAACTGGTTGTTCTGTAACTTTTTGTTTCAACAATTGAAAACTCTTTTCTGCCTCATTAGTCCACTTAAACTCTTTTCTATCCCCTCTCATTGTTTCAGTCAAGGGTCCACAAATACTGCTAAAATTTCTGATAAACTTTCTATAAAAGCTAGCTAAACCATGAAAAGATCTTACCTCAGTAGCACTCCTTGGAGTAGGCCATTCAATGATAGCCTGTACCTTCTCTGGGTCTATTTTTAGACCTTCTGCTGAAACTACAAATCCCAAATACACTAACTCTTTCTTCACAAAACTGCACTTCTTCAAATTAATCAACAATTTCTCATCTCTCAACTTCTCAAACACCATACGAATATGCATCATATGTTCCTCCAATGTCTTGCTAAAAATCAAAATATCATCTAGGTAAACAATGACAAACTTACCCAGAAATTCTTTCAGAACCTCGTTCATGAGCCGCATGAAAGTGCTCGGTGCATTGGTTAGCCCAAAAGGCATGACTAACCACTCATATAGTCCTTCCTTTGTCTTGAAGGTAGTCTTCCATTCATCTCCTTCTCTGATCCGAATCTGATGATATCCACTTTTTAGATCTATCTTTGAAAAATACACAGCTCCACTCAAACAGTCCATAATATCATCCATTCGTGGCAATGGAAACTTGTACTTGATTGTGATCTTGTTTATTGCCCTAGAATCTGTACACATCCTCCATTCTCCATTCTTCTTTGGTGCTAATACCGCTGGTACAGCACAGGGACTCAGACTCTCACGGATCAATCCTTTCTGTAACAACTCATGTACTTGTCTGTTCAACTCCTCACTTTCTGCAGGTGTCATTCTGTGTGCTGCCTTGTTCGGCAAACTCGCTCCTGGGATCAAGTCCATCTGATGACTGATCTTCCTGACTGGTGGTAATCCATCAGGCACGTTATCGGATACAATATCCTGAAACTCATTCAACAAATCTGCAACTTCTATAGGAACATCTTCTACTTCCTCTTTACCAGCTTTTGGAATTAAAGAAAAACATACATGCTCATGCCTCATACCATCTAGAAAATTTCTTCCGTCAACAAAAGTTATCCTTGCATTACCACATACCTTTTCTTCGGTCTCCTTCAATGGTTTTAGCTTATGTCGCACTCCATCCTTTGTTAGGGAATAGGTATTCGCACGACCATCATGTACAGCACATCTGTCAAACTGCCATGGTCTACCCAACAACATATGATATGCATCCATAGATATGATATCACACAATACCTCATCTTGGTATCTGCCAATCTTTAACTTCACCAAGCATTGTTCATTGACCATGACCTTGTGGTCATCCTGTACCCAGGCAATCCGATATGGATGTGGGTGTTTCTGTCTCTTGAGCTTCAACTTTGTCACCATCTCTTCTGACACCAAATTGTCAGTGCTTCCACTATCAATAATCACATCACAACATTTACCTTCACACTTGCACCTGGTGCAAAACAAGCTCCTCCTTTGCTCAGGTTTATTCTCACCACTCAACAAGACTCTTCTGTTAATCAACGTTTCTCCTCTTTCAGCATCTTCAGAATTTGATGATCTGGCATCTTCATCTACATGTGCAACTCTGGCCTGGCCTTCATTTCTCCTGTCTATTCTGCCTTGGTGCTGAGGACATTCAAATGCCCTATGACCTTCTTCTCCACAGTGAAAACATGTTCCACGGAAGCCACCTCTTCCAGATCCTTGTCCCCTTCCTCTTCCTCTCTGATCTCTATTATTCTGATCCTGGAAGCGATTGGAATTATTTCCTCGCTGATTCTGACTGCTACTGGCCTCATCCTTCTTTTTCAGATCTTCATTTCGGCCACCATATGACCATCCACCAGATCGTCCACTGCGACCTCTTCCGTTTTATTTGCTCTCAAACTTCTTGTTCAGCTTTTCCTCTATTTTTAGGGCAAACTGGTATGCCTCTTCAATACTGTTCATTCGAACCAGATTCAGCTCCTCCTGAATGCTTGGCCTTAACCCATTAAGGTATCGGGTAACTTTCTCCTTATCAGCTTCTGCATGGCCTGTTCTGATGAGAAGTCGATAGAACTCCTCTGTATACTCCTAAACAGATCTTCCTGCTTGCTTCAAACTCTACATTTTCTTCAGTAGGTCAAGCTCATAATCAACAGGAATGAACTGTCACTTCAATTTATCCACCATCCGATCCCATCTCATGATTTTCTCCTTTCCCCTTCTATTTCACTCCAACTGAATCTCTTGCCACCATATCTTCGCATGACCTTTCAGTCTGGCCTTGGCAAATTTGACCCTATCAGGATCCTCGACATCTTCATACTCAAAATATTCTTCACATTCATTGATCCAGTCGATCAATTCCTCTGGGTTAAGATTTCCAGAAAATGTAGGAACCTCAATCTTAGGTCTTTTCCCAATCTTGGAAATCACCCGAAAAAGTCTTTCTTCCTCCTGGTTCACAATTTCAACTTCTCCTTCTTGATATTCTTCTTCGGCTTCATCCTCGCTTTCGTCTCTAACATTGAGATTCATTCCTCTCTGAATCTCTTCTTGCAATGCTCGCACTTGTCTCTGCAGCTCTCTAACCTTAGGTGTCACAGCACCAACTCTTCCGCCACGTTCTCACCGTGGAGGCATTTTCGTGATGCGCGCTGAAACCCTAGCCATGGTCCTGGTGCAAACTGCCTCACGGTCGGCGATCTGTTTACACACTCAGAAAAACCTGCTCTGATACCACTTGATGAAAGGTGCTCCCCTTAATAGCACAAATGCATAACAGACATAGAGAAACAACAACAATAATATGCAAGAACAGAAAATTGGCTTCTTATTATCTCCACAAATGTGGAATTACAAACTTTCAGAATTACAATATGCAAAGCCACATGGGCATTCCCTTACAATATTCTGTAGGACAAAGCCTCGAACTATTACCCAGATCTACTACCCAGAACGATTCTGAACTGCCTAAGACAATAATACAGCCTTCCTTATATAGGCAATTCCCCACCGCCTGGGAAGGTTCCAAAATTTTAGCCAATAAGGCCGACCAAACTTAGAATTATTTTATTTTACATTTCATTACATCATAGTCGGCTCAAGATAACCTTTGAAACCCGAACAAAAATTTTGAAGAAAATTATTTTTCGCCATTTCAGGTGGCCCAACTTCCGAAGACCATAAGTCATCACCCTTGACCCGCTCGGCTATTATAACCCCATTTCGGAAACACCACGAAGCGCTCTACAGGCTTGACCCACGCAAGCGCTCGTCACCCAAATTTTTGACCTCATTCGGGGCCTCTAAAGCCTTCAAAACTGAGTTCAAAGTTTCTGTACCCTGCTGCCAATACCCAAAATCTTCAATATCTTCCAACATACACTTGATCTGGAAATGAAACTTTACTGGCAGACTTATATGACAAAAATGAACCTCCAAGAAAGAAATTAGATCATTCTGAGCACAGATGAAAATTACCAAAAATAGTAACTTTCCATAAATAGCAGCTCTACACAGGATAGCCCTTATTGAATTCAAAAATAGAAATATTTTTGGGTGATGCAAGATTGCTCTTACACCCAGGATGCTCCTGCATCAATGTCACTACTGTTAAGAAGAAAGCTTGGAAAACCAAAGTTGACAAGCTTAATGAGAAGATCATTGAAGATGGAGACTTTACAAGAATGAACAACTACTATGATCTTTATGATTATACAGACAAACTTAATCTCGAGAATGCAGTTGTAAAGCATATGATTTTGGCTAATAAGAAGTTTGATACAATTCAGGGTCAAATACCTGATGATTTGTATAATAAACTTGTAAATAGGAAGAAGAGAGCATCAGAGGAGGACACGGCTATCAGAGAAAAGCTTGTAAGGAAGCTTTGTGTAGTAAGAGATGAAACACATTTTGGTCAGATCATGAAATCCTTAAGCACCCTCTGAGAACCAAAAGGAGAACCATTCAAATTATGGGAGGCAGATATGAAGAAATCAATTCTAAGACAGAGCAAGCAATAATCAAGGTTATGACAGAAAATGTTGGAGAACCATCAGTTGCAGCAGAGCAAGTAGGGGAGACATAACAAGAGGACATTCCCTCTCCTACAACCATTAACATTGAAGATGAAACCATGAATGTAGAAGGAACAAAGATCGCCTTGGATACTGATGATAATGTATTCAAGAATTTGGAGAACATTGTTGACAATTCAGCCTTTGAAGAACAGGAAACTACAAAAGAAGAAGAGAAAATAAAGACAACAGTTGTAGAACCCTAGTAACAGAGAAAAAAGTACCCATTCCCACCGAAGAAGATATATGTCTTACTCCTGAGACTGGAAAGAAGAATAAGATTGGATCTATGATTGAGCATTTGGGAAAGGAAGTAGATGATGATTATCAGTTGGAATTGATCACATCCTTGAATAAAATCATTGGCAAGAATAAGTGAAAAGTCTTGAAGGATGTCTGAAGGAACTAACTGAGAAGTTACAAAGCATTGTAACTACACAAATTGTAGAAGAAAACCCTTTGGAGAAAGCAAAGAAGGTAATGAGCACTTTTGACAATGAATTCACAAACTTATCTGATATTGCAAAAGTGAGAGCACAAGCAGCCTATGAGGCCAGAATGCTTTTGAACATCGGTCAGAATATCAAGAATGATATCAAAAATCTTGATATTTGTATTAAGGACTTGAGGAAGCATTTGGAAACAGGTAAATCTTTGTACATACAATGTACAAGAACAAAGACCTTGACAACAAAAGAAGATAAGAAGATGAAGATGAAGGAAGCAGAAATTCTAAATGAAACTAACCTTCTTTCAAGCCCCAATATGAAGGTATGTGGTGTTGAGAAGAAAATTTGGAAGCTATATGATGAAATCAGAGTTTTGCAAGATGAGAGAGACAGAAAATTGAAAAGATTCACTCTTTTGAGAGAGCATACTTCTATGAAGTTAAGCATTATTGAAGAGTAGTTGGAAGAATGTCTTTCAGCTAAGACATCTTTTCAGAAGTTTAACTTTGAAAACCTCCAAGCATGTGAAATAGCATCTTATGGACTGAGCGCACTACTTAATGTGGTAGATTCCATTAAGAAAACATTAGAGAAGGAGTTATGAGGAAGGGTGCTCCCCTTAATACAACAAACACATAACAGAAATAGAGAAACAACAATAATATGCAAGAACCAAAAATGGGCTTCTTATTATCTCCACAAATGTGGAATTACAAATTTTTAGAATTACAATATGCAAAGCCACATGGGCATTCCCTTACAATATTCTGGAGGACAAAGCCTTGAATCATTACCCAGAACTGTCCCAAACTACCTAAGACAACACTATGGGCCTTCTTTATATAGGCAATTTCCACTGCCCGAGAAGGTTCCAAAAATTTAGCCCTTTAGGCCGACTAAACATAGAATTATTTATTTTTCACAATTTTTACAATAGGGTCGGCTCAAAAGAAATACAAAATATGATTTTAGGTAACCCAGCTTCCAGAGGCCATAATTTTTTTTACCGTAACTCTATTTTTCTATTGTAACCACTTTTTGGAAATGCCATGACAAGATCTACAGTGCTTGACATGCGCTAGCACCAATCAGCCGAGGGTCAGTCGCGATCCGGAGCCTCTAAGGCCTTCAAAATTGACCTAAAAGATTTCATACCCAAAAACCTCAATAACTTCACCAATACTGATGATGTGGCAATGAAACTCAACTAGTAGGCTGAAATGACTGAGATGAACCTCCAACTGTGAAATCAGAACATTCCAAGATCATATGACCAACTTACTAAAAATAGTAAGTTTCCATAAATAGAAGCTTTGCACAAAATAGCCCTTATTGAAAAAGAAACCAAAAATATTTTTAGGTGATGCAAGATTGCTCTTACACCCAGGATGCTCCTGCATCAGACACCCGGGGTAATTTGAGAAGTGCAGAGGAAAACCAAGACAGTTAACCTCCTCCTTTGTTAGCCATGATGAATATTCAATAGGTCATCCTTTCCATTTGACCAAATACTCTTCATATGTCTTGTTCCTTGTGCTTCTGCCAACATGACTATCTAGTATGTCTTCAATCTCCTTGATATCTGAACTGGTTGTGGGAATACTCCACTGTGCTATTGTAACCTCATCCTCAACACCTCCTTCATGATACTCTTTCAGATCTAAAACATTAAATACTAGTGAAATATTTAGCTCAGTAGGAAACTTGACCTCATGCATTTCCTAAATCACGCTTCTTCAGTATCTTACATGGCCCAAACTTCTTCATTTTCAACTTGTTATATGTACCAACTAGAAATCACTCCTTCCGCAAATGAACCATGACTTCATCTCCAACCTCAAATTCCTTATGCCTCCTTTTCTCATCTACCTTAGCCTTATACTACACATTCATCTTGGTAATATTCTTCCTCACCTCCTCATGGATGTTCTTTAAATGATCTACAAAATCCTCAGCTTCAGCACTACTTATTTTTCTTTTATCTATCTTCCTCAACTCAGATGCATCTCTAGGACTACTTCCATATACAATCGGTGGATGATGTGATTGATGGAATATGGATGAAGTGACTGAGAGGGGGGGGGTGAATCAGTCAACCATAAAAACACTTCACAATTAATTCTTTGCAGATCCTTTAATATATCTTAACAATGTTGTCTATTTTAGCACTCGGTAAATAGATTGCAGTAACTTTGAAGATGCAGAAAGTATTAGCAATATTATCTTTAGATATTCATCAGTGCATGTAAATGATTGAGGAAGCAATTAAGAACACAAGAGACACAAGATTTAACGTGGAAACCCAATATGGGAAAAACCACCAATGTATCTAGATACTGATTTTCACTTTTCTCAAGTGATGCCAGGTTAGAAGCCAACCCGGTAAAAGGTTACAAAACACACTGTTAGGTGTGACCTTGTTAGAGAATTTAAATTATGGCTGTTAAACCAACTCGGTTAAGAGATTTTGAATTCACTGTTACAATGATAAGAAGGTAACAATGAAAAAGTGACCTGTATAATAATGCAACTGTCTTGCTGATTACAGATCTCTGTTCTGCATAAGTCTGATCCTCTCTGATCGAATAAATCTCTGCTGCTCCTCAAGGATATCTGAACATCCTTCACAAACTCGCATATATCTTTCCTTCTTTTCTTCTGTAAATCTTCTGCTATGTTATATTTACTTTTCACATTTGACCTTTTATTTATATGATTTTGGATTAGTCAAATCGACATTATTTAGTATAATAGTCGGCTGAATTAAGTAAACTCTATTTGCAAAAAAATCCTTCAAGGGCCGACAGTGCTCGGTGACCATATCTTTTTATGATTTTTCGGAGACCGAGGGAACTCGGTAAACACCAACAATCCTTTACCTTTGATAACCGACTGAACTCGGTAAATACTAACTTTCCTCGATGACCGACTGAACTCGGTAAACACTAAACTTTCTTTGGCAACTGAGTGAACTCGGTAAACACTAGACTTTCTTCGGCAACCGAGTGAACTCGGTAAACACTAGACTTTCTTCGGCAACCGAGTGAACTCGGTAAACACTTCTTTTCTTCGATAACCGAGTGGACTCGGTAAGCACTAATATCCCTGTCAGGCAGACCGACTGAGCTCGGTATAAGCAGATTGCTGCGGATTATGACATAGTGTGACATCAAAGACAATACATAATTGAATAGAAATTTCCTTCAAACAATTGTTTCCAACAATCTCCCTCTTTGGCATTGATGGCAACACAATATGTCATAGCATAAGAAATTTGAAAGAGTTAGCTCGGTTTGGATTCAAATCTCCCTCTGTCAGCAAACTTCCTGTATCCTGAAAATTCTTCCTTCTGACTATTGAAAATTTCTTGAAAGCAATAGTAAAGACATAGCAAACACTCCCTCTTTGACAACACATGCCAAAGACAATTCACATATTACCGGTGAAAATTAATGTACCTCAAGTACTGATTCATATGCAATGATTCCCTTAATATGCTGCATCAACAGGTTGATTTTCAATCATGTTCAGGTTGATGCATCACTAAAAATGTATTTAGTGAGCCTTGGATAGGGGAATGACCCCTAACTTACCTCTTAGATACATAAATGCATCCTTAGGTAATGGTTTGGTAAAAATGTCTGCAATCTGTTCTTTTGTATGAATATATTCTAATCTGATTTCCTTGTCCTGTACCAATTCTCTGACAAAGTGATATTTAATAGCAATGTGCTTGGTTTTGGAATGCATCACTGGATTTTTAGAAATGTTTATTGCACTGGTATTGTCACAAAATATAACAACTGGTTCTTTGATTTCAACCTTCATACCTTCTAATAGCTGTTTAAACCAAACAATATTTGAACAGTTTACTGCAGCAGCAACATATTCTGCTTCAGCTGTGGATTGAGATGTGCAATTCTGCTTTTTACTAGTCCAGAATACCAGTCTTTTTCCAAGAAAAAATGCTCCACCACTTGTACTTTTTCTGTCATCAATGTTTCCTGCCCAATCAGCATCAGTAAACACTTTTAAGTCTAGATTGCCTCCAAATTTATACCACAAACCATACTCTTCAGTTCCTTTTAAGTATCTTAAGATTCTTTTGATTGCCATCATGTGATTTTCCTTAGGTTTTGCTGAGAATCTAGCTACTATACCGACTGCTAAGGCAATATCAGGTCTTGTGTGTACCACATACTGCAATTTTCCAATCATAGATCGGTATAGGGTCTGATCAACTTCTTTTGAATCATCATTTTTGGTAAGTTTCAGTCCAGTGCACATGGGTGTACCAACTGGTTTTGAATCTTCCATTCCAAACTTCTTAAGTATCTCCTTAATATATTTGGATTGAGTAATGTATATACCATTCTTGTTTTGCTAAATTTGAAGACCAACAAAGAATTTTATTAAACCAAACATAGACATTTCAAATTCTCTGTTCATTTGTTCTGAAAATTCTTTGCACTGATCCTCATTCCCTGTAAATATAGTATCATCCACAAATATTTCTGCCAATACAATTTTCTCATCCGGTCCTTCTTTGATATACAGATTGCTGTTATCATTAGCTCTTTTGAAATTAATCTGGATCAAATAGTTATGGAGTCTTTCATACCATGCTCTAGGAGCTTGTTTTAAACCATACAATGCTTTGTGTAACCTGCAGACCATGTCCCTTTTGTCTGGATCAACAAAACCTTCAGGTTGTTCAATGTAGACTTCTTCATCAAGAATTCCATTGAGAAATGCAGATTTTATATCCATCTGATATACCTTAAATCCTTTGTGTGCTGCATAAGCAAGTAGAGTTCTTACACTTCTAATCTTGCAACAGGAGCAAAAGTTTCTCCATAATCTATACCTTCTTCTTGAGAATAACCTTTACATACCAGTCTAGCTTTGTTTCTAGATACTTGACCATCTTCATTCAGTTTGTTTCTGAATACCCATTTTGTTCCAATTACATTCTTATCTTTAGGTCTAGGTACAAGAGTCCAAGTTTTGTTCTTTTGTATTTGTTCTAATTCTTCATTCATTGCTTCAATCCAACTTTCATTCTCTAATGCATCTTTGATATTTCTAGGTTCAAAATCAGTAAGTAGACATGTACCTTTTAGCTTGCTTCTTGTCATAGTGCCATCTGATTTGTTTCCAATGATTTGATCTGGTGTATGATGTCTTCTGACATATTTGGCTAGTATAGGTTCCTTGCCTTTTGAATGATTCATGCTATTGTCTTCTAGGATCTCTTCTTCAGGTTGCTCGGGCTCGGTAGATATTTGCTCGGTAACTTCAGGCTGAGACTCGGTCTGAATTTCTTCCTGTGACTCGGTTTGAACTTCTTCTTATGACTCGGTTTGAACTTCTTCTTGTGACTCGGTTACTGTGCTCGGCTTGGTAGATATAGCTTCCTTATTGATAGTTGTGTCTGTCAATGTTTCAGGTTCAATGTAAATGAATCTTTTGTAGTTTTCAGGTTCCCTTTTGTTTTCTTCCTCAGTCTTTTATGCAAACTCATCAAATTTTACATGTATACTTTCTATGACTTTGTAAGTAGATAAGTTCAGACATTTGTATGCCTTTCTTTTGCTAGAATATCCTAGGAATATTCCTTCATCACTCTTCACATCAAATTTATTTCTTATGGATTCTTTTAAGATATAACACTTGCTACCAAATATTTTCATGTAACTTACATTAGGTTTATAGCCATACCATAATTCATAGGGAGTTTTTAATGTGTCTTTCTTCAGTTGTACTCAGTTCAAGGTATGAACTGCAGTGTTGATAGCTTCCTTCCAGTACTTTATAGCAATGTTCTTTTCTATCATTAGAGTCCTTGCACAATCCATAATAGATCTGTTTCTTCTTTCTGCTATTCCATTCTACTCAGGAGTTCTCGGAGCTGATACCTGTCTTTTGATTCCTCTTTCAATGCAGAAGTTGTTAAAATCATGAGAGATGAATTCACCACCTCTGTCTGATCTTAAGCATTTCAATCTTTTCCCTGTTTCTTTTTCTACTCTTGCTAAGTACCATTTGAACTTTTCAAATGCCTTTGATTTTTCTCTTAAATACATAACAGTCATCATTCTAGAATAATCATCAACGAAAAGAACAAAGAATTTATCTCCAGTATAGCTTTGTATTCCAATAGGTCCACATAAATCAGTATGCACAATTTCCAAAATTTCTTTAGACTGATAGTTCTTACTCTTGAAACTAGTTTTACTCATTTTGCCAATCTGACAATTCTTACATAGACCAGTGTCAGGTTTCTTCAAAGTAGGAATGCCTCTAACCTTCTTGAATTTGCTTATTTTTATCATGTTATCAAAATTCACATGACATAACCTTTTGTGCCATAGCCAACTTTCTTC
Source organism: Chamaecyparis obtusa (assembly GCA_027943335.1). Classification (NCBI taxonomy): domain Eukaryota; kingdom Viridiplantae; phylum Streptophyta; class Pinopsida; order Cupressales; family Cupressaceae; genus Chamaecyparis; species Chamaecyparis obtusa. The sequence continues at coordinate 470,340 of BSBK01001698.1, forward strand.
TATTTGAGCAATAAGGCATGAATATTCATTGAGATCAAGATAAAATAAGTTACCTTTTGTTTGTTTGCCTGATCCAATGAGTTTTCCTTTTCCATCCAGCAGTCTTGCTTGACCATTCATGAATTCAACCTTGAAACCAGTGTTGATTAGCTGTGCTACACTTAGAAGATTATGTTTTAGTCCTTCAACCCAGTAAGCATTATCACATATGAGTTCTTTGGTTAATGAGATTCTTCCTTTTCCTTTTATACAACAAGGTTCATTGTTTCCAAATCTTACATTACCATTGTCACAGTCTTCTAGATATTCAAATTTTGTCTTGTCACTAGTCATGTGGTGTGAACATCCGCTATCTATTATCCATATATCATCTTTGCTTATATGAGAAATAAGTGCCATCTTATCTTCATCATCATCAGATTCATCTTTTATAGCAATAAAGACAATTTCTTCTTCACTATCATCAGAATCTTTATCCATAAAACATGATTTCTTACCTTTATCCTTGTATGATTTGAAATTCTTTTTGCCATAGTACTTGTGACTTCTCTTTTCTTCCTTGACTTGCTTGTTTGGGCACCTAGCTGCAATATGTCCAATTTCTTCACATGAAAAATAGATTAAAGGAGTTTTACCTTTATATTTACCTTTCCCTCTAGAGTACTTCTTTGCAAGTAATGCTTCTACAATTTCAAGATCACTATCAGAACTTTCTTCTGATTCCTCTTCACTGTCTGTCTAAACCTCTTTAATTTTCTTGTTCTTCTTTAGTGAAACCTTGGCCTCAAATGCTGATTCAATATTTTTGGAACTAGGAACATAGTTATCATAGTTGTCTAATTCAAAAGCTGTCAATCTTCCAACTAAAGCATCCAAAGTTATACTGTGGTTTGCTTCACATCTTCTTTCTTGAATGGCTGATACTCTTATTGCATAGATAGGGAGTAGTGTTCTGAGTACCTTACTTATAACAGTCTCATCTGAGATTGTTCCTCCAGAAGCTCTGATTGCACTTACACTTGCTTTGATTCTTTCAACATATTTTGCAATGTTTTCATCTTCCTTCATATTCATCTTGTCAAACTGTCCTCTTAGGCTTTCTGCTTTGGCTCTCTTCACATTTGCATCACCACCATATATTTTCTTTAGTGCCACCCACATTTCATATGCAGTAGTGCAGTCTTTAATATCATCAAATTCTTCATAGTTGAGAGCAGATGCAATGTCTATCATCATGGTGTTGTGAGTCTTTTTATCTGCAATGTCTTCAACAGTTAATGCGCCATTAGGAATTGTATACTCTTCATCAATGTATTTGCATCTTGAATCACCAATGGAAGCCAGATGAAGTCGCATGAGACCTTTCCATGCTGAAAAGTTATCTTTGTTAAGCTTTGGAATTTCCCTCTTGTAAGACATCCTGATCTTTAGCTTAGGTCTTTGAAACCCTTCCTGCAAGCACCAAAAGCTCTGATACCAATTGATGGAATATGGATGAAGTGACTGAGAGGGGGGGGTGAATCAGTCAACCATAAAAACACTTCACAATTAATTCTTTGCAGATCCTTTAATATATCTTAACAATGTTGTCTATTTTAGCACTCGGTAAATAGATTGCAGTAACTTTGAAGATGCAGAAAGTATTAGCAATATTATCTTTAGATATTCATCAGTGCATGTAAATGATTGAGGAAGCAATTAAGAACACAAGAGACACAAGATTTAATGTGGAAACCCAATATGGGAAAAACCACCAATGTATCTAGATACTGATTTTCACTTTTCTGAAGTGATGCCAGGTTAGAAGCCAACCCGGTAAAAGGTTACAAAACACACTGTTAGGTGTGACCTTGTTAGAGGATTTAAATTATGGCTGTTAAACCAACTCGGTTAAGAGATTTTGAATTCACTGTTACAATGATAAGAAGGTAACAATGAAAAAGTGACCTGTATAATAATGCAACTGTCTTGCTAATTACAGATCTCTGTTCTGCATAAGTCTGATCCTCTCTGATCGAATAAATCTCTGCTGCTCCTCAAGGATATCTGAACATCCTTCACAAACTCGCATATATCTTTCCTTCTTTTCTTCTGTAAATCTTCTGCTATGTTATATTTACTTTTCACATTTGACCTTTTATTTATATGATTTTGGATTAGTCAAATCGACATTATTTAGTATAACAGTCGGCTGAATTAAGTAAACTCTATTTGCAAAAAAATCCTTCAAGGGCCGACAGTGCTCAGTGACCATATCTTTTTATGATTTTTCGGAGACCGAGGGAACTCGGTAAACACCAACAATCATTTACCTTTGATAACCGACTGAACTCGGTAAATACTAACTTTCCTCGATGACCGACTGAACTTGGTAAACACTAAACTTTCTTCGGCAACCGAGTGAACTCGGTAAACACTAGACTTTCTTCGGCAACCGAGTGAACTCGGTAAACACTAGACTTTCTTCGGCAACCGAGTGAACTCGGTAAACACTACTTTTCTTCGATAACCGAGTGGACTCGGTAAGCACTAATATCCCTGTCAGGCAGACCGACTGAGCTCGGTATAAACAGATTGCTGCGGATTATGACATAGTGTGACATCAAAGACAATACATAATTGAGTAGCAATTTCCTTCAGACAATTGTTTCCAACAGTGATGAACTAAACTTCAAATCTGTCTTCAACTCTTCACTTTCAACTAGTGTCATTATATGTGCTACCTTATTTGGCAAACTGGCTCCTAGAATCAAGTTCATCTAATGACTGATCTTTCTTACTGGTGGTAATCCATTAGGTACATTATCGGGTACAATATCTTGAAACTCATTCAATAATACTACAACTTCTACAGGTACATCTTCTACTTCCTCTTTTCCAGCCTTTGGAATTAAGCTAAAACACATATGCTCATGCCTCATACCATTTGAGAAATTTTCTCTATCAACAAAATGTATTCTTGCATTACCACATACCTTTTCTTTCATTTGCTTCAATAGTTTTAGCTTATGTCGCACTCCATCCTTCATTTGGGAATAGGTATTCCCATGACCATCATGTACAGCACATATCTCAAACTACCAAGGTCTACCCAACAACATATGACATGCATCCATAGATATGATATCACATAGTACCTCATCTTGGTAACCACCAATCTTGAACTTTACTAGGCACTATTCACTGACCATGACCTTGTGGTCATCTTGCACCCAGGCAACCCGATATGGATGTGGATGTTTCTGCCTCTTGAGCTTCAACTTTGTCACCATCTCTTCTAACACTAAATTATCAGTACTATCACTATCAATAATCACATCACAACACTTACCCTCACACTTGCACTTGGTGTGAAATAGGCTCCTCCTTTGCTCAGGTTCATTCTCACCACTCAGTAGGACTCTTTTGTTAATCAGTGTTTCTCCTCTTTCAGCATCTTCAAAATGTGATGATCTAGCATCTTCATCTACATGTGCAACTCTGGTCTAGCCTTCATTCCTCCTATCTATCCTTCCTTGGCATTGAGGACATTCAAATGCCCTATGACCTTCTTCTCCACAGTGAAAACACATTCCACAGAAGCCTCCTCTTCCCAAACCTTGTCCTTTTCCTCTTCCTCTCTAATCTCTATTATTCTGATCATAGAAATGATTGAAATTATCTCCTCTCTAATTCTAACTATTACTGGCCTCATCCTTCTTTTTCAGATCTTCATTTTGATCTTCATATGACCGTCCACCAAATCTTCCATCATGGCCTCTTTCACTTTGTCTGCTCTCAAACTTCTTGTTCAGCTTTTCCTCTACTTTTAGGGAAAACTGGTATGCCTTTTCAATACTATTCTTTCAAACTAGATTTAACTCCTAAATGCTCAGCCTCAACCCATTAAGGTAACGGGAAACTTTCTCCTTATCAACCTCCACATGGCCTGTTTTGATGAGGATTCGATAGAACTCCTCTGTATACTCCTGAACAGATCATCCTGCTTGCTTCAAACTTTACATTTTTCTCAGTAGGTCAAGCTCATAATCAACATGAATGAACTGTTGCTTCAATTTATCCACCATGTGATCCCATCTTGTGATTTTATCTTTCCCTCTTCTATTTCACTCCAATTGAATCTCTTGCCAACAGATCTTCGCATGACTCTTCAGTCTGGCCTTCACAAATTTGATCCTATTAGGATTCTCAATATATTCATACTCAAAATATTCCTCACATTCATTGATCCAATCGATCAACTCCTCTAGGTTAAGATTTCTAGAAAATGTCAGAACCTCAATCTTAGGTCTTTTCCCGATCTTTGAGATGGCTCAAAAAAGTCTTTCTTCCTCCTGGTTCAGAGCTTCGACTTCTCCTTCTTGATCTTCTTCTTCGGCTTCATCCTCACTTTCGTCTTTGACATTAAGATTCATTCCTCTGTGAATCTCCTCTTGTAATGCTTGCACTTGTCTCTATAGTGCCCTAACCTCAGGTGTTACAACACTAGCTCTTTCACCATGTTCCCTTTGTGGAGGCATTTTCATGCTTCTCGCTGAAACCATAACCACTTTCCTACTGCAAACTACCTCACAGTCGGTGATCTATTTACATAGAAACCCTAACCCACGGTCCTAGTGTAAACTGCTTCACAATCGGCGATCTATTTATACACTCAAGAACTTCTTCTCTGATATCACATGATAAATGGTGCTCCCCTTAATACCACAAACACATAACAAAAACAGAGAAACAACAACAATATGCAAGAACCAAAAATGGGCTTCTTATTATCTCCACAAATGTGGAATTACAAATTTTTAGAATTAAAATATGCAAAGCCACATGGGCATTCCCTTACAATATTTTGTAGGACAAAGTCTCGAATCATTACCCAAAACTATCCTAAATTGCCTAAGACAACACTACGAGCCTTCTCTATATAGGCAATTTCCACCGCCCGAGAAGGTTCCAGAAATTTAGCCCTTTAGGCCGACTAAACATAGAATTATTTATTTTTCACAATTTTTACAATAGGGTCAGCTCAAAAGAAATACAAAATATGATTTTAGGCAACCCAACTTCTGAAGGCCATAAATTTTTAACCATAACTCTATTTTTCTATTGTAACCAGTTTTTGCAAATGCCATGATGAGATCTACAGTGCCTGACACGCGCTAGCGCCAGTCAGTCGGGGGTCGGTCATGATCTAGAGCCTCTAAGGCCTTCAAAATTGACCTGAAAGATTTCATATGCAAAAAACTCAATAGCTTCACCAATATTGATGATGTGGCAATGAAACTCAATTGGTACCCTGAAATGACTGAGATGAACCTCCAACTGTGAAATCAGAACATTCTGAGATCATATGACCAACTTACTAAAAATGGTAAGTTTCCATAAATAGCAACTCTGCACAAGATAACCCTTATTGAAAAAGAAACCAGAAATATTTTTGGGTGATGCAAGATTGCTCTTATACCCAGGATGCTCCTGCATCAAGTTAGAAGCTATGAAAATTGATTTTGCAGATTGTGTTGTAAGCTTGCCTGCTTTGCAATAAATGAATTGAGGTATAATCTTTTTGTGATATAGTTTTGTACCCTCCTTACCTTTATTTTGTCATTGTTGTCAAAGGGGCAGAGATATATAGCAGAAAATTGATTATATATGATAAGGAGTGATACTCCTAGGGGGAGTACTATATTAGAGATAATATTTTTTGAGTTATAAGGTTAGTATATATTTTATACTATGGCCACAATTTTAAGATTTTGAAGTTGTACACTTAGCTAATTTTCTCATATGTTGCCACCAATGACAAAGGGGGAGATTGTTGGAAATTTGGCTTAGTTGATTACATAAATGTTGCCATTATGGCAACATATGATCCAAATGAAGATCGAACAGGTCAAAGAGCAAGTATGACAGAGCGCAATGCAAAATTGTCTAAGTATGAGACAGTGTTTTCACCAGTGAACTTGAACACAATTTTTGTTTGCGATGTTGATTGGAGTAAGTCCAGTGCTTGTGCAGTTGAACATAGACTCTATGATGTCTATTGAACACCCATCTTAGAGGTAAAGTCAATACAACATGTACGGAAGAAGTTATGATAGTTTTACTGAAGACAGTGTCAAGCCAACAAGACAGAATATGAAGATAGAATTAGTAAAGAGTTAAGGGATTATTTTGTTTATCAAAATAATGACTTAATAATATAAAGGGATGACATCCTAGATGTTAGCTCTTAGATAAAGTTATTTGTATAAATGTAATTGTAATTCTAAGAAAGATGATGATGTATGTAGATGTATAGTGAAGTGATATGATGCAAAATATATGATGCATATGTAATAGCGATTGTGAAAGATCAGCGGAGAAATATTTATGCAAGCAGTATAAGGTTATTGTTATACACTAAGTTTCCACCCTTTGTCTCAAGCTCTCTTGGTCTTGATAACTCAGTATAACATGGGAATCATCTCTAGGTTGTGGGACCTTTGCTAACTGAGATGAGACCTCCAGGTTCTAGGCTGGTTCCTCTTGGATAATCACCTTACTTCACTTTTAGACATGAAAGTAAACTTTGAAGAGAAAGGGATAGAAAGAGTACTTGGAAGGGAAATGATTGAAAGAAAACTACCTACTAGGTGATCCACCGAAACTAGCATTTGGATCTCAGTATGTAGGATGAAATCAAATAAACAACTCAGGTCTAGGAGATCACAACTCACTAAATAGGCTTGCATAAGTATTTCATAGGAGGGCCTGAACATAACACACAACCTATGACCTACAAGAAAATATTCACTTCTGCAACATGGTGTAGGATTGAGACAAGACTATTAGGGGGCTGAAGTATACCCATAAAACATCAAAATCAGATCAAACATAATAACACACAATAATTGTAGAAAGAGAGAGGGATCAAGAACCCTGAGATATCACACAAGACATACATATACTTTAATCCAATAAGAGAGAATACAAACAAGGAAGCATAGGGACTTGAGAAATTGTCACAAAATACCTCTGCAGTGTTTGGAAAATCAATGGGAGAAATACAACTATAGAAGCTAGAGGGTAGAATAAATGCCACAGATGACCCTTAAGAAAAATGAAATTCTTTTTACAATTGTCCAACTCTAAGCACTAAGGCGCCCAAAAAGAACCATATACATCTCTTGCACACAGGTGGGAATCAAAACCTAACTAGGGTTATAGAAGATTACAATAAAATATCAAACCCTAGGTGTCATTCTAATCATCAATGCATTTCTGCAACATATGGCCAATCAGATACTTGTTTTCATGCCGATCTCTATACTGGAATCAACCTGCAGAAAAGTGACCTCGATCCATCTACCCAACTGCAACTCAACTAAGCCATGAAGGCTCCAAATCTGATCATATTTCCCTGTGAGAGGTACTGCTTGAAAAGGTGGCGCCAACTCTTTCTAGCACTTCCTACCATGAAAACATAGCAAAGGACCCTACAACACTAGCCAATAGTCACTTCTATCACCATCTCAACCACAACCATCCTAAGAAATCAATTCCTAAGCTAACCGATGTCGTGCATGGCCAAAAGAATGCAAAACCCAGCAAAACTAGCAGAAAGCATTTGAAATTTTGAAATATAATGGCTAGCGACAGATTTTAAAATGTAACCATCGATGCAAAATCTCTCCTGATAGATGAAAGGCCCAGATGCACCCTTTAAAATAGTCTAAAAACCCTTTTGACAAGTCAAACACCACCTCAACAGACAACAACCAATCAGGAGCGAGCAAATCAGCATCTATGATAGACCTTAGACCCACGTCCCTGAGAACACCATCAGACGGCTGTCACTATACTGATGCAATAATGATCGAGCACTTTGGATCCCTGGTATAACAACAGCTGTGAGATCTGATCATGTGTTAACTTCTTTAGAAACCCTAGACCCCATGGGCCCACTGACATTGGCCACATAGCATACCAATCAACCAATCAAATTACGCCATTTCAGATACATGTCGCATACCTTCTGACATTGGACCCACCCGATAGAGCCTGGAGATAAAGTAAGATCCATGGTTGTCATATGATCACATGTGTCAGAAAGATTCCTTGTGGACATGCACCAGTCGTCAATCCTCTTTAGATGTCAGAGTCCTCTGAAATGTAGGAAACCTAGTCCTACTGACAAGTAATCCAATTTAGCACACGTGGACCAACCAGGAGCTACCAAATTAGAATACATGGCATCGGACCCAATGAAAACTGAGGCACTATAAGGAAAGGGAAGATCAATAGCTCTCACTATACCATGATCGTAACATATGTGCATCTCTAGCTTGCAGAATGGCGAAGACCATCAAATCAAATCGACACTTAACCCTTACGAATTACTTTGCACTGAGACTTAGGAAAAATTAAACCGCCGGACTTAGGGATTATTTCACGCACATGCAAATATGAATGAATTAAGTTTTTGAAAAAGGTAACATGAGAATATAATGCGGCCAAATGGTTTTGTAGGGTAACGTCTAGTTTTATGAAATTTTCCAAGGGTTTGTCTTCTAGCCAGAGACCTAAAAGATTTTGTAGAGACTAGGGGAAAAGAGGTAGACTCATGAAATTTTTTGTGGTGTTTGACAAGATGAAAACAGAGGCCTGGGGATGGTTTTCCACCAAATTTGTATGCATAGGGAAATTTGGGTAACATTTTGGCAATTTCTACTAGATTTCAGCCTGCTAGACATGGGAAACCAGTGACCTTGACAATCCATTGGGTATGGGGTTATTATAGGAACAAAAAACTCTATAGAGGGAAAAAACTGAAACTATGCTCAAAGAACTTCTTGGAAAGTAGGAAACTTAACCAGAAAGCAAGGAAATAAAATAGGGAAACATTTACAAAATTTACAAAGAGGGATTAACCTCAAAATAAGGCTTCAAGTGGAAACCATTCACAGAGATAGGTAAGGGGACTCCCTCCATATTCGATAGTTGAAAAGAATTGGAACCCCTGCATTCTGTGATTACAAATGGTCCACCCCAAAAGGAGTCAAACTTTGTGTGCCTACTAGGTTTTGACCTGAACTCATCCCACTTGAGGACTATGTCTCCAACCTTGAAATTTCTGACTCTGGCTCTTCTATCAATTCTTTTCTTTGTCTGAATCTAATGGAATTCCATATCTTGCATTAATTTGTCTCTGATTTCTTCTAATTCCATCAATTGAGCATACTTAACTTGCAAGGGATCCCCTTCATCAAATAGGGCATACTGAGTAGCTAGGTCCAAAGCTGGGAATTCAATTGAAATGGACAACTTAGCCTCTCTGCCATACACTAGCACATAAGGAGAACTACCAATGATTTTCTTTGGGGTAATTCTGTCTAACCACAATGTAGACCTCAACTTAGTATGCCAATCTCTTTGATTATCTTGCAGAGTCTTCTTGATTATCCTAATCAGGTTCTTATTGGTGGATTCTACCAAGCCATTGCCTTGGGGGTAATAATTGGAACTGGTATTCAGATAGATGTCATTCTTGACTACCCACCTCGAGACTTTGAGGCTTGTGAATGCTAATGCATTATCTAAAATGATGGAATTAGGAGTGCCAAACCTATGAATTAAGTTATCATAAAAGCTTAGGACAGCACTCTCATTGGCCTCTTTTAATGCAATTGCCTCTGTCCATCTAGTGAAGTAATCAGTTGCAATAATTATCCATTTATGGCCTGTACTAGATGGAGGATTGATCATGCCGATGAAATCTATACCCCACCTCGTGAAGGGTTGATCTATTCTGATTGGTTGTAGAGGCAAGGCTGCAAGCCTTTCTTTTCCTACAAACATGGCACACTTGATGTATTTCCTGACATAATCATGACTATCCTTAAAGATAGATGGCCAATAGTATCCAGCCCTCATGATTTTAAAAGCAGTAGTCCTAGGATAGAAATGACCTCCAGAAGGTCCATCATGAAATTCAAATAGGACATTAGCTATCTTTTCTAAATCTATGCATCTTAAAAGGACACCATTGTGATCCTTTTTGAAAAGAACTTCATTCATCAGCACAAAAGGAACAAATTGCAATCTATAATACCTTCTTTTTGTTGAATCTAGGCTTGCAGGACATTGTCCTATCTTCAAATAATTGATCATATTAGGCAACCATCTTGTTGCCTTGTCTTGTTCTTCTATAGAATGCACAAGCAAAGACACATCCATTTGCTCTAATTTCTTTGAACTTTCATCCCCTGCCAAATGCTCACAAAGACCTCTTCCTCTAACCAACTTGGTAGTTTGAATATCTATGTTATATTCCATCACCTTGGTGATCCAACCAGCTCTTTTATCATTAAGGTTGTTGGAAAGCAAAAACTCTTTGACACTTGGATGAGTAACTTTTAAATGTACCTTGTTGTGGGTCAATAGATATTTGAACTTTTTAAGGCTCTTCACCATAGCAAGTACATGTTTCTCTACAAAAGAGTACCTCTATTCATACTCTTCTAAACATTTGCTAAAGAAAGCAATAGGCTGCTCCAATCCATCTAAATTTTCTTGGGTCAGCATTGCAGATATGACATCATGACCTCCATAAGCATAAAGGATGAAATATTTATTGAAATTTGGGTTTAAGAGGGCAAGAGCTTCTGTTAGGGCCTCTTTGATAACTTGGAAATTGACTTTCCCTTCTTTGGTCCAACTAAAAACTGGACTCTTCTTTAACATGGTTGTCAAAGGCTTTAATAAATCTGCAATGTTAGGCAAGAACCTCCTAACAAAATTAATCTTTCCTATGAAAGATTGAAGACTTTTCTTGTTATGTGGTAGGGGTAGCTCCAGAATAGCTGCAATTCTCTTAGGATCCACTGTAATTCCTTCTTTGGATACTACATATCCCAATAGTTTTCCCTCATGAATTGCAAACACACATTTCTTGGGATTAAGGGATATCCCAAACTCTCTACACCTTTCAAAAATCTTCCTCAGATGTTTGATATGGTCTACTACATGTTTAGAATAAATAGTTATGTCATCCAAGTAGACCAACACAAACTTGTACATAAGGCTTTTAAAGGCCATATCCATTGCCTTTTGAAATGTAGCACCTGCATTTGACAAACCAAAGGGCATCTTTTGATAAGCCATGGTTCCCCACTTGGTTGTAAATGTAGTCTTGTATTGATCCTCTTCATTTACTAAGATCTAATTGTATCCTGAATAGCCATCCAATAATGAAAATCTCTTGGATCCAGAGACATATTTTAAGATTTGCTCTGTGGAGGGTAGTGGGTGGCGGTCTTTTAGAGAAGTTTTGTTAAGATCCCTGAAGTCAACACATAACCTCAACTCCCCATTCTTCTTCCTGACAGGGACAAGGTTGGAAACTCAACTAGTATGTTTAATGGGGTAGATGATACCACTTTCTATTAGTTTGAGTACTTCTTTATGCATAAGTGGCTCAAGCTTAGGATTAATAGGCCTTTGCTTCTGCCTTATTGGTCTAGCATTGGGTTCTAATTCAATAGTGTGTTGAGCTAGGGATGGATCAAAACCTTTGAGATCCTCATATTGCCATGAAAATATATCATTGAATTCCTTGAATAGTTGTGTGTAAGCTTTCTTTTCCAATTCAATGTTTACCTTTCCAAATTGTAAGCTCTTACCTGATTCCAACTCTAGTTCAACACAATGTTCTTGTTGGACTACCAGGCTAGCTTTTTTCTTCTTAACTTCATCATCCTTGTGGAAGATAGTCTCTAATGTAACAAGACCTCTAGGCATCTTATTGGACTTGAGTTGTATCACTTGATCACCATAGTTTTGTGATAGCCTATCTTGATTATGTTCTGAAAAAACATCTTCTTCAAACAAGAACTACAGAATTTGTTCATCATTGTCAAACACCTGCTAATTAACATCATTATCAGGAATAGATGGTCTAACAACCACTTTGATATGATGTTGATCCATTTCTTTTGAAATGCTATTTGGAATATCATACTGGGATCCAACAACAGCTAATCTATCTACATTTTGATTTAACTTTCTAGGGATAGCAACAATATTGAAAGCATGGAAATCTTCAATTGCATCCCAAACTCTATGTTTGTATGCTTTCATGGTGTCATTTTTGGTTGCACTTATCCCTCTTACTTGGCTGACAACTAACTCACTGTCACCATAAACTTTTAGGACCTTAAGCCCTCTTCTTCTAGCCCATTCTAGTCCACTAACTAGACTTTCGTACTCTACAGTATTGCTAGTGCAGGAGAAACTCAATCTAAAGGTAGTATAATACCTTTCTCCTTTTGGGGACACTAGCATAGCACCACCACCAGAACCATGTCTACTTCCAGCTCCATAAAAAAAAAGTTCCCAAACCTGATTACTCTAATCCTTTGAATCAGTATCCTCCTTGAGAAGTCTTGGTTCTATGGCTCCACTCTCTTGTATTAAATAACTTCCCAAACCAAAATCCCAAACAATATTTTCTTGGGCCTCTGAAGCTCTTTCATCTAGTAAAATATCAGGGATACTTTCTATCTTTGTGCTTGCTTCACTAAAGGTTTGGAAGTCACTGTCATCAAATATAGGGTAGTTTACATTGATGGTATTGGATACATATGGCTCTATATGGTGTGCTACTAATGGTTCTGATTTAATGGTGACCTTGGTCACATACCTTGTATGAAATAACATGTGGGACCAGTTAGAAGATAGATAACCTCCTATCTTAGCTGTAAACTCCCTTGAAAGACATATAGCAAATAATGCAGGGAGATCTATGATATATATATCAAGGAGGATGGAAAAATTAGGACTAGCATGTAGGATTAAACTGGTATCTTTAGCCACACCTATAGTATTGACTGGGGATCCATCAAGTTGTGTAACCTTCTTTCAGAAGGGCTCATATTTTAGTCCTAATTGGTCAGCTACCTTCTTGGGCATTACAGTACTAGTAGCTCCGCTATCTACCATACAATTATGTACTAAAGATTTTCCAATAATTAGAGATACATAAAAGGGAGGTGGCTTTGAATTCCTACCTTGAATGGTATTGCCTGTGGAGTTGCTGCTTGGAGCCTCCTTTTCTTGATCAGTGCTAACCAACACTAGCTTTGCAGCTTCTTTTGTAGGTTGAGGTGTGGCCACTTCCATCATAGCCTTCTTCAAAATTTCAGGCTGTCCTGGAAGAGCCAAAGAGTCCCACATGGACATGGTGACATTCACCTTCTTCATGTTGTCGACAATATTAAATGGTGTCATAGTGTGTACTCTTTGTTGTGTCTTTGGCATGATGGGCTCCACCTCTTTAGAATGTTGGCCTTCTTTTCTTGTCATGACAAGAGCCTCCTTAAGTGTGATGGGATTAGCTTGTTGCACTAGTTTTGTAGATGTGGTGGCTTTGACATTAGAATCTTCTCTCTCCATGTCTTGTGCTCTTCTCTTTGCTCTTGTATAGGTGACAAAAGAAAATTCATCATTGACTCCATTGAAGTCTGGTTGCTCCCAATTGAACAGAGTGGTCTCATTTTCTTGTGATTCTTGTTGAGGCATTGACCAACTAGATGAAGCCTCTGATTGAGCTTGTGAGGCACTCTGAACCATTAGAGCTTGGTTCATCCATCCATTTGAACATGTGGCCTGATTATGAGGTTGATTACAAGGAAAACACCATTCATTCTCCATTGCCATATTATTTTGGCTAGGAACCATATCCCTCACTGGATTTGCAGAGTTTAGAGGTACAAGGTTATATGGTTGGAATGGTCTCTGATTAAAACTTTGTCTTTGTCCTTGATAGCCTCCTTGGTATGGTGGCCTATTTTGTTGATAAGGCTGTCCTTGATTTTGATATTTTTTATTAGGACCTTGGCCTTGTGGCTGAAATGGTGGTCTGATCCCTTGACCTTGCTTCTTTAGATTTGTGACTTCTTTAGTCAAGGTCTGCAACAAATTGGTCATCTCTTGTATACTAGTTTGCTAACTACACTTTATTTCTTGTAACTCTTAAGAGAAACTTGCCTTAGCATGTTCCTGACCACTGGTACTAGCTTGAGGTGCTGCCATGGTGGGGATAGGAGTAAATGGGGGTACTTAGGTAGGTGCAATGGGTTGAAGGCTAGGAAAAATGGGCATTGGAGGCCTTCTAGCAATCATGCCTGCTTGAATTAAACAATTTTCAGCCCTGACAACTATGTCAAAGGCTTGGGGCAAACAAGTACCACCCATAGACTGGATCATGATAGAAATTTGACCATTTAGACTTTGTAAATACTAAAGGAAAGCATGGTCAGCTGATGGCCTCACTGAAACTGGGATTCTATTCCATGTTTTAAGGAATCTACTATTATAATCTGTCATCTACTCTTGAGGGTCTCTCTTAATAGTTGTTAACTCCTCAACTAGAGACAAGTTATTTGATTTATCCTCAAAATGTTTACTTAATGCATCCCCTAATTCATCCCATGAAGTAATAGAACAATAGTTAGAGTTCTAAACCATTCTAGAGCCTTCCCTTTTAGAGAGGTTGCTAATAATTTTGTAGCCACATCCTCCTGAGTGATATTGTGTATGTTGCAGATGGTGGTCACATGTCTTATGTACTCAAAAGCAGTAGTCTTCCCTTCACCAATGAAATTAGGGATACTCTTAAGTGCCACCAAGGGCACATCATGATGTTGGGCAAAATTCAATGGACTACCCTAATTAAAGGGTGCAAATGCAAATGGTCTTGCCATTGTAGGAGTTGGAATCTAAAGATTGACAACTATGTGAGCTGTATTTGAAGATGGATTTGAATCCTCCTCTAGATCTCTAGTTAGAGATCTGCCTCTTCTTCTGGAATGAAAGGGAAAAGGTCTCCTTTCTGAAGTATCAGGAGGTGTTGATTGTACTCTCCTTGCAAGGGATGTTCCTTGAGTTGACCTACCTTTATGACTTCTTCTTGAGGGAAACTCTAAAAATTGGGTAGGCTTTGAGCTTCTAGTCTCAATCTTTCTCATAAAACTTTGAACAAGGTAGCCTAGATCTTTGAAATCAGTGGAGTCACCTGATATACCTGATGAAACAACCTCTAAAGGTCTATATTATGCAATCTGCATATTAGAGATAACATAATCTTGAACAATTAACTTCTTGTGTAGTCCCATCGGGCATGCCAAAAATGTTATACACTAAGTTTGCACCCTTTGTCTCAAGCTCTCTTGGTCTTGATAACTCAGTATAACATGGGAATCATCTCTAGGTTGTGGGACCTTTGCTAACTAAGATGACACCTCTAGGTTCTAGGCTGGTTCCTCTTGGATAATCACCTTAATTTTCTTTTAGATATGAAAGTAAACTTTGAACGAAAAGGGATAGGAGTACTTGGAAGGGAAATGACTGAATGCAAACTACCTACTAGGTGATGCACCGAAACTAGGGTTTGGATCTTAGTATGTAGGATGAAATCAAATGAGCAACTCAGGTCTAGGAGATCACAACTCACTAAATAGGCTTGCATAAGTATTTCATAGGAGGGCCTAAACATATGACACAACCTATGACCTACAAGCAAACATTCACTTCTGCAACTCAGTGTAGGATTGAGACAAGACTATTAGGGGGCTGAAGCATACCCACAAAACATCAAAATCAGATCAAACACAATAACACACAATAATTGTAGAAAGAGAGAGGGATCAGGAACCTTGAGATATCACTCAAAAAATACATATACTTCAATCCAATAAGAGAGAATGCAAACAAGGAAGCATAGGGACATGAGAAATTGTCACAAAATACCTCTGTAGTGTTTGGATAATCAATGGGAGAAATACAACTATAGAAGCCAGAGGGCAGAATAAATGCCACAGATGACCCTTAAGAAAAATGAAATTCTTTTTACAATTGTCCAACTCTGAGCACTAAGGCTCCCAAAAAGAACCATATACATCTCCTACATGTAGGTAGGAATCAAAACCTAACTAGGGTTATAGAAGATTACAATAAAATATCAAACCCTAGGTGTCCTTTTGATCATCAATGCATTTCTGCAACATATGGCCAATTAGATACTTGTTTTCATGCCCATCCCTATACTGGAATCAACCTACAGATAAGAGACCTAGATCCATCTACCCACCTACAACTCCACTAAGCCATGAAGGCTCCAAATCTGATCATATTTCCCTGGGAGAGGTACTACTCGAAAAGGTGGTGCCAACTCTTTCTAGCACTTCCTACCATGAAAATGTGGCAAAGGACCTTGCAACACTAACCAACAGTCACTTCTATCACCCTCTCAACCACAACCATCCTAAGAAATCAATTCTTGAGCTAACTGACATCGTGCATGGCCTAAAGAACATAAAACCCTAGCAAAACCAGCAGAAAGCATTTGAAATTTTGAAATATAACGGCTAGCGGTGGATTTTAAAACGTAACCATCCATGCAAAATCTCTCTTGGAAAATGAACGGCCTAGATGCACCCTTTAAAATAGTCTAAAAACCCTTCTAACAATTTAAACATCTCCTTAGTAATTAGTTACCAATCGGGAGTGAGCAAATCAGCATCTCTGACAGACCTTGGACCTACGTCCCCGAGAACACCATCAGACGACTATCACTATACCGCTACAATAATGATTGAGGACTTTGGATCCCTAGTATAATGACAGCCACAAGATATGATCATGTGTTAACTTATTTAGAAACCCCAGACCCCATGAGCCCACTGCCATTGGCCACATAGCATACCAATCAACCAATCAAACTATGCCATTTTGGATACATGCTGCATACCTTTTGACATCGAACCCACCTGACAGAGCCTGAAGATAAAGAAAGATCCATGGCTATCATATGATCACATGTGTCATAAATATTCCTTATGGACATGTGCCAGTCGTCGATCCTCTCTAGATGTCAAAGCCCTCTAAAACGCTGGAAACAAAGTCCTACTGACAAGTAATCCGATTCAGCACACGTGGACCAACCAGGAGCTGCCAAATCAGAATACGTGGCAATGGACCCACTAACAACTAAGGCACTATAAGGAAAGGGAAGATTGATGTCTCTCGCTATACGGTGATCATAACATATGTGCATCTTTGGCTTGTGGAATGGCAAAGATCGTAAAATCAAATTGACACTTAACCCTTAGGAATTACTTTGCGCCAATACTTAGGAAAAATTAAACTGCCATACTTAGGGATTATTTCACGCACATGCAAATATGAATGACTTAAGTTGTCAAAAAAGGTAACATGAGAATATAACACGTCCAAAGGGTTTTCCAAGGTAATGTCTAGTTTTATGAACTTTTCCAAGGGTTTTTCTTCTAGCCAGAGACCTAAAAGATTTTGCAGAGACCAAGGGAAAAGAGGTAGACTCATGAAATTTTTTGGGGTGTTTGACAAGATGAAAATAGAGGCTTGGGGATGGTTTTCCACCAAATTTGTATGCATAGGCAAATTTGGGTAACATTTATGTACCTTAAACTATTTTGTAATCAGTGTATATTGTACATTACTTGTTTGGGTAGTGAGCTCATTTGGTAATCACATTTTGTACTACCAACTCCTAACAGGGTTGAGGCTTCTAACAAGGCCTATAGTCCCTTAATCAGGACTGATACACTATATGTTTGTAATAGACTCATAATAGGGTCAACATCCTTAACAAGATACTTTTGATTAGTGGATCTTTGTGGGTACCATCCCCACCGGGGTTTTCCCTTGGCTAGGGTTTCCTTGAGAACAAATAATGTGTTATGAGTTCTTTAGTTTTATTGCTATGCATGTTGTTTTTCTTCTTATGTTATGCATGTATATAGATAATCTATTATATCCATAATTGGGCAAAAGATAAAGTTTGTAGAATACTGATTCACCCCCTCTCTTAGTATTCCCTATTTCTAACAGGATTGACAAGGACCTGAGATGCTCCTGCATCACAACCTAAACTCCAAAAATAACATAAGAATAAAATACCTACAGAACTCTTGATCACCTTTGATGATTCTAATACTATTAAAGCTCCTGATGCTCCTCTCTACATTTATTCTAGGATTTATGAGATACCTACATGCAGTTTCCTTGTTAATCCTAAATCCTTAGTCAATGTCATCACTAAAGAAAATCTTTTTATGAAGAACTTACAACATGATTCTTTTTTATTAAGTAAAATAGGTTTTACAGGGTTTCTGAAACCCATAGAAAAATAAAAAGTAGCAGATATGAGTTCAAAGAAAAGTTAAAGCATAAAAAATTGAGTAACAGGCCTCTAAAAGGCCGACCAACAAGATACCACAAAAGGAGTAGACAAAATAGAGTAAAAATGAAAAGCACTAGGTGTCTAGGTCAATAGAGGCTCCTGAGCATAGTGAAACATTACATTCGAGGACTTCCATGTTTTCTGTTACATCTTTAACCTTCTAAATGTCATGGGGTCCCTCAGAGCTTTCATCCTCCCTATTTTTCTTTGTTTTGGATCTGGTTCTCTTGTCTGGACCTTCACTGGGCTTTTTCTAATCTTCCTTCATGGTCCTGTGTTCTTCCCTATTGTCCATCTTATCTTCCATATTGTTGATGAGCAACTTGATATGCTCATTCGACGCATAACCAAGTTATCAACCTTGACTCCAAGCTTTCCTTGATATCCATGTGATCAACCCTTGACTCCAAGCTTTTATTACATTCTGTGGATTCCTTATCAACATTGCTCTGTATTTTTTCTTTGAGATCTTCAATTTCATGGAAGATCCATTTGAAGGTTCTATACCGGTCCAACTTACTATTCTTTGCATTATTAAGGAGATTCATCTCCATTTCCCTAGCCTTGTCACTGAGGACCACCAGCATAGGGTCAATCAACTTCTTATGGATTCTACCATTGGTGTCCTCCAAGATTTTGGGATTGACAGCTTCCCTTATGATCCCCATCCATAATGTGTTCACATTGAAGTTCCTCCAAACCCTTTTCCCTTTTCCAATGTCTTGACTTTGGTACTCCCCTCTGGACTTTTCTTCTCAAGTATCTTGTAGATTGGGTGATAGGGTAGAGGGATTACCTTGGTCATCTTTGGGATCCTCATATTTGGGGACTTGAGCATCTTTTTTGGCTCCTAGTGGGGGTTAATAACTTCAGGCCTGAGTAGAAAGACTTCCCTATTGCCAACTACTAAGGAGTTAATAACTTCATGCACTAGCATAATGGAGTCTAATATCTATCTTCTGAGCATAAAGCCAGATTGCTGTTGAGAGATCAGAGAAGGGAGGAATTTAAGAATCTTAGAAGTGACAACCTTGGAGATGACCTTAAGATAGGAATTAAAGAGGTTGATTGGTCTGAAAAGCTCCATAGAATCCACCCCAAAATTCTTAGGGATAAGCACAAGAAAGGTTGCATTAAGCTCTTTGAGGAGGTTTTTTTATCCAAAGAATTCTTGCATTGCTTTGACCACATCTTCTTTCACCACATCCCAATAGAGGTGAAAAAAGAACATAGGGAAACTATTAGGGCCAGCTGCTTTGTCTCCTGGGAGAGAGTCTAGAGCTCTCTCGACTTCCATCATATCCAGGATAGAGCAAAAGGATTTGTTTTGACCTTCAGAGATGATTTTTGAAATATTAGTGATAAGTTTGTCCTGGTCCTCCTGAGAGACCTCTTGATCTTTTGAAAGGAGAGAAGAGAAGTAATCTATGGATTCCTCTGCTATGTCCTTGTACTCCTTCATGGTTTGGTCTCCCTTTTTGATATTGTTGATCCTATTAGTCACTCTATGTCATATGGTGGAAAGGTGGAAGAAATGGGTGTTTTGGTCACCTTCCCTTAACCAAACAGATCTTGATCTTTGCTTCCAAAATTTTTCCTCCTATCCTATGATGGTGTGGTACTCTGTTAGGATGGATTTCTCCTTATTCAATCTATTCTCATCGTAACCCTCTTTTTGAATTTCTTCTTGAATGAGGTTTAGATCGATGAGAGCCTTCTCTTTAGTAGAAAAAATGTGGCCAAAGTCTTCCTTGTTCCATTTCTTGACATTTAATTTGATATTCTTAAGATTTTTTGCCACCTTAAACATAGTAGTACCCTGAACATCAATATTCGACCAATCTTTGATTTTATTGAGTGAGTTAGGATGAGAAATCCACATCTTCTTGAATCTGAAGGGGAGGTTCCTTTTAATGACAACCTGATCAAGAAAAAGGGAGATGGGAGAGTGATCTGAGCTATCTCTGACCAAAGTAAAGAGATTGAGAGAATAGTGATTAATCTAGTCCATAGAGATCAAGGCATGATCCAGCCAAACTTAGATGCAATCCCTCCCAAGTCTTTTGTTGAAGCATGTGAAATCATCTCCATGGAGATCCAAATCAAGGAGGGCCTAGTCATTAATGAAATTCATAAGGTCTTGCCTACTATCGAGGTCTAGGGGAACCCCACCTTGTTTTTCCCCTTCTTTGAGTGGCATAATGAAGTCCCCTATAATGATTCCCTTAGATAAGTTGAAGGAATCCAATATGGATTTAATCTTATCCCAGTAGGTTCTTCTAGTTATTTTGGAGTTAGGAGCATAAATATTCAGAATGAACCAACTTTCATTATCTTTTATTTTAGTAAATTGCAAGAGGAGGATATTACCTTCATTGAAGATGACTTTTTCTTTGACATGAAGGGAATTCCACATGGTCATTAGGCCTCATGATGCACCATCTGAACTGGTAGCTTTGTTTTCCTTGACTTTGCTAAACTTGATGCACTATAACTTTTCCTTATGCATCTTCATTTCCTGGATTAAAAAAATTTCAAGTCTATGGTCCCTTATCATGTTTCTAATTACATCTTGCTTGTGTGAGATGTTGAGCCCACATATATTCCATGATATGACTTTCATTTCTTCTTGGGGGTATAGGCTGTCGGGATGGTTTTCTAAGTTCCATCCGCTATGTTCTTGCTAGCTTCTTCTTGCCTGATCTAACTTGTTCTCTCTTTCCCTAGAGTTTTTAGTTTAGCCCCTACATTAGCTTTGTTTTTTATCCTAGTTGCTACAGGGGAAAATAGAGAGGGATATTTGCTTTTGTTCTTCTTTTTGTGGACCTTGGATGAGCCCTCCTTTTCTTCTTTGTATTTCGCAAAGAGTTCTTCCATCTTGGTGATCTATCTTGGGGAGGCCAAGACTAGTAGTTCTTTCATTTGTGTGACTTTCCTTGAGTCTTTCTTCTCAGGACTAGGATGGGTATCTTTCCATGGGCTGCATTTTTGGTTATCCTATTTCAAACTAGAAAAATATTCTTCTAGTGCAGATTCTAGGGAATCCGAGACAATGGATATGAAAAGCAACCTAGTGCATGAGTCGGCTCCTTTCGCCAGCCCGTCTTCCTTGATTTCTTCCATTATTTCTTATTGGATGTTAACTTCCAGGCCTATACAATCTAAGGAGGGATTCTCCTCTCTGAGTTCTAAGTTTTCTTTCTATTGACAGGTCAACTCCTCCCCTTTTGCAAGTTTTTCCTTCTCAACCCTGGTTTCCTGGGTCTTAGGTGTGATCTCTGTCGGTTCATTTTTCTTCCAAAATATATGGGTGTTGGCCTTAGTGCCTTCTTGGTGTTTAGTTTTCTCCCTAATTGGGCCTGCTTGTTCTTGGCTGATATTATCTGACTTTTTCTTTCTTTGGGTGAATATTCCTTTCCTTTCTTTCTCTGAGTTCTAGAACACAGGACACACTTTAGCTTTGTGTCCATCTTTCTTGCAATGGAAGCAGGTGAAGGGGACACTTTCATAGTCCATTTTCTACACTCATTTTCTGAGTTTGGATCGAAGCTCTGTGATTTTTGGCATGTCTTGACCCTTTTCCACCCCTATGTAGATCCTGACATAGGTTAGGCAGCTCCTTTCCACTGTCACAGGGTCTATCAAGAGAAGGGTGCCAAAGGATCTGGTTATTCCATCAAAAACATCTTCATACCAGAACTTGAGAGGTAGTTCTAGAAGTCTGACCCACACCAAAGCTTGGACAAAGAAGGAGTCATTGAGATCCAACTTTGATGTCCATTTTTACGACACCAGGATCACCTTTCCAATGGCCTAGGTTCTAGCACAAAGGACTTTATCTAAATCCTCCTTGCATGAAAACTCAAAAGACATAGATCCCTTTGCCATGGCTGTGACTTGAACTTGGCCCTTTAAGTCCCATTTCTTCTTGGAAAAAATCCTAACAATATCTATATTAGGTCTTGACCCCACAAACTTACCAACTAGAGTATGATCCATTGAAGCTATGTTGTGGTCAACCAATTCATCTCAAATCTCTATGGCATATTTTCCTTTTTCTTTGTCTAATACATCCCTAATAGAAGGAAAAGAGGACTTGCTTGTGGGTTTTACCCTAAAGAGAGTTGACCACTGATGGCTGAGAGCTTTTCCATCTTGATCACGTGCTTGGGTCTTCATGACTATGGGTGAAGAAGGAATAACCTGATTCCCAACCCCCTAGCTTCCTTTACATGGTCTTTCTTCTTATCACGTGGGACCCCATCCTTTTCTCTAGGTCTGCAAAGTCTTGTTCTGCAAGGAAACCATCGCTAGAGGATCCCTTAGCCTGCGGTCAAGAAATCCCGCCCACCTTCAAATTCAAAAATCTTCCCTCTCCTGCTCCCATTCCTATGCTTTCCATCTTACAACATGATTATTATGATACATCTAATGTGTGGATCCAAACTTGTAATGGTTTTCTCTATCCATTATTTGGTTCTATTAACTTGCCTATGGAACTTTGTGGTAACATTGTGGACATTACCTTTGTTGTTATCACTACTTTTGATCAGTTTCAATTTAAGCTTGGTTTTCCTTGGTTGAATTCCATGCATGTTGTTTCTTCTCCTATCCATAAGTGTATTAAATTTATTCATGATGAAGAAGTGAAGACAATTAATCATAGTTTATATCAACCTTCTAGGCCTAGGGATTGTGCTACCCTTGACTTCTTTTGGACTTCATTACCTAATTCATGTCCTTCTCGACCTAATAGCCTTTTTTTCTTGTATCAAACCTATAAACATTGCAAGATTCTTGAGTTAAGCATACCTCAGATGGATCTTAACCATGGTCTTTTGCCTATGCCTTCCATACCTCCTTTATCCATGGCTTCTAGTTATGTTAACCAAGCCTCTATAAGTGGTTCTTTTCAATCTATTAAGAATCCTACTAATCCTCCTATAGAACCTATGAAGGATCTGGTGATTGTTCCTCCTAGATCTCAACATATTTCAAATAAGAAAAAAGGTTACCGATCTTCCAAAGAACATTGTAATCTAAGCGTCGGGCTCAAGGTAAGGCCCGTGCGTGTATTCTTCAAAAATCTTTACCTTATTTTGACCAGCCTATGCCCGATGTGTTGGAAGAAGTGAATGTTAATAATGATGTTCAGATGAATGTGTTGGTCATTCCCTTTGATCTTCAAAACTTGTAGATTTATACTTTGATAGATAACTATAATGAAACTTTGACTCTATCACCACTCCAAAGTCTACAAGGAAGAGGGCCAATTAACAAGGATCAAGGAGATCCTCCTACACTTTGAACCTCAATGCTCAGGTGGGTGTACCCTTGAGTCACTTCTTCAAAGGAGTCCCTAAACAATATATAACAATAACCTTTACTATCTGATCAAAAGGTTTATCTTTTAATTGTGTGTGTGTGATTGTTGATGATGGACTGCTTCTAGAGAATGGATCAGTGCCTTATCCCAGGGTAGAGAGTCACTTAACAACCTATATCACCCTAAAACCTTAACTCAAACATATATAGACTCAGAGTAAGTGTTTTTCCTATTACTCCCCTCACTCACATATCAGGACATCAAATCCTTATCTTTCCATGAACTCACTGGACTTACCTTAAAGACTTTAATCCTAACCTTGTTAAGAACTCAAAGATAACCCCAAAATACTCTTTGTTTACCATATGCTAACCCACTTTGTGCAATCAACATATATGAGCTCAAGAGAAAAACAAAAAGACATACACCAATATGAGATTGGAATCCAAAATATTCTCACTAAGACTTGCAGAATCAATACATTACCAAATGACAAAATGCACAAAGGAAACAAACCCTAAATCCAGGCTCTCCTTGTTCAAATTTTTACTATCAATAATCTGGGACCAAAACCAAAAGAATTGGAACCCCTGCAAACTCAAAAAGTCTGCAACTTATAGCCCTCTAGTCATCTTGGAAATTTGCAACAAGCTACGGATGACTAGGGTTAGGGTTTCAACCACCCAATCTGCTAGAAACAATCATGAATTTAATTCAGGGGTGGGAAACACATCCAATCCAGGAAAGAGGAAATCTTGAACTGATCCTTAATTATGAAAGTTGATGAAGGGTGCTCCCCTTAATACCACAAACACATAATAGAAATAGAGAAACAACAACAATATGCAAGAACGGAAAATTGGCTTCTTACTATCTCCGCAAATGTGGAATTACAAACTTTCAGAATTACAATATGAAAAGCCACATGGGCATTCCCTTACAATATTCTATTGGATAAAGCCTTGAACTATTACCCAGAACTATTCTGAACTACCTAAGACAATAATACAGCCTTCCTTATGTAGGCAATTTTCTACTCCCTGGGAAGGTTCCAGAATTTTAGCCAATAAGGCCGACCAAACTTAGAATTATTTTATTTTACATTTTATTACATCACAGTCGGCTCAAGATAAGCTTTGAAACCCGAATAGAAATTTTTGAAGAAAATTATTTTCTGCCATTTCAGGTGGCCCAACTTCCGAAGACCATAAGTCATCACCAGTTGACCCGATTGGCCATTATAACCCCATTTTAGAAATGCCACGAAGTTCTCTACAGGCTTAACCCACGCAAGCACCCATCACCCAAATTTTTGACCTCATTTGAGGCCTCTAAAGCCTTCAAAACTGAGTTCAAAGTTTCTGTACCCTGCTGCCAATACCGAAAATCTTCAATATCTTCCAATATACACTTGATGTGGCAATGAAACTTTACTAGCAGACTTATATGACCAAAATGAACCTCCAAAAAATAAATCAGATCATTCTGAGCACATACGCAAATTACCAAAAATAGTAACTTTCCATAAATAGCAGCTTTGCACAAAATAGCCCTTATTGAATATAAAAATAGAAATATTTTTTTTTGGGTGCTGCAAGATTGCTCTTACACCCAGGATGCTCTTGCATCAGACACCTAGGGTAATTTGAGAAGTGACCTTGTCACAACTCAGGTGTGCAGAGGAAAACCAAGATGGCTAACCTCCTCCTTTGTCAGCCATGATGAATCTTCAATAGGTCATCCTTTCCACTTGACCAGATATTCTTCATATGTCCTGTTCCTTGTGCTTCTGCCAACATGACTATCCAGTATATCTTCGATCTTCTTAGTGTCTGAACTAGTTGTTGGAATACTCCACTGTGTTGCTGTGATCTCATCTTCAACACCTCCTTCATGATACTCTGTCAGATCTGAAATGTTAAACATTGGTAAAATATTTAGCTCAGTTGGTAATTCTACCTCATATGCATTTCCTGAATCATGTTTCTTCAGTATCCTACATGGTCCAAACTTCTTCATTTTCAGCTTGTTATATGTACCAACTGGAAATCACTCCTTCCGCAAATGAACCATGACTTCATCACCAACCTGAAATTCCTTATACCTCCTTTTCTCATCTACCTTAGCCTTATACCATGCGTTCATCTTGGTAATATGCTTCCTCACCTCCCCATGGATGTTCTTCAAGTGTTCTGCAAAATCCTCAGCTTCAGCACTACTTATTTCTCCTTTATCTATCTTCCTCAATTCAGATGCATTTCTTGGACTACTTCCATATACAATCTGGAATGGTGATTTACCAGTACTCCTATTGATAGAATTATTGTATGCAAATTCTGCCTGTGGTAAAATCAAATCCCATCCTTTTGGCTTATCTCCAACCAAGCACCTCAGCAAATTTTCCAAACTTCTATTCACCACCTCTTTCTGTCCATCATTCTGTGGATGATGTGATGAACTGAATTTTAAATTTGTCTTGAACTTTTTCCACAATGTCCACCAGAAATATCCAACAAACTTAGTATCTCGATCTAACACTATGGTCTTTGGCAAACCATGTAGTCTCACTACTTCTCTGAAAAACAATTCTGCTACATGAATAACATTATTAGTCTTCTTGTAGGGAATGAAATAAGTCATTTTCAAAAATTTGTCAACTACTACAAAAAATTGAATCATGTCCCCGCTGTGTCCTCGGTAAACCAAGAACAAAGTCCATATTGATATCCTCCCAAGGCTTCTCTGGTATAGGTAATGGCTGATACAACCGTATATTCTACTTCACTCCTTTCACCATCTGACATACTCTACAACTTTGTAAAAACTTCTTCACATCTTACTGCAATTGTGGCCAATAATAATTTTCACCATCCAAAGCAAGGGTTTTATCATGACCAAAATGTCTAGCCAATCCTCCACTATGCTTCTCCTTGATGAGATTCTCCCTAATAGAATTTCGTGGAATGCACAATTGACTCCCTCGAAAAAGCATATCATCCTGGATGATGAAATCCAACCATTTCCTCTTGTTTAGAGTAACAGGTTCTGTACAAGCTTTCCAAGCTTCACCAAAATCAGGATCCTCTGGATACAAATTCTTGAGTTCCTTGAACCCAACCACTTCAATCTGCATTTCTGTCAGCAATAGTTGCCTTCTACTAAGAGCATCTGCAACCCTGTTAGACTTTCCACTTCTGTGTTTCAAAATAAATGTATAACTCTGCAAAAACTCAACCCATTTCAAATGCCTTTGATTCAATTTTCCTTGACTATTCAAATATTGCAAAGCTTGATGATCAGTATACAAAACAAACTCCTTAGGAAATAGATAATGTCTCCACTTCTTTAATGCCTGAACTATAGCATAAAATTCCTGATCATAAATAGAATATTTCCTCTTGGCATCATTTAACTTCTCACTGAAATAAGCAACAGGTTTAACTTCTTGGCTCATAACAGCTCCTATTGCAGTACCACTAGCATCACAATCTACTTGAAAAACCTTATTAAAATTTGGAAGTGCTAAAATAGGTTGTTCTCTAACTTTTTGTTTCAACAATTGAAAACTCTTTTCTACCCCTTTAGTCCACTTAAACTCTTTTCTATCCCCTCTCATTGTCTCAGTCAAGGGACCACAAATACTGCTAAATTTTTTGATAAACTTTCTGTAAAAACTAGCTAGACCATAAAAAGATCTTACCTCGGTAGCACTCCTTGGAGTAGGCCATTCAAAGATAGCCTGTACCTTCTCTGGGTCCATTTTTAGACCTTCTCATAAAACTACAAACCCCAAATACACCAACTTTTTCTTCACAAAACTGCACTTCTTCAAATTAATCAACAATTTCTCTTCTCTCAACTTCTCAAATACCATACGAATATGCATCATATGCTCATCCAATGTCTTACTAAAGATCAAAATATCATCTAGGTAAACAATGACAAACTTACTCAAAAATTCTTTCAGAACCTCGTTCATGAGCCGCATGAAAGTGCTTGGTGCATTGGTTAGCCCAAAAGGCATGACTAACCACTCATATAGTCCTTCCTTTGTCTTGAAGGTAGTCTTCCATTCATCTCCTTCTCTGAGCCGAATATGATGATATCCACTCTTCAGATCTATCTTTGAGAAATACACAGCTCCACTCAAACAGTCCATAATATCATCCATTCATGGCAATGGAAACCTGTACTTGATTGTGATCTTATTTATTGCCTTAGAATCTGTACACATCCTCCATTTTGCATTCTTTTTTGGTGCTAATACCACTGGTACAGCACAGGGACTCAGACTCTCACGAATCAATCCTTTCTGTAATAGTTCATGTACTTGTCTGTTCAACTCCTCACTTTCTACAGGTGTCATTCTGTGTGCTGCCTTATTCAGCAAACTCACTCCTGGGATCAAGTCCATCTGATGACTGATCTTCCTGACTGGTGGTAATCCATCAGGCATGTTATCAGATACAATATCCTGAAACTCATTCAACAAATCTGCAACTTCTACAGGAACATCTTCTACTTCCTCTTTACCAGCTTTTGGAATTAAAGCAAAACATACATGCTCATGCCTCATACCATCTAGGAAATTTCTTTCATCAACAAAAGTTATCCTTGCATTACCACATACTTTTTCTTCAGTCTCCTTCAATGGTTTTAGCTTATGTCACACTCCATCCTTTGTCAGGGAATAGGTATTCTCACAACCATCATGTACAGTACATCTGTCAAACTACCATGGTCTACCCAACAACATATGACATGCATCCATAGATATGATATCACACAATACCTCATATTGGTATCTGCTAATGTTGAACTTCACCAGGCATTGTTCATTGACCATGACCTTGTGGTCATCTTGTACCCAGGCAATCCGATATGAATGTGGGTGTTTCTGTCTCTTGAGCTTCAACTTTGTCACCATCTCTTCTGACACCAAATTTTCAGTGCTTCCACTATCAATAATCACATCACAACATTTACCTTCACACTTGCACCTGGTGCAAAACAGGCTCCTCCTTTGCTTAGGTTCATTCTCACCACTCAACAGGACTCTTCTATTAATCAACATTTCTCCTCTTTTAGCATCTTCAAAATTTGATGATCTGGCATCTTCATCTACATGTGCAACTCTGGCCTGGCCTTCATTTCTCCTGTCTATTCTACCTTGGTGCTGAGGACATTCAAATGCCCTATGACCTTCTTCTCCATGGTGAAAACATGTTCCACGGAAGCCACCTCTTCCAGGTCCTTGTCCTCTTCCTCTTTGATCTCTATTATTCTGATCCTGGAAGTGATTGGAATTATTTCCTCACTGATTTTGACTGCTACAGGCCTCATCCTTCTTTTTCAGATCTTCATTTCGGCCACCATATGACCATCCACCAGATCTTCCACCATGACCTCTTCCATTTTGTCTGCTCTCAAACTTCTTGTTCAGCTTTTCCTCTATTTTTAGGGCAAACTGGTATGCCTCTTCAATACTGTTCATTCGAACCAAATTCAACTCCTCCTGAATGCTTGGCCTTAACCCATTAAGATATCGGGCAACTTTCTCCTTATCAGCTTCTGCATGGCCTATTCTGATGAGGAGTCGATAGAACTCCTCTGTATACTCTGGAATAGATCTTCCTGCTTGCTTCAAACTGTGCATTTTCTTTAGTAGGTCAAGCTCATAATCAACAGGAATGAACTGTCGCTTCAATTTATCCACCATCCGATCCCATCTCGTGATTTTCTCCTTTCCCCTTCTATTTCACTCCAACTGAATCTCTTGCCACCATATCTTCACATGACCTTTCAGTCTGGCCTTCACAAATTTGACCCTATCAAGATCCTCAACATCTTCATACTCAAAATATTCCTCACATTCATTGATCTAGTCGATCAATTCCTCTAGGTTAAGATTTCCAAAAAATGTAGGAACCTCAATCTTAGGTCTTTTCCCAATCTTGGATTGCCCAAAAAAGTCTTTCTTCCTCCTGGTTCACAATTTTAACTTCTCCTTCTTGATATTCTTCTTCGGCTTCATCCTCGCTTTCATCTCTGACATTAAGATTCATTCCTTTATGAATCTCTTCTTGCAATGCTCGCACTTGTCTCTGCAGCTCTCTAACCTCAAGTGTCACAGCACCAGCTCTTCCACCACGTTCTCTTCATGGAGGCATTTTCACGATGCATATTGAAACCCTAACCATGGTCCTAGTGCAAACTGCCTCACAGTCGGTGATCTGTTTACACACTCAAGAACTCCTGCTCTGATACCACTTGATGAAGGGTGCTCCCCTTAATACCACAAACACATAATAGAAATAGAGAAACAACAACAATATGCAAGAACAAAAAATTGGCTTCTTATTATCTCTACAAATGTGAAATTACAGACTTTCAGAATTACAATATGCAAAGCCACATGGGCATTCCCTTACAATATTCTATAGGACAAAGCCTCGAACTATTACCTAGATCTACTACCTAGAACTATTCTAAACTGCCTAAGACAATAATACAGCCTTCCTTATGTAGGCAATTTTCCACGACCTGGGAAGGTTCCAGAATTTTAGCCAATAAGGCCGACCAAACTTAGAATTATTTTATTTTACATTTTATTACATCATATTCAGCTCAAGATAACCTTTGAAACCCGAACAAAATTTTTTGAAAAAAATTATTTTCTGCCATTTAAGGTGGCCCAACTTTCGAAGACCATAAGTCATCACCAGTTGACCCGATCGGCTATTATAACCCCATTTTTGAAATGCCACGAAGCGCTCTACAGGATAGATCTATGCAAGCACCTGTCACCCAAATTTTTGACCTCATTCAGGGCTACTAAAGCCTTCAAAACTGAGTTTAAAGTTTCTATACCCTGCTACCAATACCGAAAATCTTCAATATCTTCCAACATACACTTGATCTGGCAATGAAACTTTACTGGCAGACTTATATGACCAAATGAACCTCCAAGAAATAAATCAAATCATTCTGAGGACATACACAAATTACCAAAAATAGTAACTTTCCATAAATAGCAGCTCTACACAAAATAGCCCTTATTGAATATAAAAATAGAAATATTTTTTTTTGGGTGATGCAAGATTGCTCTTACACCCAGGATGCTCCTGCATCAAAAGTCCTCTCTGCAAGTACAAAGGATCACAGAACCAAGCTCAAAAGGACACCCTACAACATGCCTTGAGCCACAACTGCAACATACATGCTCTGCAAATGAGCACCAGACATCCTAGACCACACGGCAAACCAATCGCTTCTCACCAAATAGGGTCATTTCTGCATTGAATTCCATAAAAATGGTACCCTCTATCTCTGGAAACTCTCAAAAATTCAAATTTGAATCTCAACGGTTATTTCTTTGGCACCTGTAGAGAAACGACGGCCAAAAATTAAACCTTTACCAACTTTAAAACACAGTCGTCCAATCAATCTCCCTTTGTGGACTTTATGACTTTCCTTAAAAGTGGTCCTGGTCAAACTTAGCGAATTGGCGACAAAGAACCTTTGCCAATTCATGAAACACTTCGCTGCTTCGCTAAATAATTTAGTGACTTCCCAACTACTGTTTGCCAAATTGCCAAACAAACTAGCGAATCACCTTTTTTATGCGCGAACGTGTGAACACATTAAATTTTGTCGGCACCACTAGATCCTTATCCACTCCGCCAAACCTTAGACCTCACCTGGGCCCGCCCGATGCCACATGTCATCATGCCATTCACTACAACCACTAAGTCACCTTACACAGGACCCATCGCCCGTCAACCCCTTTAAACACTGCAAGATCAGATGGTTATCGCATGATCACAATGGGAAAGAATATTCCTTGCGGTCATGTGGCAACCATAGGATTGAAAGCGCTCTGACCACCAGGCCCACATCTCTACCTTGCATCAAATAGAACCTTGCCACCTCAACATCCTCTGACAGCGGTCCCACAATCCATTGCATCACCAAAGAAGATCGATGGTTGTCACTATACCAAAATGCTAAATGTCGAGCATCTCACCTCAGTGGTATAATGACAACCACTAATCTTTGTCGCCTGTTAAACATCTGTCAGACCCCCTGAGATGGGCCTGCTGGGAAATGTGTCAACCGGTCACATGCTTGCATGTCAGAAATTTCTAACATGTAATCATGCAACAACCAATCATTTGAAACCCTTTGAAGACCCGGGCCCACCATCCATCGCACTTGCACAGTTAGGGAACGCCAGTAAACAAGAAAGTGTGAGGTCGAAAACACACAAGGTTTTCAATAAAAGAGGATCGAAAATACATAAAGTTTCCAGCACCAAAAGACAAGTGCACAAAATCTGGAAGGCACAAGGTTGAAAACAATGAAGGTTTTTAGACAGATCGAAAACATCATGGATTTTCAAAAATATTGTGGGTTTTCGACACTGTGGCAGATTTTTGAAATTGCTTCCTACAGACCTTAAAACTTAAAAAACTTTCTAGATTTTGCAATTCATCACATGTGATTTGGACTGGAGCAAGGTGACACAATGAAGAACACAGGGTAGGACACTTTACAAAAACATTTGCAGGGATGAGGCCATTTTCACAAGATTTTTTCATTGACAGGAAAATGGACTAACAGTGGCTCTTTGTGGGGATGCATGCCTCCTGCAGGCATGGAAAGAATCTAGAATCACTGGTTAAAGTAGACCATCCCACTGGATAAAATGGTAGACAACAAGGAACAAGCAGGGAAAGACAAGCAACCAGACAAAAACTGAAAGACTAGGGAAAAATAGGGCAGGGGCAAGCAACCTATACATAGAGATCTACAAAATGTACAACCCTAACTACTGTTCATTGAAAATAGAGTACTTCAAATGAAGTACTACTTCAAGAATTGTCCATGAACTGGAAACTCTTGAATATCACCATTAAAATCCTTGATGATGTAAGAATCTTAGCCCCATTTCTCATGAATCAGATATGGCCCTAACTAGATGGGATCAAATTTACCATGCTTCCTCTTATCCTCCAATCTGGCATTCCAAACTAACACCAAATCACCAGGTTCAAACTTCCTATCAATAGTCCTTTTATCATATAAATTCTTAACCTGCAACTACAATTTGGCATTCCTTGCAACTGATTCTCTTCTAGTTCCATCCAACCCAATGAGGTCCTCAATTCTCAACTGCATTTCATCATCAATGTCATCATCATTTAACTGCACAAACTTGTACATCTCCAATAAGTTATTCTGAGGCATTCTAGCATGAATTCCATATACTAAGTCAAATGGTGCACAACCAATTGCCCTCTTCACAGTTACCCTATCAGCCCATAAAGCTAATGGTAGCTTTGAATTCCATGCCCTCTTATTTTTCTCAAGGATTCTCTTCAAGATCTTAATCAGACTCTTATTAGTAGATTCTACCTGACCATTTCCTTGTGGATGATAAGGTGAGGAATTAGAAATCTGAATTCCCAAACCTTTGCAAAAGTCCTTATATTTAGCAAACCTGAAGCACATAGCATTATCACTCACTATCCTCTCAAGGCACCCAAACCTTGTAATAATATTATTCATCAGAATGTCAATTACCACCCTGCTAGTTGCATTCCTTGTAGGTATAGCTTCTACCCACTTTGTAAAGTAATTAGTGCCAACTAAGATCCATGAATGTCCTCCACTTGACTTGTTTGGTATCTCCCCTATGAAATCAATTCCCCATTGTTGGAAAGGAGCCTGAATTTCTACTAGCTTTAATGGTACATTACCTAAAAACTTAAGCTTACCAGAGAACCTTTGACAAGCATCACATCTCCATACCAACTATTTTGCATCCTTGAAGATTGTGGGCCACCAAAATCCTACTCTCAAGATCTTATGAGTAGTTGTTTTACCCATATAATGTCCACCACAAACTCCCTCATGCATCTGCTTCAACAATACATTAGCTTGATTCTCATCTACACATTTCAACAGTATACAATCCAATTTTTTTCTATATAACTTACATTTCACAATTACATACTTGATGGCCTGTAACTTCAATGCCCTCTTTTGATTATCATTCATACTCTCTGGACACCTCATGTTTCTTAAATAGTAAATAATATCCCGATACCAAATACAATCATCTATATCACATGTATAATCAATTTCAGAATGATTTACCTGGTTTGCATCTAGATTGGACTGAGCCATCAGTTTTGCCAATCCTTGACCTCTAACCAACTTAGTGATCTGGATCTCAACATTGAATTCCTGGATCCTATTGATCCATCTGCACCTTCTTCCAGACACCTCTTGCTCTGAGAAAATATCCTTCACAGCCGCACTTGGCACAAAAGCAATCACAACTGCTCCCATCAAGTAACACCTAAAAGCCTTGATTGCTTTCACAAGTGCATAAGCCTATTTCTCATTTATGTCATACTTTAATTCTGCGGCCTACAAAGATTTACTGAAAAATGCAATAGGCTGCTCAAAACCATCCTTATTCTTTCATAACAAAACTGCAGCAATAGTATGAAAATATGAAAAGGAAAAGATATGCATTGGGACATTATAATTAGGTTCCATAAGCACTGGTGCATCTTTGATAGCCTGCTTGATATCCTTGAAGGCCTCATCAGGCTCACCCTCCTAATTGATTACAGATCCCTTCTTCAACATCTTGGAAATAGGTCTAGTAACCTCTGCAAAGTTTGTCACAAACCTCCTTAGAAAATTGACCTGACCAAAGAAGGACTGAATGCATTTAACATTCTTTGGTCTTTGAATTTTATCAATGGCTGCTACCCTCTCAGGGTCAATTCTCACTCCTTTCTTCCCAACTAAGTGGCCAAGCAACTTACCTTCTGTGACACCAAAAGCACATTTCCTTGGGTTCAAAGAAATGCCAAATTCCAAGGCCCTTAGAAATATTTTTTCTAAATGAGCACAATGGTCCTCTTCCCTCTTGGAATAGGCAGTTAAATCATCCTGATACACAACAAGGAAAGCATTGATAAAATCTGAAAAGGCAACATCCATTGCCCTCTGAAAAGTAGCACCAACATTCGTGAGACCAAAAGACATTCTCACATAAACATATGTTCACCAAGGTGTTGTAAAGGTTGTCTTGAATTGTTTTGATTCCTTGAAAATGACCTGATTGTAGCCAGAGAAACCATCCATCATTGACATCAATTCTGATCTGGTTACTCTCTGCAACATAGCCTCCATATTAGGCAAACAATAATTATCTTTCAATGAGCTGATGTTCAAATTCCTGAAGTCCACACAAAGTCTAATGTCACCATTCTTTTTTCTTACAGGAACAAGGTTTGACACCCAAGAAGAATGCCTTATAGGCTTGATAATGCCTGCATCTCTCAACTTCATTAATTCTTCTTGCATCTTGGATGCCAAAGTAGGATTAATAGGCCTTTATTTTTTTCGAAAAGGTTTAGTATCATCCTTCAATGGAATAACATCCTGAAATAAATCCTCTCTATAAACCTTTAGGTCATCATATGACCATGCAAAAACATGCCTGAATTTCCTCAATAATTCAATCAAAGGTCTCCTTACCTTTTGAGATATATCTCTACCAATGTATACTTTCTTAGGTGCCTCATGTGATCCAAGATTTATCTCCTCAAGATCAACATGATCCTCTCCTTTGATATTCTTTTGAACTCTATCTTGGTTGTCAAAGATAGTCTCCAAAACAACAAGCCCCTTGGGCACCTTGTTAGTTCTAAGATGAATGACCTCATTGCCTAAGACAATCTCCCTTTCTCCTACTGACTCAACCAAGGCTGAACAATCAAATTCCTGACCATGATACTGATCCTTGCAATCCATAAACTTCAAAATATCATTATCATCATCAAAAACTTGCCAATACTCAACATTATCCGGTATACTAGGCCTAGCCTAAATTTCAACTTTAGAGATACCAGAGAATGTGACATCATTGGGATTGATTGCAATATTGGCTAACAAGTCAGCCACCTTGTTGTTACTCCTATCCTTCCACTCAATATTGAAGGCATCAAAATGTTCAATCAAATCCCAAACTGCATTCCTATATTATTTCAACCTTCTATTCTTGGAAGCATACACTGACCTGACTTGGGACACCACCAACTCAGAATCACCAATAACATTTAGACATTTAATACCATGCTTTTGTGCCAACCTCAATCCTAACAACAAGGCCTCATATTTTTCTATATTGTTGGTACAAAAGAAATTCAATGTGAAAGAGAACTTGTAGGTGTTTCGATCAGGAGAAATAAGTAAAATACCTGCTCCTGCACCATCTTTGCAATTTGTACCATCAAAGTACATTATCCACAAATTACTCTTCACAAAATCAGCACCTACTTCAACAGAGATATGTGACAAAATATGTTCATTTTCAAATACAGGGATCTCTGCCCTAAAAGCATTAACATCAGTATCCACAAAACATGTAGTTTCATTATCTATGCTTCTCTCAATCATGTGGCATACTCTTGGCTCTCGTTCAATCTTGACAAACTGATCATCAATTTTGAAAGTTGCATAGGACAAATCACACTGTAAACTTCCACCCATGGTAGCACTCCACCTTCTAGACAGCAACATCCCATAATGAGGAGGGATATCCACCACTAAAACATTCATTGTTAGCTCTTTCTCTGGATATGCTGCCAACCTCTATGGCATTGCATTGATAGTCCTAATAACAGGTACCTCCCTATGATCCATTATACAACACCTACCCTGCACTGTATCAACTTTAAGGCCCAACCTCTCCATGATTTTGAAAGGCATGATAGTATTAGAGGCACCACTATCAATCATACAATTTCTTAACTTCATCCCATTCACAAGAACACTTAAGAAGAATGGGTCAATATTTTCAAGGCTGGCATTGATAGAACTGTCCAAATATATTAGAGGAATTTGAGACACAATTCCCTGAACAACAACATCCTTCAAAGCTTTATCCTGAGATCCATTGCATGAAGTATCATTTTTGTGAGTATTACCAACCCATGCAATAGCTTTATCTTTATGTTTAGGGATCCTCAATAATTCTGACAATGGAACCTTAACTGTAATTTGTGGCAATACAGATAACATGTCAACAGGGGTAGAAGCAGGAATCTCAATCTGCACTACCTTAACATCCTTTTGCTTGTCTGAGACATTAGGTGTACTGACCACCCTCACTTTTTCAATCCTAGCCATTGTATTAACTAGCTTCTCAATCTCACTAGAGACCTTTTCAATTCCAAATCCCTTAGGCTCACAATGCTTACCTTTTACATTCTTGAATTTCACCATGTGATCAACCTTTGATTTGTTCTCATTAGGTTCTTCAGAGTTGGTACTCTTTATAAACATTCCTGTAGCTTTCTCATTTGTATTCCTTTCCACCATGCCTCTAGTTTACACCTAGGCAATCATTTCTGCAGTAATCCTATCCATCTCTTCTCTAAAAGGTCTTCTCAAATTTACTGGCTTGGGAGAAGAATTTATGTTACATGTTTTCTGATCAATGCATTCACCATCAGAAAAAATCTCTTGATGAAAAAGGGCCTGATTATGTCTCTTCACATTTACATCTACCTCTTCATTAGAATCAAAATCATCTTCATATCCTAGATATGAAGAAACCATGTTGCATCCAACATCATCTTGTTTTTCTTCTTGTTCTATCTCCTCATTGCCACAATCTTGATTTACAGCCATAGATAGTGCAACCACACAATGCTCTATAGAATGAGGGGACTAGCATGCAACACACCAAGATATGTTCTCCATGACATTTATTGAAGCCTTATGTAGAGGGTCAAGGAAACCTCTGTCATTGTTTCCTCTTGCAGCAAGGATAATAGGCTTGCCATCCTTCCATTGGGTGTTGTAGGGGTAGTTCTGCAGTCTATTCAGTTTATTGAAATTGTTGTTGAATTGAGGCCTTTCATTGGTAGGAGCACTGATGTTCCTATTTGCAGGTGCCTTCAAATCCTTCAATGCATTAAGTACCTTATCCAATTTATCTTCTTCTTGCCTTCTAGATCCAACATTCTTATCATTTTCTTTCTTATATTTCTTATCCCCAAACAACTTTGGGTCATCTCTCTTTCCACCCAATTTTTTTGATATTTTCATGTTGTTCTCAATATTGACAGCAATCCTAAAAGCATCCCTAAGAGTTCTTGGTTCTTTATCCCTTAATAAATATCCCATCTTCCCATCAAATGCATTGAAGTATGTAGTTAGACAAACATTGTCATCTAATCACATAACTTGGAACAACTTATGCATACCCTTCTGAAATCTCATGTTGAAATCAGCTACAGACTCATTCTGATTTTTCTTTATGGTGTTGAATTCATTCAACATGAAACTAGCATTAGGCCTATCACCATACTGCTCTTTGAAACATTTCTCAAAAGAGTCCCAAGTATCAATAAATCTATCAGGAAGCCTCTTAAACAATCTCTACCATCCTCCATTAGAGATTGAACAAATAGTTTCATGACTACATCCTCATGCTCTACCTCATAATAATTAAGCATATCAACAAATAACCTAAGATGCTCTTCACAACTAATAGCATTATTACCAGAAAACTTAGGTACCTTATCTCTAATATCATTTGGAAAAGCATTTGGATAGCTAGGAATTCCATCAAAACTTATTTGCCTATAGCCTTCTAGTTGCATAGGTCTTCTTTGAAAGCTCAAACTAGTGTTAACCCTAGGATCAACATTAGCATCTATATTTATTTGTGCATTTGACTGCTGCCTAGGATCTACACCTATCCTAGCAGATGAAGAAGGAAATGAACTAGTAGCATTACTAAGTGGAATAGTAGTAGTCATAGATGGCATACCTAGTTCAGTAGCAGATGGGCCAAGAGCATTAGCTGAAGAAGCCCTCAAAAATTGGATCTTCCTTTTCTTTTCTACAATGGAAGCCTCAACCTCAGCTCTCTCTAGTTCTCTTGAAAGGTCCTCATCTTCTTTTCTCCTTCTCTCCATTTTAGTGTCCTTATTTGAATCAGGTGGTGGGATCCCTGGTATTTTCACTGATTTTCTTGCTTGGTCACCCACCATCTTCTACTTTCCTTTCTCATTAATGATAATAGTAGGTCTAGTGATCCTATGCCCATCTTTATCTTTAGGCAAAGGGACATAACTTTGCACTTGTCTAACCATAGGGCCCTCCCTATCAAATTCATGATCCTGAAGCAAGTGCTCTTGCTCACTCCTCAAGGCATCAAGATCACCAAAAACATCATGCTGCAGAGTTCTAGGAGCAGAAGCAAGCATTTTGTTTCTCTCCTTCATTTCATTTATTTTTCTAAGAAGAGACTACCTCTCTATCAAAGCATTCACCTTTTCAGCCTCCCTCTCCTCCTATAATCTTTTATGTATGGCATCCTGCTCTACCAACTGCAACCTTAGTGCATTCAAGTCATTAGGATCCACCATAATGTCATCAAAACTAGATGACACATCCATATCAGGAAGATTTTGATATGGGAAGTGAACTTGTCTATGTCTCACGGGTTCTCTTCTATAATGATCTTCATCAAGATCTAGGTCAACCTCTAAACCCATATCTCTATTTTGTTCATTCTGACCTGCAGACAATGGACCTTTATCCTAAAATGCAGCCTCAGGGGTATCATAGAATCTCTCTTCAGAGTGACCACCATCTGATCTAGAAACTCTATCTTGTGAACCATCCTCACTTGAGGATACATGTGGTACTCTGGCTCTAGCATTTCTTTGTTCTTTCATGGGAGCACTAGTAGACTCACCATTCCTTCTAATCTAGCTCTTCCTTTCTTGTCTAGGTATCTACTCCAAAGTGACATTTGGATTCTTTCTAACAAAAGACCTATTATTTCTCCTCTTATCCATGATTTATCAATATACAGCACTGGTTCTAACCTTTGAGTCACCACCCATCTAGATGGGAAATCTTTGAAACATAATAGGAAAAAAAGAACACACTTACAACCTTCCTCTCTAGATTCTCACCAGCAGAATCATTGTCAAATCAATCTGGTCAATAAGATTTTGAATACTTCAATATGACTGCAACCAAAGACCTAACATATGCATATCTTTATAATCATTCTCCCCAATAGAGTCACCATTTTGTTGGTTGTTCCCTTTGATCTTCAAAACTTGTAGATTTATACTTTGATGGATAACTATAATGAAACTTTCACTCTATCACCACTCCAAAGTCTACAAGGAAGAGGGCCAATTAACAAGGATCAAGGAGATCCTCCTACACTTTGAGCCTCAATGCTTAGGCTGGTGTACCCTTGACTCACTTCTTCAAAGGAGTCCCTAAACAATATATAACTATACCCTTTACTATCTGATTGAAAGGTTTATATTTTAATTGTGTGTTTGTGATTGCTGATGATGGACTGCTTCCAGAGAATGGATCAGTGCCTTATCCTAGGGCAAAGAGTCACTTAACAACCTATATCACCCTAAAACCTTAACTCAAACATATATAGACTTAGAGTAAGTGCTTTGCCTATTACTCCCCTCACTCACATATCAGGACATCAAATCTTTATCTTGCCATGAACTCACTGGACTTACCTTAAAGACTTTAATCCTAACTTTGTTAGGAACTCAAAGATAACCCCAAAATACTCTTTGTTTACCATATGCTAACCCACTTTGTGCAATCAACATATATGAGCTCAAGAGAAAAACAAAAAGACATACACCAATATGAGATTGGAATCCAAAATATTCTCACTAAGACTTGTAGAATCAATACATTACCAAATGACAAAATGCACAAAGGAAACAAACCCTAAATCCAGGCTCTCCTTGTTCAAATTTTCACTATCAACAATCTGGGACCAAAACCAAAAGAATTGGAACCCCTGCAAACTCAAAAGTCTGCAACTTATAGCCCCCTAGTCATCTTGGAAATTTGCAACAAGCTACAGATGACTAGGGTTAGGGTTTCAACCACCCAACTTGCTAGAAACAATCATGAATTTAATTCAGGGGTAGGAAACACATCCAATCCAAGAAAGAGGAAATCCTAAACTGATCCTTAATTATGAAAGTCCTCTCTGCAAGTACAAAGGATCACAAAACTAGGCTCAAAAAGACACCCTACAACATGCCTTGAGCCACAACTACAACGTACATGCTTTGCAAACAAGCACTAGACATCCTAGACCACAATCACTTCTCACCAAATAGGGTCATTTCTGCATTGAATTCCATAAAAATGGTACCCTCTGTCGCTGGAAACTCTCAAAAATTCAAATTTGAATCTCAATAGTTATTTCTTTGGTGCCTGCAGAGAAATGATGGCCAAAAATTAAACCTTTATCAACTTTAAAACGTAGTCGTTTGATCAATCTCCCTTCGCGGGCTTTATGACTTTCCTTAAAAGTGGTCCCAGTCAAACTTAGTGAATTGGCGACAAAGAACCTTCGCCAATTCATGAAACACTTCGCTCCTTCGCTAAATAATTTAGCGACTTATCGACTACCGTTCGCCAAATCAGCAAACAAACTAGCGAATCACCTTTTTTATGTGCAAACGTGGGAACACATTGAATTTTGTCAGCACCACCAGATCTTTATCCACTCTGCCAAACCTCAGATCCCACCTGGGCCTACCCGATGCCACATGTCATCATGTCATTCACTGCAACTGTCAAGTCACCTGACACAAGACCCACCACCCGTCAACCCCTTTAAACACTACAAGATCAGATGGTTGTCACATGATCACAAGGGGAAAGAATATTCCTTATGGTCATGCAAAAATTGTAGGATTGAAAGGGCTCTAAGCACTAGGCCCACATCTCTACCCTGCATCAAATAGAACCTTGCCACCTTAACATCCTCTGACAGTGGTCCCACAGTCCATTGCATTGCCAAAGAAGATTGATGGTTGTTGCTATATCACAATGCTAAAAGTTGAGCATCTCACCTTGGCAATATAATGACAACCACCGATCTTTGTCATCTGTTAAACATCTGTCAGACCCCCTGAGATGGGCCTGCCGGGACATGTGTCAACTGGTCGCATGGTCACATGTCAGAAATTTCTGACATGCGATCATGTGACAATCAATCATTTGAAACCCTTTGAAGACTTAGGCCCACCATCCATCGCACTTTCCTAGTTAGGGAACGCCAGCAAATAGGAAACTGTGAGGTCAAAAACACACAGGGTTTTCGACAAAAGAGGATCAAAAACACATAAAGTTTTTGGCACCAAAAGACAAGTGCACAAAAGCTAGAAGGAACAAGGTCAAAAACACTGAAGGTTTTCACACAGACCGAAAACATCATGGATTTTCAAAAATACTATGGGTTTTCGACATTGTGGTAGATTTTTGAAATTGCTTCCTGTAGACCTTAAAACTTGAAAAACTTTCTAGATTTTGTAATTCAGCACATGTGATTTGGACGGGAGCAAGGTGACACAATGAAGAACATAGGCCAGGACACTTTACAAAAACATTTGCAAGGAGGAGGCCATTTTCACAGGATTTTTTCATTGACAGGAAAATGGACTAACAGAATGATTATGATGATTCTATTTGTATCTTAGATTCTATTTTGATTCATCTTGATGAAGAAGCCACTCTTGATAACACTAATGATGCTAATCATGAATATGAGACTATTGACATTGATATTGATTTACCTAATATGCTTTCAACACAATGGAGAATTACACCTAGTATCAAACATCATGATTCTCAAGAGGATCCTAGTTTGGAACTGGCTATTATTCCTACTGTGTTAGATATAGTCCCTCTTGTGAGTTTCTCACCTTCCCTAAATGATATAAACCAAGTTGGGGAGAGTAGGTGATGCACTTGATTGGCTTATCCTTCATGGTATCTTTTCATTTTTTTTCCTATTGTATTGTGTTTCTCTCATGATGTACTTGCTAAATTTTTGTTAGATTCTTTTATACGACCCTTTTTACATTGTTGGTGCAAGCTCATAAAGGAATCAAACCTATTGTGCTATTCCTCTATATGTATCTCTATTCTTATATATGTTGTTTTCATGTTATGTTGTACCTATGCTATTATTCATAAATGTTTTCATTGTGTAGTCCGCTTGGATTTGTGACTTGGTAGCACTTATTCTTTTTAGTCTCCATGTTGTGGTCCGAAAAGACTCTTCTGCGTAACTGTTACATTTTCTTTCCTCCATTGTGATTGTAGTTCTACTTTCTTTAAGGAATGATATCAATTCATTTGCAATAATATCATATATATATATATATATATATATATATATATATATATATATATATATATATATATATATATATATATATATATATATATCCAAATAGACTCTTCTATGTAACTGTTGCATTTTATTTCCTCCCTTGTGATTTTAGTTCTACTTTCTTTAAGGAATGATATCAATTCATTTGTAATAATATCATATATATATATATATATATATATATATATATATATATATATATAATCTTATGATCATACTAACTCCACAGTAGGTAGATCCCTTCTATGTTCTCTGTATGTTTATATGGTATTTCCCTTGATTTGTCTTCTCTTGGGGGCATCTCATAGTGGAAACATAATCAGTGGAGTCAGTTATGTTTCCGTTCAAGCCATTGCTCATGTTAAAGAGCTAGTAATGACTTTAATGTGAGGGCATATGCTCTAGTCACTTTTTGCACACACGCACTTTCAAAAAAAATTTCAAGACTTTTATCCCTTTATGGATTAGAGGCTAATCCTTAAAGCATGGATTTTTACCTTATAGGATCTTTTGATCCCTCCAGTTTCAATTTGCAATTTTTTTATCCCTTAAGGTCGGAGGTGTCCTTAAGACTAGATCTGTCTTGTTTGGGCTTTTCTCTTTTGGAATAGGATATTATTGAGGGTCTCTCTTATTATAATCTTGGAGTTGACATAGACTTGAGTCCCTAGGGGCTTGAGGATCACTTTGTCCCTTTGATTTCAATAAGATTTTCTTTTTTTTGTGATCTCCTTTACCAAGAGTTTGCATTGAGTCCATTCTCTTGCTAAAGTGGGGGCCAAATTTATTATCAGAAAATAGAAGCACTTCCATTTAGGACTGGTTTATCCTTTTGAGTAAGTGGTTTGGGGTCATGTCAAATGCCTTGAATGGGTCTTTGAATTGGATTTGGATTTTTCCCCTGTCCTGCCCTGGTTTCCACTTCTTTTATGGCTATTTTTGGAATCCTACTTTGTGAATTTGAGGTTCTTGACTTTAGGGTCAAGGTCAACCTTCTAGGTCAAGGTCGACCTTGACCTTGACCCAGGGTCAAAATTTCAATTTTTGAAGGTTTTCAGATGTCGGGTTTTGGAAAGATTTATTTCCCACTTTTGGGTCGGCTGTTTCGGGCTTCAAAATGGTAAACTCTTAAATAATATTTAATTTAGGTCCACTTCCAAGTGTATAGGCTTAATCAGAATTTATTTTTCCTATGTTGGCCTCTCTATAAGTTTGTGCCCTAGACTAGTATATAAGGAAGCCTTCTCCTCTCATTTCTCCATCAAGTTTTCCATTTTTAGAATCAAGTAATCAAGCATAATCAAATCGAGTGAAATAAAGCAATTGAGAAGAAAGAAAGAAGGAGAAATAAAGCATTCAAGCATTCATCTATCTTTAAGTCTTTAAGCATTCAAGATTTAATTCATCAAGGAGAACCATTAGAAGCCATTGAAGGATTCAATCTCTATG
Source organism: Chamaecyparis obtusa (assembly GCA_027943335.1). Classification (NCBI taxonomy): domain Eukaryota; kingdom Viridiplantae; phylum Streptophyta; class Pinopsida; order Cupressales; family Cupressaceae; genus Chamaecyparis; species Chamaecyparis obtusa. The sequence continues at coordinate 514,665 of BSBK01001698.1, forward strand.
GAGCCCTCTTGTTGAAGATTTCTCCATCCATATCCATTCAAGCTTCTTCCTATTCCAAGATCCATTCAAGTTTGGTGTTGAAGATCTAAAGGAAATTGATTTGAGACACCCTACATCCTATTCTACATTCATTTGGAGCATCTATACTTGTGGATTCTAGGATTTGAATCCTCCAAAATGTTTTCAACAAAATCAAGGTGAATTGTTCCATTTACTTTGTTTATTACTACAATTTCAATTATATTTCAAGGTTAATTCCAAAACTGGGGTTTGACCAAGGCAAACCCCTCATCCAAACAACAAAACCTTTTTTTTTCTCAAAGGTGCAGGTGCAGAATAACGAATTATAGAGAAGATTCATACACCCTTTTCGAAAAACTTTCACAATCCGTGAATAGAATTTTCATGAGAGCATCATAGGTCAAGGTCAACATAAAGGGTCCAAGGTCAACCTTCATTTGGGTCAAGGTTGACATGGTTCATAAAAGAAAAATATTTCTGGGTTTTCTCCATCTTTGTGTTTTTGTTCCAAATCTATTTCTAGAATTTCTAGAAACTTAATACAGACACCCAAAAACAACAATTTTTGGATCTGTTATACCTTGATGTTAGTATGTGTCTTCAACTCATTTCATTTAAGATTTTAATACTCTCTTCCATAATGGAATATAAGGTTTTTCTCTTTCTTTATATTCTTCATCGATTGATTCATTTATGCATTAACCATTTTCTTGTGGTTAATTAATTTGGATCTTTCCGTTGGGAATTTGGGGTTAAGAAGAAGATCTTACCTTCCCCAATACATCATACATCATTTTTCAATTCAATCAACATTTTTACCACTACATTACATATTTTTATATACTACAATTTGTATCTCTAAGTACACTCAAACAACCAATATATTACACCCAAATCCTTGTTTTTCTTCTCAACAACTCAATCTCCACACTTTCTTGGTTTGTCACATTCAAATGCCAAACCTAGGGCATCATGGAAAAAATTAGGGATTGGCTTGCCTACTCCAAGAAAAACTAAAACATATAGTATACATGGGGTCCTAACATTACCTAGAAGATTGGATAAATCTAATGGTGCAATGTTAGGATAGAGCTATTTGAATTCAAACCCTTGGGGTTTCTAGGTTTCCTAAACCAGTCTTCACCAAATTTGATTGATCTCCTCCTCAGTGCACCAAATTACCTTGAATAAAGTGCAATGGAAATATAACTAATCAAACTATAGAATAATTTTCATAGATCAAATGGCCCAATCAGTATGTGTCCTTACAATAATAAAGAACAACAAAAAAAAATACAAGAAAAATTAGTATTCAGCAAAAAAATTCCTTCTCCTTCATACCAAACTTTTTCATTACATTTGAAATTTTTCATAGGGACTTTAAACACCCTCATGAATGTTTTCCAACAAGCATAAATAAAATTTGAACCCGCTATCCATTGGATTTAAAACTAAACCCCAAGTTGTCAAAGATTTTGATTAAGTAAAAAAGGTTTTACAGGGCTCCTGAAACCCACAACAAAATAAAAGTCTTGAGAATGTCAAGTAAACCAACCAAAGTAAGACATCTGAAAGTAGCAAGGACAGGCCACCATAGGACTGAACATGAAAAAGTAGAGAAAAAAAGAAAAAATAGGGAAAATAATTATGATAATCTCCTGAGCATAACCACCACATTGTTTTCAAGCGCTTCCATCAGTTGAACCTTATCTTTAACATTCTATACCTGGGAGTCTTATGGATTAGTTTTCTCCATGTTCTTCCTAGCTCTTGCCCTGGTTCTCTTTCTTGGACCTTCCATTTGCTCCTTGTCTTCCTTCTTAGTCCTCAGATCAGTCTTGGGATTCATATTTTCTTCCATCTTTTTGATCAATAATTTTAGATTTTTGTTGGACATCTTAAGGATATTAAAAATTTTCTCTACCCACTCCCTTAAGGGTCTTTTCTAGACTAATCATTTTGGACTCCATGTTCTTGACCCTAGTTTCTAGGCTAGGAGAGTTCTTTGTTATCTTATCCATATTGCCCAGACCCTGAATTTTAGCCTTGATGTCCTCTATCTCGTGGTAGAGCCACTTAAAAGACCGAAACTAGTCCAGCATGCTATTTTTGGTATTGTTGAGAAAATCCATGTCCATCTCCTTGGCTTTGTCACTGAGAACAACCAAAGTAGGGTCAATCAATTCTTCCTTATGGACTTTACCATCTTTGTCCTCCAGAATCTGTAGATAGATGGCTTCCCCTGATTATGCCCATACGCACAGTGTTAATGTTAAAATTTCTCCAAATATTTTTGCCCCTATCGGTGTCCTGGTGATGATACTCCTACCCAGATGTTTCTTCTATCTCATCAATCCTCATGGGTGATTGATTGGTTCCCTTGTCATATTTTTCTTCAGTCTCAGGGGCTTGATTTTCCATCTTAGTACCTAGGGATTGGGGAGGGGGGGATTTTTCCTCACTGATGGTGATGTCAACCGATAGGTGACCTGAGAGGTCCTGCATAGGTTTGGGAGAGCCCTTTGTTTCCTATTCCTGCTTTTCTGCTGGATCCAAATTAGGGTTTCCCACATCAACTTCTAAAACCATTTCTTCCTCCTTTTCATTATATTCTTCCTCCAAATTAGAATCCTTCCTATCATGCTTTTTGGAGGGGAATTCTCTTTTGATGACTTTCTGAGGCCATTTCTTGGAAGGAGAGCCCTTGCCCAGATTCTTGGCCTCAACCTCCTCACTTTCATCCAAAGGGATGCCCATAGAAGAGCTAGAGGGGACATAATCCAAGCCAGAGTTATCACTTATAGCCTTGCTAGCCCCAATTTCCTTGCCCAAGATTTGGGTTTTACAGAATTCATATAGCAGAAGAATAAGTCCTTCATGCAGGGCAAGATTTGCAATTTTCTTATCTCTAAAACTAGTTATATTCTTATTCATAGAAGAGAAGAGATAATACGTAATGGAAATTTTGACATCATGCCTAAAATGATTAAGCAAGATGAAATGATAAGTTTGGATTCTATCAAACTTGGTGTCGAGGGTGATGTAGTAGCAGAGAGGCCTCAGAACATACTGCCAGTGATACTTCAGACTCCCGGGGAGGTAGTAGGTGCCTTCTTTGACAATGGTGTTGATCTCCGTATCATCCCTCGCAAACTTTTTGACAATGATATCCGAAATTTTTTGGTATCTGTAGAATTTTTTCTCAGCAGTAGAAATGTCACTGACCATCGAAATGACTTCCTTCGTAATAGTGAACATCTTTCCCTCAATCTCCACTGACCCATCTTGCCAAGTTTTGATGAAGATGTTGGTGATGTCCTTCCTATGTCCATGGAGGCATTCAATAAATGTGGTTACCTCCCCCTTTCTATAATACATCCTAGATTTTTGTTCTTTTCTTCCATTTTTTGTTTTTGCCTTCCAGCTCCCTTCTTAACCTTTCCCCTACCATGACAACTGGGATGGATCTGGTAAACCACTGGTTTTGCCAAGAATATCTACTAGCCTTATTTCTAACTTCATCAGCTTCCTTACTAAAGGTATCTTTTTTCAGATGTTTGCAAGATATGGGGAAGGGCACCCTTACTATGTGTGGAGGTGACATATAATTAAAACTCATGCAAATTCACCACAACTCGCCATGAGTGAAATAAATTCTACTAGCTAGCTTGTAACAAAAATAATTATTATTGATTAAAGTCGTGGTACTTTGAGGATCGTCACCTATCAGGGAATCCATCTCACCATTATGGAAAGTTTTATAATTATGCCTTGAGTGATAAGTCTCATTGCTAGCATCCTGAAGTTGTCAAAGTTGTAAAGTAACATTTGAGCAATTTTTTTACAATTTAGAACATTTTTTATATTTGTCACATTAAAGTGACCTTAGGACCTCGCAACCTCCAAAATAGGACTATTAGGATCCTAAAGCACTACTGGTACCCATTTGACTTGAGTTGGAGAGGGTTGACCCACATTTACCATCGATGATCCTTTTAGGACATTGAGACCAAAATAACCTTATGGCCTTATTACAAACATTAAGGGCCTAATTGACTCCTTATTACAATGGAAAGATCATAACAATACCAAATTAACACAATTCAACAATCATCCCATTGGATCATCCTTGATGCCCATAGGAACATCCTTGGTGCTCCTACACCACGTAAGAATCATATTCACATTTCAAAATATTTTTTTATTGAATAAAGAAAAATAATAAATTACATAAGCAGGCAATCAAAAGAATGCCAAAATAAGACCAACATAATAGAAACTACACATAAACCAAAATAGTTCAAGATATATATATATATATATATATATATATATATATATATATATATATATATATATATATATATATATATATATATATATATATGTATGTATATACATATATATATATATATATGTATATATATATATATATCTATATGTATATATATATATATCTATGTATATATATATATATATATATATATGTATATATATACATATATATATACATATATATATATATATATACATATTTAT